>QRFJ01000123.1:1160960-1397191 GCA_006176705.1 Cocos nucifera
TGAGGTGTCCTACCAGCATTTTGGTTAAGGAGATGAATTATATGAAAATTATATCCACATGGGTTCTAAGGATGTTGTTCTACACATTCAACCTATCTAGGCATCGGATATCATTGCTAGATGGTCACTTCGATTGGTATAAAAATTTATTTCTATGCTATCAACTTAGGTTTAGACCTATGGGATCACACACAGTAGAGTTCATAATTTGATCGGATGGTTGATCAATAATTAAGAATCATTCTAAGGTTAAACGATCAATATGATAGATGTTTAACCTAGTGCAAATACTGTAGGAGGATTGATTAGCAAGATTGCTAATTGGCTTAATTTGATTAAGCCAGAGGATTAAGATTAAGTCTAATTAAATATAATTTAGTTAGATTTGATTTGGACTTGATTGGTCAAGTCCAATTGATTTATTGGATAAGCCAAGTGCAAGAAAGAACTGGTCCTAGTTCAACTAGGACTTAAGTCAACCCAATTTTTTAATTTGATTAAAAAATTAAATTAAAATTAAATCTAATTTAATTAAATTTTTAATTAGATTAGGATATAACTTTATTGGGTTGAATTAATTTTGATTTGATTTGATTTGAGAAACCATGTTTGACCAAGTCTAACATGGAATTCTAGTAAGACTAGGATCCATCTTGCGCCACCTATATCCCATGCCCCCCATGCCCTTTTCTCTCTTTATTTTTTGTGACAAATCTCCTCTTCCTGGTCTTCACGCATGCCCACTCCTCTCATCTCTTTCTCATATGGCAATTAGTTGTGGACCAGGTCAAAAGCAGGAAGTTTGAATTTGATTTGAATTACCTTTGAATAGAGTTTTAGGAAACTAAAACTCTTCCCATGCTTGCCACCCTCCTCTCCCTATTTTTTCTCTATTTTATTTGGTAGAAAAGAAGAAGTTTTGTACAAAAACTGTAGGTGGTCCATGCCTAAAACAAAGGAGGGGGTGCCCAAGTGTTGGGCACCCCAACAACTTGCCATATTGGTTCTTTCCTAGTCTAAGAATTTGACTCAACAAGGACTTCTCTATATCTTATTATATAGAAAAAAATTTAGGCTGATTTTTATATATTTTCCAAACCTTGGAGAGAGCTTTTGGGCATGTGAATACCAAGATGAGAGACCTCTCGGGCGTTAGATTTTCATAGACACTATCTTGGTGTCTAGGTGAGAAAATAGAGAAGAAGAAGAGGGTCTTCTTCTAGGATTGCTTTGTTCTTCTCTTTTTCTTCTTTTTTTTTGAGATTATTTGAGAGTGTCTCAGATCTGAAATCTCTCTTCTTTCTTCTATTCTTTGAAGGAGTCCAAATCCAGAAGAAAAAAGCATCGGATCAACTATCGAAGAAGGATCAGCAAAATACTAGCATACTGTGCTGATTTTCAGCATAGGACTTCTGATCAGCATAGAACTTCTGATCCGGGTTCATGGGCTCATGTGGATATCTCTTAGAGATTGGATATATGTGCGGCTCAAAGCATCATCCTCAAGTCCGGATCAACAAGTTAAAACATCTAACTTGCATAGATAATATAGATCTGATCTATTATTACATACCTGCATTAGATGTAGTATAGATGCATGTTAATATGATCAATATGTTTTTCTTTCTTTATGTTTTTAATTTCTGATTTAATCTCATGCCATAATCATGTAATAGGATCTTAGATCTAGGGATTCTCTCTGCTTTTTATAAATAAATTTTGATTTATTTTAGTCTTCTGTTGTTCGATCTTGAAAAAGTTTTAAAATCTAGCTCTAAAATCCTATATCTGATTCCTTCAAATCAACCATTGCTATATATTCAAAATCAATAGAAGCGATCCATAACAGCTGTCATAGATTGGACCTATGGTAGCAGTTATGCAGAACTATTGCTATAGATGCATGATATAATTTTTTTATATTTTTTTGAATATGATATAATTTTAAAATTTAAAGTTTATCTTTATCATTCTTTATCTAAATAATTATTGTTAGAGTATCATCATAAAAGACCATCTTAATCCAATAGTCCTAGCTATGTCGATTGATAAAATTTGATTTTGATGGCCACAAACGACTGCACGATGATCTGATAGATAAAGACCATCAATTAATTCGAAAACTTGCAATGATAATCTTGGTGATGTTTATAATATACTATTAAAATTTTATTTTAATCAAAAATTATTATCATAATCAATCTAGCGTGGGATGATTTCAACTGTTAAATAAAAAATGAGTAATCAAAAGGCCAAACAGCATCCAATTATAAGATAATTTTTTGAATAAATGATCTTTGGTTCTACTTTGATCGTTTATATGGTGATGATCATAAAATTTAGATCATGAATATATGAACGATCCAAAACTATATATCATTTGATATTTGTTGATGCGTGCTAATTTACAGCTATGGCAAGTGCAGCAGTCGATGAAGTAATAAAGTGAATGAGTAGAATATCGTCCCTAGAGGATTGGAAAATAAGTACTGAAAAGCTCTTTCCTATGCTTTATTTAGAAGATCGATTTATGAGAATAAGAAATTAAAGAAAATAAAAAAAAATAATTAAAAGTTTTTAATTAAATAGAGAGAGTGTAAATTATTAGGGTTTTAAATTCAAGAGCAATGGATTACTAAGGCAATCGGTTCACCAACTCAGTCAATACAATATTCAGATTTTTAGATTAATTTTATTTCATGTGACGGTGGAGTCTCCTAATTTATTCACTACCCTTTGGTCCAGGCATAGCAAAACTATTAATATTTATTAATTATCCTTTGGTCCAGGTGTAATTTAAATAAATATTAATGCATTAGATTTTGTGAAATCCTCTAATTAAAATATGCTGCGTCCAAAGCGCACTAAAATTTTCGCATGCATATGAATTCTAATTTGATTCATAATACAAGGTATATAATCAAGAAGCATTAACATAGATGTACTTGGTCCGTAACATCTATGTTCATCAGATCAATTAGAAGATGGCCAGTAATCTAAAAGCATTAAGATCAGATTTATATACTCCTCATGAATAAAATTTAAAAATAAATCATACTGAATATTGCATCAAAAGAGTGGCTACACCTTAGCCTTAGTAAAATAAAATTTAGTTCATGATAACAAATTCAAAAATAGCAAATAAAATAAAAAGTATGAAAGAAATTAGACTGTTTGATTGCTGAAATTGATTATCTGCTGCTCTTGATGTGGAGAACTTGGCGAAGAAGAAGAGGCTTCCTTGATCGATGTCTTGATTCGTCGAAGAAAAAATCAAAAACCTTTTTTGATTTTCTCACAAATCACTTTTTTTTTATCTCTCTCTCTCTCTTCTCTCTCTCTTTCTCCCTCTCTCTCTTTTCTCTCCCGTCTCTCTCTTTGTCTCTCTCTAATTCTTTTTTTTTTTCATGACAGCCATAGGTTTTTATAGATAAAGATTTGATTTCCCTCCAAAATCCATCAAAAATTAGGTTTAAAGACTCTCCAAAACTAACTCAAATTAGGATCTGGATAATTCTGACCATTGGATGGTGATCAAATGGTCCAAAAACCACTCTTAAAAACCCTTTAAAATAACCCAGATCAAGTCGGAATTTCATATCAGCCATTGGATCAATCCATTGGATTGAATCTGGGCCATCCGATCGTGTTGAAAGAAGGCTTCAGATCTTATAGTTTAACGTCGGAATGAATCTCAGCCGTTGGATCTCGATCGGGAGCTATGGATGCCGTTCCATCAGCGTCTTCTTCTCGTCCGTCCGATCAAAGCTTCAATGAAAACCGCCCGTTGGATCAGCCAAGAATTCCTCAAATTGCCCTCTATAGACCATGCGCGAGCCTCGGTGTTGTGTGGACCGCCGCATTCTTCAGCCAATCAGCAAGCGCTTCTTGCATGTGAAATTTCCGAAATGCCCTACCCTTCAGATGGTCCATCGTGCGCCACGAAAAATGCTGACGTCAGCATTGCGTCGTCTGCTGGCCAATTTTTTTTTTTTTTTTTTTGAAATTCAATTCTGGGCTCGTTTGAAGTCCGTTTTGCCTGAAATTTTTTTCATCTGAACCTAGAAAAATAAGATCTTCATATTGGTGGCCTTCTTTCCTACATAAGATTAATAAAAGTATCAATTTCTAAAAAATAGATTAATTTATTTTATAATTTAATACTTTTATTAGTATATTTTTACCACTTATCACACCCCCCAACTTAGTCATTGCTAGTCCCTTAGCAATATTTTATTTAATACCATATTTCAATAAGATTATCCATCACAAAGATAAAATCTAGGATTAAAGGTCAAAAAGTTTAGAAAATACTGCTAAGCATTGAGCTTCAGAAGCAAATTTTTCAGTCAATACAATTAAAAACTTTCTTAGAGTACATCAAAGATCTATAGCACTTGTGTTCGTGATGACTAACTTTAGCATTTCAGTATTAAATTAAAAGAACAAAAGTATCCTCTCTTATCACCTATTTTGGTCAATTTTCTATACATTCTCAATTTTATACTCATGAATTAAGGTAGCTTTCACACTGCCTTTTCTTTTCTTTCTTTTTTTTTTTTTTTTTTTACTGTGCTGAGCATCCTGGCCTTTCCTTCACCATTTTACGTGAATTTTCACACTTGACCTAGGTGCAGAGACCCAGTTACTAGGCTTTGGGCAATCCACATATACTCTATCTTTTGCACTTTATTTTATAGGCAGGTAGCTCTTTCCTTAAATTCAAGTTTTTTTGATTAGAATGTATATTAATTACCAATTTTTAGTGATAATTGAATCCTCAGTTGGCCTTATAATCAATACCTACTTTGCCTTGTTAGTGTGCATGTGCAATTAAAAAGTGCTAATAATCTTTTAATGACCTAAGTAGGCTGCTAAAAGTTGACCAACTAATCTACTTCTTTAACTCGTTACATTCATTAGCAAATAATTCTATCTTTTATCACTTATCCAGTTTATCTTGCTCAAGATTTTCTTCTTGACACATGATTTTTTTTTTTTATTATATAACTTATTCTACATTGTCTTAAAGGAGAAAGAAAAATAAAGGATGTAATAAAGGATAGGAAGGAATACACCTGATTTGGTTCAGTCTGGTTCTTTGGAGCTTTGAAATTTTGCTTGAGCTCTCATTGATTTTTTTCTGCAAAATTGAAAATACACACCAAAGCAGTAAAAGAGCAACAACAAATTACTAAAAAAAAAAAAAAAAATGATCAAAACTAAAAAGAAAAGAAATAACCTATCTAGTAGTTCTGATTTATAGTCTTCAGCTTGACTTTCTTTGAGTTCTAAAGTGGATCAATCCGGTGCCACTTCAATTGGAATACTTTCATGTTTGGATCGAATCCTCTTTCAATTTGACATTGCTAGCTTTTATAGTCTCAAACCTATTTTCTACAGAATTCTCATATAATGGATTGTCAATAATATCAATTAGAAAATAAGTTTGATTATCATCAATATGTTTAGTATCTTTGAAAATATTAAAAGTAACTTGTTCATCTTGGACTCTAAGAATTAATTTTTCCTTGTTGAACATCTATTAAAGCTCCTCCAAGTAGCTAAAAAGGGTCTCCCTAAAATAAGGGGTACATCATAATCTTCTTTCCATATCAAGAACAATAAAATCAACAGGGAAAATAAACTTGTTTACCTTTACCAAGACATCCTCCACTATACCTCTTGGATATTTAATGGATCTATCGGCTAATTGAAGAGTAATAGTGGTAGGCTTTGGTTCTCCTAGACCCAGCTTTCTGAAAATAGAAAAAGGCATGAGATTAATACTTGCTCCTAAATCACATAAAACTTTATCAAAACTACAATCACCAATAATGCAGGGGATAGTAAAACTCCCTGGATCTTTTAACTTCTGTGGTAATTTATTTTGAAGTATTGCTGAGCATTCTTCATTCAAATTTATTCTCTCATGCTCCTTCAGCTTTTTCTTATTTGTTAAGATTTCTTTGAGAAACTTGGCATACCTGGGCATTTGAGTAATAGCATCTACAAAAGAAATATTAATATGTAAATTCTTTAAAATTTTGAAAAAGTTAGAAAATTTCTTATCTGGATGCTGTATTTGTCTCTCTGGGAATGGTAGTGGTGGCACATAGGGCTTCACATTTGGATCAGCAAATCGTATACCTGGAGACCATCCATCTGCTGGTTGTTTTGGTGACTGACGAATTTTAGTTGATGGTTCCTTATTTGTAGTTGGCTCTTCAGTCTCATTCTTCTGATGTGGCTCCTCCAGCTTTGTACCACTTCTTAGGGTGATAGCATTGACTTGCTCCCTTGGATTTGTCTCCGTATTGCTTGGCAAGGATCCTTGAGGTCTCTCGGAGATTATCTTAGCCATTTGACCTATTTGCATCTCCAAGTTTCGAATTGCTGCTGTTTGGTCCTGCCTAAGTTTGGCTTCCAAATTTTTTATAGTTGCTTCTTGGTTTTGCATAAATTTGACCATCAGCTCTTCCATGTTGGACTTCTTTTCAGGTACTTGGAATCCTTGGGGGTGGCTGTTGTGCTGCATTTTGATTGCTCCATGAGAAATTTGGATGCTGCCTCCACCCTTGATTGTATGTGTTGGAGTAGGGATTATTTTATTGCGGTCTGAAAAAATTACCAATATAATTAGCTGTATCAGTTATTTTAGTAAAAGAATTACCTATCTGGCAATTGCTCGTATCGTATTCTCCTCCACATAGGTCATAAGTCATGCTCTGAACATGCATAGCTGTTCCCTTTAAGTTGTTGACTTCGGCTTTAAGGGCTGCAATTTCAGCTAGTAAAGTTGGTACGCAATCTACTCCCTGTACAGCTGCTAGTCTTTTTGGCATCATGCACTCTGTTTGTCATTGATAGCTATTTGATGCCATCTCATCGATCAGATCGAAGGCTTCTTCCTCTATTTTTCGATTAATGGTTCCTCCTGTTGCTGCATCAATCATAGATCGATTAGTAGGAGATAAACCATTATAGAAAGTTTATACCTGAAGCCATACGGATAGTTGATGATGTGGACATCTCCTCAGCAGTTTCTTGAAATGCTTCCAAGCCTCATATAGTGTCTCCATGTCCATCTGCATAAAAGAAGTGATATCGTTGCGCATCTTAGCAGTTTTGGAAGGTGGAAAGTACTTGGCTAAGAATTTTTGGGCTAGGACATTCCAAGTTGTGATAGAACCTGCAGGAAGAGAATGAAGCCAATTTTTAGCTTTATCCCATAAAGAGAAAGGAAAATAACCTTAATCTAATAGCATCATCCGACACCCCATTAATTTTAAAAGTATCGCAAAGTTCAAGAAAATTAGAAATATGGGCATTCGGATCATCATGCATGTGTCCACTGAATTGGACAGTTGATTGAATCATCTGGATCATCGTCGGATTTTATTTCGAAGTTGTTTGCTCGTACAGACGGTCTCCTGATGCTCGAAGCTGCATCGGCTACAGATGGTGTGATGTAATCATTTAATGGACGATGTACTGGTCGAATAGCTTCATGCTGTCCTTCAATCGCCATATCCACTCCTAGATTGATGTTGTTAGGATCTTCAGCTGCCATGTTTCTCTCTTGTTGTAGTCTTCTAATAGTCTTTTCAATTTTTGGATCTAGAGATAGTAAGTTACTATGTCCAGTACGTGTCATGCACTAAAAAAAAAAAAATTTTAATAATAAAAATTAAAAATAAATTTTTAAAGTAAAGCTAGGATCAAAATTTTAATATTATTTTAGACACAATCCCCAGCAACAGTGCCAAAAACTTGATGCGTGCTAATTTATAGCTATGGCAAGTGCACCAGTCGATCAAGTAATAAAGTGAATGAGTAGAGTATCGTCCCTAGAGGATTGGAAAACAAGTACTGAAAAGCTCTTTCCTATGCTTTATTTAGAAGATCGATTTATGAGAATAAGAAATTAAAGAAAATAAAAAAAATAATTAAAAGTTTTTAATTAAATAGAGAGAGTGTAAATTATTAGGGTTTTAAATTCAAGAGCAATGGATTACTAAGGCAATCGGTTCACCAACTCAGTCAATACAATATTCAGATTTTTAGATTAATTTTATTTCATGTGATGGTGGAGTCTCCTAATTTATTCACTACCCTTTGGTCCAGGCATAGCAAAACTATTAATATTTATTAATTATCCTTTGGTCCAGGTGTAATTTAAATAAATATTAATGCATTAGTTTTGTGAAACCCTCTAATTAAAATACGCTGCGTCCAAAGCGCACTAAAATTTCCGCATGCATATGAATTCTAATTTGATTCATAATACAAGGTATATAATCAAGAAGCTTAACATAGATGTACTTGGTCCGTAACATCTATGTTCATCAGATCAATTAGAAGATAGCCAGTAATCTAAAAGCATTAAGATCAGATTTATATACTTCTCATGAATAAAATTTAAAAATAAATCATACTAAATATTGCATCAAAAGAGTGACTACACCTTAGCCTTAGTAAAATAAAATTTAGTTCATGATAACAAATTCAAAAATAGCAAATAAAATAAAAAGTATGGAGAAATTAGACTGTTTGATTGCTGAAATTGATTATCTGCTGCTCTTGATGTGGAGAACTTGGTGAAGAAGAAGAGGCTTCTTGATCGATGTCTTGATCGTCAAAGAAAAATCAAAAATCCTTTTTAATTTTCTCATAAATCACTTTTTTTTAATCTCTCTCCTCTCTCTTTCTCCCTCTCTCTCTTTCTCCCCGTCTCTCTCTTTGTCTCTCTCTAATTCTTTTTTTTTTCCACGACAACCATAGGTTTTTATAGATAAAGAATTTGATTTTCCTCCAAAATCCATCAAAAACTAGGTTTTAGACTTCCAAACTAACTCAAATTAGGATCTGGGTAATTTTGACCATTGGATGGTAATCAAACGGTCCAAAAACCACTAAAAAAGCTCTTAAAATAACCCAGATTAAATCGGATTTAATATCAGCCGTTGGATCATCCATTGGATCGAATCTGGGTCATCCGATCGTATTGAAAGAAGGCTTCAGATCTATAGTTTAACGTCGGGATGAATCTCAATCGTTGGATCTCGATCGGGAGTTGCGGATGCCATCCATCAGCGCCTTCTTCTCGTCCGTCCGATCAAGCTTCAGTGAAAATCGCCTGTTGGATCAACCAGAATTTCCAAATTGCCCTCCGTGGACCGTGCGCGAGCCCGGGGTTGTGTGGACCGCCGCATTCTTCAGCCAATCAGCACGCGCCTCTTGTTGTAAAATTTCCAAAATACCCTTCAGATGGTCCATCGTGCGCCGCGAAAAATGCTGACGTCATCCTGACGTCACGTCAGCGTTGCGTCGGCGGTTTTTTTTTTTTTTTTTTTTGAAATTCAATTCTGGGCTCGTTTAAAGTCCGTTTTGCCTGAAATTTTTTTTATCTGAATCAGAAAAATGAAATCTTCATATTGATGGCCTTCTTTCCTACATAAGATTAATAAAAATATTAATTTCTAATAAAATAAATTAATTTATTTTATAATTTAATACTTTTACTAGTATATTTTTACCACTTATCACTTGTTCTTAAATATCTTATGCAATTATGCTTGTGCTTTTGTACGATATGTTTAATGTGGATAATTCATATAGATACGATTTAAATTTTATGATCACCACCGCATAAATAATTAAAGTAGTACTAAAGAATAATTATCTAAAAAATCATCTATTAATCGGACATCATTTGGCCTTTTAATCACTCATTTTTTTTATTTAATAGTCAAAATAATTCATTACTAGATTGACCATGATAATGATGGCTAATTAAAGTAAAATTTTGATAGTGTGCTATAAATATCACCAAGATCATCATTGCAAGTTTTTGGATTAATCGATGGTCTTTATCTATCAGATCATCATGCGATCATTCGTGACCATCAAAATTAAATTTTATCGATCGACATAGCTAGGGCTATCGAATCAAGGTGGTCTTTTATGATGATACTAAAATGATAATTATTTAGATAATAAACTATGAAGATGAGCTTTAAATTATAAAATTATATCATATTCAAAAAAAATATGAAAAAAAAATTGTATCATGCATCTATAGTAGGGGTTGGCAATAATCGTTGTTATAGTGTCTATTATAGTAGTTGATAACTGCTACTATAGAACAAATGACTGTGGTTATAAATAACCGCTGTAATAGATCTATGGCAGCAATTTCAAAAATCATTATCATAGGTTTGGCTATATTTGCCTGTGCATCGAGTTTTCATCTTTCCTACCCTCTCGTTCACTCACTCTCTCTCTCCTCTCTATCCAAACCCTAGCTACCCTCCCCGCAGCCAACCCACCCCTCCACCAGCCTGCCCCATCATCGACCACCTTCCTCTAGCACCGCCCCCCTCCCTCTCTCTCTTTTTCCTCTCCTCACTACTACCTGTGCCCTAACTATCCACCTGTCGCTAGCCTGCCTGCTACCACCCCCTCCCTCGATCCTGCCTCCGAATTTAACCCCTCGGCCCTACCTCCCTCAACCCCAACCCCATCCCCATTGGCCTCACCTCCCTCAGCCCCCTTCCCTCTAGCGTCACTACGGGCTAGCCCCACCACCGATTTCGGCCCCCTCGACCTCACCTCCCTCGACCTCAATCTCTTTTGGCCGACCCATTTGCTCTAGCACCACACTGGCCCTCTCTCTAGAACCACCACCGGCAACCCTCACAGTCTATGCAATGCCCTCCCCATAATAGGTATAATTTTTTATTAAATTTTATAATATTTAATAATTAATAATTAATTAAAATATTAAAATATTTTAATAATATTTATTATAATATTTATAATAATTATTATAAATATTATTATGATAATATTATAATAATATTATAATAAATGATCCATCATGGGCTGCAGGGCTAACGAGTTAACTAGGACTGTAAATGAGTCAAGTTGCTCGCGAGCTACTCAAGCTTGACTCGAGTTTAAACTCAACTCGACTTGATTATTATTGAGTTTAAGTCGAGCTCACATATTTGAGTCGAGCTCAAATATCTTTTTGAATCAAGCTCGAATAGCAAGATACTCGATTGAAAAGCTCACTAGCCTACTCGAATATATATATATATTTAATAATATTATTTTTATTTATAATATATATTAATATATATTATTAGTAAAATAAGGCTTAATTTTGAGCTCGAACTCAAGCTCGAGTATGGCTCGGTTCATATTCGAGTTGAGTCAAGTTGATCTTGAGTTTTGCCTATCTTTTATCAAGTCAAGTTCGAGCTTGGGATATTAAGGCTCGGTCGAGCTTGAGCTAAGTTTTGATCTTGAGTATTTTGAGTTAAGTTGAGCTTGAGCTTTCAGTTACTCGACTCGACTTAGCTCAATTGCATCCTAGTGCCGATCTGTCAAAAATTTTTAAAAAATCCTTTAAATGGAGGCGGATGACCAAGAGGGGGGATTGAGTGGGGAGAGGTGGGGTACCGAGAGACTAAGAGGGATAGGTGGGGGAGGGAGTTGTGGCACCAAGGATAGAGCAAGAAGGGACGGGGGATGGGGAGTGAGTGGAGTAGGGCACCGAGAGACCGAGAGGAAGAAGCGGCCGAATGGGGGGGTGGCACCGTGGTGGGGAGGGGTGGGGGATCGAGAGGGAGAGGCAGGCCAAGAGGGTTGTGGCCAGGGCGGGGAGGGAGGAGGGGGGTCCAACAAAAAAAGAGAGATAGGTCGATGGATTTTGGGTCGTGCCTATGAGTTTTGGATCATCCCGATGGATTCTAGGCCATGCCTATGAGTTATGGGCCGTGCTAGATGGTTCTGGACCATCAGGTTCTAAGTTATAGAATTAATGTGATTTCTATTATGAAAGTTATTGCATAAAATTTTTTGGATTACTATTTAGTTTTTGTTGCTTTTGCTTGTTGCATTGCATAATAATAGATCTGTTAATTGATTAGTGTACATAATCTACGGTATCCATATATTTATATATTTTTATATGGATGGAAGAATTATATATAATGATCAATTGATTATTCAATTTGGATAGTTTAGAAATTGCAAATAATTCTATAGGTAATTACAGTAATCAAATAGTATATTGAGAATTTTAAAAAAAAAAATGGATAGCTTTTTTTTTTGTTCTCCCTACTAAAAGGAAGAATTAAGAAAAAATGCTGCCAAAATTTATTTCGGTCCTTATTATGTATCATTTGATTATTGTAATGAATCTATAGAATTAATACAATTTTTGAATGAGATAGGACCTATCTTTACTTATTAGTTAATCATAGGATACATTTATTGCATATCTAAAAATGATATTTAATATATTCTTGTTCCTTCAAATATTTATTTATAATGCATTGGTGTGTAATGATGTTTAATGCAAATAACATTTTTTGTTTGCTAATATAATGATGTTATGAACTCTAAGCATTGGTATGCATGCGCAAATTATTAACTCTAAGCATTATTAAATTTGTTAATATTTATTAACATTGCAAGTCACGATGGCATCGAAATGGTATCTAGCTTTCACCCCCATCCCTTGGTGGGCTACACAGAACTCAGCATCTGAGTCGCTCTTGGTGCATATTCCATCTCCCTCCGCATCGACTTCGACTTTGGCAGCATATACTCCTCCCACCGATACATCTGAGCCTCCACCGGTAGCTACGTTGGCAGCTTATGCATCTTAGGCACATACTCCACCCATCGATCTAGCTCCATCGGTATCCACATCATACGATCCTAGTGAGAGTAGATTTTTATTATATCAATTATCTATTTATTTTTTGTATAGTTATTGTACACCCTTAAATATTCGTAATATATTTTTATTGTAGGTACATCATCCATAGGATATTTCATCATTCCACATGCATGCTGCATGTGTGGAATTGCTTGCATCAGGTCATGATGGAGTACGATCAGAAGGGGAGGCCAGTAGGGAAGACCACATGGAAGATGCATTTTTATTTTGGAGTACTTGTGAGGCAGTCTGACATCATTCTCATACTGTCTGTAGACTAGTGATTGATGGATACTAGTATCAAAAATCGGGTGTGAGAGGAGATTGGATAAGTGTATCTTAATTATATTTATATATTTGATATGTTTATACTATGTTTAATTAGAATAATTTCATAATTGACTTCTGATAACTTTCTGTAGAGGAGGTACGACTTTTCAGATTATGAGAGAGGCTCAAGATGCCCAACTAAAGAAGATTAGAGAGTTGTACCAAAACGACAAGGTCAAGTTCTATAGAGGATGGCTAGAGCACCATAAGGACACTAAGGAAGAGCTTGTTCCTTGGATCCATGACTATCTTCCGAGTCAGTAGGAGGGGATGGTTAGGTATTGGAAGAGCCAGAAGTTTAAAATTTAATTTATAATTTATAAATTTTTTATTATACTAATAAATTATATTTAATTTTAACTTATATAATTTAAATACTTTTTAGGCTGCATCTTGTTAGAATCGGAAGAATCGGGCTATGCAAGAGTACACGCATATTCTCCACCATGAGTCTATGGCCAGTCGTGTGCATAGAGAGATAATGAATTTTAACTCTTTAGTTTATAAGTTATTGAATTATTATTTTTTTATATATTTCTAATAAGCTGATTGATTATTATAGCTAACGAGAGATGGGATGATGCCCAGTTGTAGCGACATCTTCCGATCGAGTTATACGAACAAGAAGGGCAGGCCAATGAATGCCATAATTGAAAGAATTTTTATCAGTAATAACTAAAATATGATTAGTATAATTATTACTATTATAGAATTAATTTTTATGAGATTTATTTAAATTTACAATTACAGGAGCAGTTAGACGAGCTTGCAAGAAAGGGCTCGAACACCTCTAGCCTCCATGACCATCTATCTCAGGTCTTAAGACCTGAGCACTTTAGGAGGATTTGTTGGAGGCTTGGATTTACACTGATGAGCTATTAATCTCAGGCGAGCACCTTCTCACATGCTTTCAAGACTGTCAGCTAAGAGTAGCTTGACGAGGCTTTGGCATAGGCAGCTCAAGCTCAGGACCATACATCTCAGGCTGAGTGCGCATCTTAAGTTCAGCAGCATGCTGACTAGCTACAGAGCATCATGTTCGTTATGCTATCATAGCTCTCCACTTATCTTGGAGCTGATTTTTCGAGTATTTGGGACATGTTGGCTGGCATTCCAACTCATCTAGCTCCAGCTTTAGCCCCTCCAACTCCTACTACAGTCCCTTCCAATAATGACGAGATGCTTGGATAGGATGATTTTGATTTAGCAGATTTTTGATATATTTTATTTTTATTTAAAAAATATTATAATATAATTTGATCAGTAATATAATTTGAGTATTTGAGATATATTTTTGCATTATTATTGAGTTTTATGTAAAACTTTGGTTCTTTCAAGTTTTAATTTGAGTAATTATATATTAAACTGCATCTATCAGGTAAAAAAAGATAAAAAAAATGATAAATTTTTTTTTTCTTTCAAAAGCCTATGGCAGTGGTTGAAAATCGCTATCATAGCCATGCTAACCACTACCGTAGATATGTACCAACTTCTACCATAAGCTATGGCAGTGGTTATAAAACTGCTACTATTGAATCTATACCAGCAGTTCTTGAATCGCTGCCATAGTTTTAATTATGATAGTGGTTATTTAATCACTGCTATAGATATCTATAGCAACGATTCTGTTATCGCTGCTATATCCAATCTATAGTAGCAATTGAATAATCGCTGCTATAGAGTCAATAGCAGTGGTTTTATAACCACTGCTATATAAGTTATAGCAGTGATTGATTAACAGCTACTATAGATCTATTATTACAGCGGTTGAATAACTACTACTATACATATCATATGGCAATGGTTATGATAACCATTACAAAAACTGCTATCATAGACCTATGGCAATGGTGACAGTGATAGTGGTTACTTTGACGATAGTGGTAGTGGTTAAGTAACCACTACCATAGTCCTTTCCTATAGTAGTGATTGCTCAATTAAATTAAATCAATTAGCAATCTAATTACTGATTAATTCTCCAATAATGATAGAGTCCCAGTCCAATAGAACTCTTGATAACAGAATTCCAATCTAATGGGACTCTTGATTAGCCATTATGATCAGTCAGAAATTTTTGAGTGTGATCCCATAGATTCGAACCTAAGTTGGTAGCACAAAAATAAATTTCTATACCGATTGATGTGACTATCTAGCAATGATATCCGACGTTCAAATAGGTCGAATATACAAAAGCAACATTCAGAACCTACTAAAATATGGTTATCATTTAATTCATCCCTTTGATACTAAATGCTCGGGATGACTTAGGATTTAACTGTCAATCCTGAATGAGTCATCTACATTGTAATTCAATCTTTTAAATCCATCATATAAATTATCCCAATCGAGATTTTGCTAAATTAAAATATAGTGATGTACTATCTTCTATAATCTAGAGAGGTTAATTCCATCTTGACTCACACACCGACTCTACAAGTATTTGACGATGTCCAGAAATCTTCCATCACTGAATTAGAAATTTAGATAATTCGATACTAAAGTATATTGAGTTACTTACAAGTCACCGTGGTGATCTCAGATCGAAGGAACACTTATATCTATATTCTTTTAGAGCAAGTCTTGACAGTAGAATGCTCCAAAATTGATCATGTTTGGTAAAATATACTCCTATATTTTACTTACATGTCATACCAGTATCTCCACACATCTTGATTAAGAGGACAACTAATCTATATGGCACATAATGATTTATACTTGATAACTATCGTCCTAGTAATAGCATATTGTTTGATCACGAACAGGTTTAAGGACTAAACGAAAAATCACTCTTTATCGATTTAAAATAGCTCTAAGAACTTCATCACAACATAAGAGTTCGTTAAATAAAAATACATAATTTATGATGAAAAAGCCAAATACCATTTATCAATAAATAATTCATATACAATTATAAAAAAGAACTTAACCGTCAACAAATTGATGATTAACTTTGGGATATAATTTCCAACACCTCCATTATGGGCTCAGTGTGGGCCGAATTCAAGATGTTTTTTCTAACAAAGTCTTTCATGTATGGCCCCGACGAGTCCTAATTCCTCACCTCTATCATCCACCCATGAAAATGCCCAACCAACCCTCTTCCTCCTCACCATCACCCATTTCGACCTCTAACACAGTCCCACACCGCACACATCTATGATCATAAGGTTCCAAAATAGTATCTTCAAACCAAAATAACTATTCAGTCATCCCCTTCTCCCTGTTCAAGAACCAATATGTATATCTCAAGCTCTAAAGGACCCTAGTCGGTGGGTTGCTATGTTAGATGAATTCAATGCACTTCTTAGAATGATACTTAGGACTTAGTTTTATCTTACCAAAATCAAAATATAGTGGAATGTAAATGGGTATTTGTATCAAATGAAATTCTAATGGTAGTACTACTTGCTATAAAGCAAGACTTGTAGCCAAGGGCTTCCACCAAAGATCTGGCCTTGATTATCATAATATATTCAATCAAGTGGTAAAATTAACTACAATAAGAGTTATTCTCTATATTGCTTTAACAAAAGAATGGGCACTTCGACGACTGGATGTGAATAATTCTAGCATAGTAGCCTTACCGAAGAGATTTATATGCAACAATCACTGAATTTTATTAATACCTCTTTACCAACACATGTATGCTGACTTAAGAAGGCCATCTATGGGCTCAAACAAGCTCCTCGAGCATGGTATCAAGCTCCTAGGACCTTTGTTATTGGGTATAACTTTATTCAATTAAAGTCCAATCCTTCTTTATTCATTTATTCTCATGGTGGCATAATTGCATCCTTTCTAGAGTATATCGATGATTTAATTCTCATTGGTAGCAACAATTCATTTTTGTACAAGTTTGTTTAAGCTCTTTTAAAAAATTCTCTCTAAAAGAACTAGGGGACCTTTATTATTTGTTTGGTGCTGAAGTTTTACCTATATATTTTGGTTTTTTCTATCTCAATAGAAGTACATCCCAAATTTGCTCCCTCACCTACAATTGGAGCTAAGAAAGTTGCTACTCCTTTACCTATAATTGGTTATCATAGTCTCACTATAAGAAATCAGACTATTAGCGACAGCAAAATATCATCGCTAATAGTCTATCTACCATCGCTAATAGGAATGCCATCACTAATACCATCATAAAAGCTAATTTGAAAAATTTTTATCACTAATTGGATCCATTAGCGATGGCAAAAATCATCGCCGCTAATAATAAAATTAGTGATGGCTATAGAGATGGAATAAATCCATCTCTAATTAATTTTTAAATAAATTTTAAAAAAAATTAAAAAATATTAGCGATGGCATATTTATTGCTAATACCATCACTAATTATTATTAGCAACCAATTATTCCATCGCTAATACTATCTCTAATTTTATTTAATTTTTAAATTAAATAAAAAATTACTTTATTTAAATATTAGTGATGGTGTTTTGGTGTGTAATGCTGTCGCTAATAACTATTAGCGATGACAACTATCGTTGCTAATATCAATGATAATAGTTAATTTATTTATTTAAAAAATTAATAATATTATTTTTAAAATCTATTTTAATTAATCATAATAAATTATGATTCTTAATACCTATTATAATTAAAATTCAAAGATAATATGATAATCAAAAATTAAAAATTAATTATATTATATTAAAAATAAAAATAAATATAATTTTTTTATAAGTAATATCAATAAAAATATAATACATAAAAAAAATCAGGTCCAATTCTCATCATCATCCACCTCCTCCTTCTACTCCTCTCCAATAACTGGTGGATAAGAGCTCGATGTCTCAATATCCTGTAATAAAAAAATAAAATAATATTAGTTAAGTTTCGATATGGAGATGTATCTTTTAATACACTCTTTCAATTTTTGAACAGATTATTTCTATACATTTCATTCGATGATATGGAGCTATAGACAACACCGGTCCATCGATTAAATAGTTAGATTGAATTTTTAGCTCCTAGATCTTCTTTCCAAACTCAAACCTAAATACATGAAGCTTCTAAAAATAAAAACTTAAAAAAAATTAAAATAATTTAATAATATAATTATCTAATATGATGGTTGGGACAACGAGCCCAGCTGGTCACATAATTGTGGATCTTGGAGAAGCTCTACGATCGTATCGCAAATGGCATCCTGGAGCCTCTAAGATCGTTGGCTCAAAAGCCTCTGCACGACCTCCTTCACGTGCGCATTGCTTCAGGTCTAGACTGTTGAGGTCTGTAAGAATGCCAAAGGATATCAAGATGGTGGAGGATCAAAGTTGTGACTAAATCCTATGACCCAGCTCCTACTCACCCCTCCGATGGCATTGAGTCATCCCTCAAGATCAAGGAGAGACTGAGAAGACAGGTCATCACCGTACCTCTCAGCAACATATGTCATATAATACATCTATATAGTTCAAAAATATATTAGTTGTAATATAAAAATTAGATCCTGTAACAACTTAATTAGTAAATAAAGTTTGAAGTTTTTATCATAATCTATCATGACATAGAATCTAAATAGTCACCAGTCCTCCTAGATTGATGTGTGACCCACCACAACTACAGCTGATCTGATAGATGACCCAGCTGTCATACCTACAATAAGTAAATAATAAAATTAAATTAATTAAAACATGCATATAAGAGTTTTTACAATTCTAATGAAGAGCTTTGATATTGATTTATTACCGATCTATCGGCCATAACATGTGTGTCGATCGAGCTGTCTGTATGCCTGATCGAATCCAGCTGGACAGCTCGATTCTATCGGATCCTCTACTACCTATTGGAGTACTCCTTGCTACTCCACTAATTGTAGAGGGCCTGCCATATGTCCGCCTGCATTCAGTGATCCATGAAGGATCTCTAGTCCAATAATGACTAAAAATCGGAGTGCTAGATGGTAGACTGCCTGAGGCTATAGAGACCATCTCGGAGCCTCCATATGACCACCTCCTTGAAGATCTAACGTTCAGCCTCCTCATCTTGGGGAGTCTCAAATCAATAATACTCCTGCAAGATAGAAGTAAACATATATTTATATGTAATTAAAATACTAATGTATCAAAAATTTAAAAATTAAACTAGTTTTGACTTACCAAAAATATTTCTCAGACTGCATCACGTGCTCTAGATGGCCAGCTGGAAAACTCATTCACCAGCCCCAGCATCAAGCATCGGATGATGCTAGTAACCACACGAGATATTCCAGACTCTCTAAATGTATTGCAAAATTAATTTTGAATAATAAATATTAACTTTAGAATTGCTAAATTAGAAACATATTAATTAAAGTTATAGTACTTACAAGCAGCTTTGAACATGGATAAGCTATCTATCCTCCAACCAAGTTGGAGGTGCCATGAGCCAGACAGATCCTTGACCATGACTCTGTGTCTATAAGCCGATCGCTACTGCATGTGACTATGGGATCATTGGTGATCCTCTATCATCTGATATGAGATGTACGAAACCATTCAAGCTGGCCGCATGATCACTCTCTCCTCGAGCTTTGTCCTTAGCTAAAATGGCTTCAACCTCTAGAAGACATGATGCATAATATCTGAAAATAAAAATGAAAACTAAAGCAAGTAGATTACCTAAAAATTAATTCAAATAACATATCTATCAAAACATAATAAGATGATCAAAATTTAACTTACGTGTAACAAAGATTATTAGTTAGCATCTATAATATATCAGCAGAAAAATAATTCTCATCCAACAATATATGATAATGTGTTGGTCTGCTGATCCCTTGATTTAAGCATTGCCTAATTTTCATCTAATAGTACATGATAATCTCAGTACATAAAAATGTGAAAAAGGCTCAGATCTGCCATTAAAAAATAAGGCATTATGCATTCCTCTGCACCTTTAACCATGAGGTGGTTGCAAGCAGTTATCTGTGATATAATTGACCATCCAAGCTTGCCCTATATTGCAAGTTCTTCTGCACCAAAGTATAATGAGATAGCTGCAAGCGGTTGTTTGTGATGTAACAGACCATCCAAGCTTGATCATACAACAATAAGAACAGAATGCATCACCTCCATTTAGGCGCATCTCGCATAGGCAGTCATCATAGCCTCTATCTCTAAGCCTCCGACCTCCTCCTCGAGCTACAAACTAGAAATATAAATTTTAATAAAAAATAAAATAATAACTTAAAAATAAAATTCATGTGCTTGCGTAGCCTAGTCATCTAGCAAGCTCTAAGTCTGCATGTGCGGGATGCGCATCTTGACCATTCCCATTTGCAATGATGTTCTTTACTTCTGTGATTATACTTTTGAGAATACGCACTCCTTTGGCAAGGACGGGCTCATTGTCTTTATAAGAGATGTATTAATAAAAAAATACTTGATAGTGATACAATGTTGCCCATTCATATAGGAGTGGATTTTTGTCAAACTACAAGCATTGGTACCTGCATAGAAAGATGTGGGACATAATATGTATAAATGGAAAGCTCTACTTGTCCAATATATTTACTGATGTGCAAGAGTTTAATGGTGACAGGCTCGAGCATATGATTAGCACATTTGGTAGATTTAATCTGGTTATTAGTGAAACCCATATAATAATCTTTCAGATAGCAACTACCATAGTCGTGATGAACTATAGGAGTTGCTATAGTTATAGCTTTGCTTAGTCTCTAGGGGGTAGCAACCCTATAGAGGGTAAGCATGACTATAACCATAGTAACCCTGTCTATCATGACTATAACGATTGCAATCTAAAAGATTATTACATGGATATCAACCAATAAGCAGATCAAACACCAAATGTGTTAATCATCTGCTTAAGCCATCACCATTAAGCTCTTGCACATCAGTAAGATCTTGGACAAGTAGAACCTTCGAAGCCCTTGCAATTGTCTCCTACGTCTCGAACCTCGTACAAGTACCAATACTTGTAGTTTGGAATAAATCCACTCCTATATAAATGGACAACTATTCTATCTCCATCAAACATTCTCTATTGACACATTTTTTATAAGAACAACGAGCCCATTCTTGAATTAAGAGTGCAGCATTTCCAAAAGTATAATCACACAAGGGACATCATTACAAATGGAGATGGTTTGCAATGCTGTCCGAACCTTTTCTCGATTCAAGCGTTCTACATGCCAAGATTGGAGCATGTAGGGTACATCTCGAACCCATATTTGCAATGCAATCCAAACCTTTCCTCGGTTCAAGTACTCTACATGTCGAGATCGAAGCATGGAAGACACATCTCGGGTCCTTATTTGTAATGCTGCCCGAACCTTCCCCCAGTTCAAGCACTCTACATACCGAGACCAAAGTACATAGGGCACAACTTGGCCTTGTGTTTACAGTCCGAACCTTTCCTCGGTTTGAGTGCTCTGCATGTCGAGATCGAAGCGTGCAGGACACATCTCGACCTCGTATTTGCAGCCCGAACCTTCTCTTAGTTCAAGTGCTCTACATGCGAGACCAAAGCATGCAGGGCACATCTCGGGCCTGTGTTTATAATGCAGCCCAAACTTTTTCTCAATTCGAGCACTTTGCATGCTGAGGTCGAGAATTGAGGTGCACAAGACATGTCTCAGCCTCATGTTTGTAGTCCAAACCTTCCTTGATTCAAGCACTCTATATGCCGAGACTAGAGTATGTAGGGCATGTCTAGGGCCCGTGTTTGCAATGCAACTCGAATCATCCTTTGGTTTGAGCGTGCAGCGCTCTGCATGTCAAGATCGAAGTGCGTAGGACATGTCTCGATCTCGTATTTGCAATCCAAACCTTTTCTCAGTTTAAGCACTCTACATATCAAGACCAAAATGTGCAGGACACGTCTTAGTTCTATATTTGCAATGCTGCCCGAACCTTTCCTCGATTTGAGTACTCTGCATGTTAAGACTGAAGCGCATAGGGTACATCTCGACCTCATATTTACAATCCAAATCTTTCCTCAATTCGAGTACTCTATATGCTTGTATCTAAATCTTATATAAATTAATACATAATTAAATAATTTTTAATATCTAATTATATTTAATTAATATAATTTAAAGAAAAAATAATTTTTAGTGATGGTATTAGCTATCACTAATACTGTCACTAATACTCATAAGAGAAGAAAACTACCGTACAGGACTGAGGCATGGGTTGGTATGCAAGAATTGAGACGTAAGGAGGCATAGGCGAGCAGGGACTGAGGCTCGAGGATACGGCCACGAATGGAAGCTTGGAAAGGCGAGAGGTGGTCGAAAGCTTGAGGAGGCAAGTGGGGTGCAATCGAGAGGAGATGGTTGAGGGAGACGGGGGTGGTGGGTTGGGGTTTCAAGGAGGTGGGAGGAGGCCAAGGGCTTGGGGAGGCAGGCCGGGTGTAGCTGGGGGGAGACGATCGAAGAGAAGCTGCCAACCAAAAAAGAGAGGGGGTGGTGGGTGAACTGAAGGGCCAGGGATTCGAGGAGGCAAGAGGTGGTCGAAAGTTCAGGGAGGAAGGCAAGAGGCGACCGAGGGGAGAGAGGAGGTGGTGGGGGAACCAAATGATGGGGAAGAGGAGGGTGGTAGGCCAAGGTTTCGGGTAGGCAGGAGGCTGGGAGATTATGTCCGGTGGCTCGAGAAGGCAGAAGGTGGGCTGAATGCAGCCGAGGGGAGATCAACGGGGTAAGCCGCCAACTAAGGGAGAGAGGAGGTGGTGGATGAATCGAAGGGCCTGAGGTTCGAGGAGGCAGAAGGTGGCTGGGGGTGTTGTAACATCACCATGACATCACCTAGCTCTAATACCATGTTGCAAAAACTTCTGATCTTTAGCATGGATCTGAGAAGATCTTTGACATTCTCTAAGGACAGCAAACCACCGATCTATCAATTTAAATCTATGAATGGATGCCGTCCTCCTTGGACTTGAGGGAGGCGCCCCTCTTGGGACGGCGCCCTCTCTTAGGATGGCAACTCTAGAGAGAAGAGAGAAAAGAGATTGAGGATGAAAAGATCTGTATTCCAATCCATATTATAAAATTCTACTATAACCTATGTATTTATACATAGCTATTAGGTCCAACCAAAAACTCTCCTGGTTAATTGAATATATGAAAGCACTCACCGAGCCCATGTACACCTATGTCTCCTATGCTCTCATCCTCTGAATCTAAATCCAATCCATACATGTGTTAGCCATCTTAAGACCTTATTGGATCAGGCCTTAAAATCCCAAATAAAAAACTCCATCTAGTTCTGCTCACCATCGTCGAGCCGATTCTATCAGTAGCCGAGTTGGCTCGACTACGTCTTGCCCGAATCCTATCTTCCATCTGTCGAAAATAGCTGACTCGACTGCATCCCAAGTCGGCTCGATCTCAGCTCGAATTGGCTCAACTGCATATCTGAGCCAGTCCATCTGTTTGTCAGCCCCTTATCTTGGCTGATTCTTTCTTTGGCTTTGGTTCTTTGCTCTACCTTGTGTCTCAGATCTTCGGAGTATCTACCAAGCCCTTCTCAAGGTCCTCACATCTGAACCTCAAGTCCATGCAGGGCTACACGCCACCTTCATCCTAGGATAACTCTTGTCCTAGTCCTAGGATTCACATCCATCTTAGACTCCCAAAGCCAACACCCTAGCTCCTCCTATGGCCTCTCAAGATTTAGAAGCACCATAAATCCTAACAATCTCTATCTTGGTGCCCTAAGTCATGATAAATCATGGCAATACTCTCTTGCACGATCCCGCTATCGCTGCATACCTTAACAGCCTCTTGTGCAAACATCACCTCTGCTAATCTTCTTTAGTTGTTGTGCACCCTTGGAGATCTTTGGGATGACCACCTCCATCACTAAAGACCTTAGCTTGCACCTATGCATCATCTTGAAAATTGTAGGAACCCTTCTACTTGGCAGCTACATCATTTATTCTGAACTTTCCTTGAGATCCCGTAGCATTCCTATGCCAGCACTCGCTACATATCATAACATGGTCTTCTCAAAACTTCACCAGTCTTTTCCGTACATACCGCTCCACCTGAAACTGTGCATCTCCGGCATTGGTACTAGAATATTGATCCTCCTGCACTCCTCCACTCTGAACTCGTATCACATTTCTACCGATGAAGCCACCTTTGTCCGGTGCTCCATCTAAAATCAAAGTCCACTTGATGCCGTAGAAGTTGACTCTATAATCGAGTCTCTCGAGGCCAACCATCCAATACTGCACTACTAAGCCTACCGCTGCATCTTAAATACCATCGCTATTTTTTTGGATCCTCCATACTCCATGGATCCCTCTGAAGCCATCTCGGATACCTCCGCAACCTATGAGCACCTCCAAAATCTAAGAGCTCATCCAACTCTTTAAAATCAGCGACTGAATCCTAAAAAATTTTACCCAAGCCTTCTCCTCTTCTACCCCTACACCAGCCATTGCTTCAGTTGTGCCCGAAGGAACTGCAGCTCAAATCCTATCCTAGGCTCAGACCCATCTATCTCATTTCGAGGCCCCTGAGACTCTCTAGCTCTCCTTGAGACTTGCTCTCAATCTTTCTAAGATGCCTCCTGACACTCTCTACTGAGATACCTCCCTCGACTGCTACACTACCTAACCTCTCTCAGTCCTGTGCCTTTAGAAAAGCAATACTATAGCACTCCAGCGCTCCCTGCCTTCTCTCTATGCCGCCTCCTCATAGATATCTAGGTTCTCTCTTACTGCACATAACCCATTCTCCATCTGAATTATGATTCTTTCTGATGCTCTTATAGAAGAAACCTGATCCAAGATCAGCCATCCAGCACTGACCTGTTAGACCTTTATGGATCACCATCTCCATCACCTCCAAGACTTTATAAATCTATGCTCTGGTCGAACTGTAGAATGCATCCCCGACTACTTCTTCCATCTTTCTGCAATCAAAGGACGTATAGTTGCTTCTTCAGTTTTTCTTTGACCATTACCTCTTGGAAAACCTCTCTTCATCCATCAAATAGCTCCACACTGTCCATCTTTCTAGAGAACCCTATCACTCTTCATATATCCCTGATCTCTTCAATCAAGATCGATCAGAAAATCTTGCATCCAAACCTTCCACCCTGAAAAAAATCCTTTCCGTTAATCCTCTCAACCTCCATCTTCAATTCGCTACTCTTAGTTGGCCAAACCATAGCAATAACAAAGGTAGATCTGAGACATACCATGGAATACTTGTGTAGATTTCTGATTTCTTCCTGTATGACTTTTCCTTCGCACGCACCATCAGGCTCTGAACTGGGCTCTAATACCAATTATTTTAACATCACTATGGCATCACCTAGCTCTGATACTATGTTATGAAAACTTCTGATCTTTAGCATAGATCTGAGGAGACCTTTGATATTCTTTAAGGGCAGCAAACCATCGATCCATCAATTTAGATCTATGATGGGGCGCCTCTCTTCTTGGACTTGAGGAAGGTGCCCCTCCTTGGGGCGGTAACTCTAGAGAGAAGAGAGAAGAGAGATTGAGAGAGAAAAGATCTGTATTCCAATCCATATTATAAAATTTTAATATAATCTATGTATTTATACATAGCTATTAGGCCCAATCAAAAATTTTTCTTGCTAACCCAATACATGAAAGCACTCACCGAGCCTATGTATACCCATATCTTCCATGCTCTCATCTCTTGGATCTAAATCCGATTCTTACATGTGTTAGCCATCTTAAGATCTTATTGGATCAGACCTTAAGATTCTAAACAAAAAATTTCATCCAATTTTGTTCGCTACCATCGAGCCAGCTCTATCGATAGCTAAGCTGGCTTGATTGCGTCTCATCTGAATTCTGTCTTCTGTCTGTTTGAGATAGCCGACTCAACTATACCTTGAGTTGGCTTAGTCTTAGCCTGAGCCAGCTTGATTGCATATCCGAGCCAGCCCGCCTGTATATCAGCCTTTTGTCATAGCTAATTCTTCTTCTGACTTTGGTTCTTTGCTCCAACTTATGTTTCAGATCTTTGGAGTATCTACCAAGCCTCTCTCAAGATCCTCACATCTGAACCTTGAGTCCGTGAAGGGCTACACGCCACTTTCATCCTAGGATAACTTCTGTCCTAGCTCTATGACTCACATCCATTCTAAACTCTCAGAGCCAACATTTTGGCTCCTCCTATGGCCTCCCAAGTCTTGGGAGCACCACAAATTCTAATAGAAGGTTCGGGAAAGGAGGCAAGAGGAGACTAAGGAAAGGCGGTCGAAGGCAGAGAGATGGTGGCAGGAGAATCGAACGATGGCGGAGAGGAAGGTGGCGGGCTAGGGTTTTGGGGAGGTAGGAGGTCGGAAGCTTACGTCTGAGGGCTCGAGGAGATAGGGGCGGTCGGAGATTCGGAGAGACGAGTCGGGTGCAGCCGAGAGGAGACGGTCGAAAGAAGCCATCAATCGGGGGAGAGAGCAGCTAGTGGGAAATCGAAGGACTGGGGGTTTGGGGAGGCAGGAGGTGGTCGAAGGTTTGGAGAGAGAGACAAGAGGCGGCTGGGGGAAGGCAGCCAGGGAGAGAGAGGAGGTGGTGAGGGAGCCAAATGATGGGGGAGAGGAGGATGGCGGGCTAGGATTTTAGGAAGGTGGGAGGATAGGAGCCTGCACCCAGAGGCTTGGGGAGGCGGGTTGGGTGCAGGCAGAGGGAGACGATCAAGGGCTTGAGGAGACAGGAGGTGGTCGGAGGCTCGAAAAGATGAATCGAGTGCAACCGAGGGAGAGAGGGGATGGCAAGGAGACCAAAGGATGGGGGAGAGGGTGATGGTGGTGGAGGATAAAAATGCTGAAGGATGGAAGCATGGTGGAAAAATGAGGATGCGGTAGACAGTAAGGTGGAAGAAAATGAGAGGATGGTAGACGGTGGCATAGAAAAAAATGAGGGCACACGGTGAGATGGAAAAAAATAAGGATGGAAAGATTATTAACGACGATAACTTCCATCGCTAATAATCCTTTTACATCGCTAATATTAAAAAATATTTTTAGTGATGGCAGATGCCATCAATAAAATGAGGGCACATGGTGAGATGGAAAAAAATAAGGATGGAAAGATTATTAACGACGATAACTTCCATCGCTAATAATCCTTTTTCATCGCTAATATTAAAAAATATTTTTAGTGATGGCAGATGCCATCAATAATAGTATTTTTATCATTAATAATTATATTTTTAAAATAATATTTTTTAATTATTAATAATAGTATTCTTGCCGTCGCTAAAGTCGTTGCTAATATAATTTTTTAACATTAATTTTTTTCCTTCTAAGCCATTTTTTGAATGATTAAAAATTAATATTTAATTTTATTATATTTTTAGACTAAATCAATTTGTGAATCAAGTCCTAATTAATTTAAATTAGATTTAATTTAATTAGGCTTAACTTAAATTGAGGCTAATTAGATTTTAATATTTCAAGTAAAATTTGGATTCAAAGTTTAATTGAATTAGGTTTGGCACGATTTCGAATTAGATTTGAATCAAACCTAAATTAAAAGTTATTTTTTTATAATTAATTTAAATCATATTAAATTTAATTAGATTTGACTTAATTTGAATATAATTGGATTGTACAATCTAATTAGGTTTTGAATTCAAAATCAAATTGAATTAGGTCAGATAGGATTTTGAATTGGATTTGAATCGAGTTTCAATTGCATTTGAATTGAATCTAAATTAAAAATTATTTTTTTCTAATTGATTATAATCAAATTAAATTTAATTAAGCTTGACTTAATATCAAAGTAATTAGATTTTATTATCCATGTAAGACTTGGATTTTAAAATCTAATGGAATTAGGATTGATAGGTTTTCTAATTGAATTCAAATCAGATTCGAATTAGATTTGAATTAAATTTAAATTAAAAATTATTTTTTTCTAATTGATTTAAATCAACTTTAATTTGATTAATCTTGACTTAATTTAAGATCAATTGAATTTTATAATCCATATAGGATTTGGATTCGAAGCCTAATTGAATTAGATTTGATAGGATTTCGAATTAGATTCGAATTGAGTTTGAATTGAATTCAAATCAAATCTAAATTAAAAATTATTTTTTTAATTATTTAAATCAGCTTAAATTTAATTAGGCTTGATTTAATTTAAAAGTAATTGAATTTTATTATCCAAGTAGGACTTGAATTAAAAGTCTAATTGAATTATGATTGATAGAATTTTGAATTGAATTTGAATTGAATCCAAATTAAAAACTATTTTTTTCTAATTAATTTAAATTAAATTTAATTTAATTAATCTTAATTTAATTTAAAATTAATTAAATTTTATAATCTAAGTAGGTGTTGGATTCAAAGATTAATTAAATTAGATTTTTTAGAATTTTGAATTTGATTCGAATCGAATTCAAATTGGAGTCAAACTAGTTATGAATTATTAGCGATGGTAAATTTACCGTCGCTAATTTCATTATCAATAATATTTTAAATAATTTTTAAAAAAATTATTAGCGATGATAGATTTTCGTCGCTAAAATCCAAAAATGTCGTCACTAATTTTTATTTTATATTTAAATATTATAAAAATTTTAAATAATTTTAGCAGCAGCTTGCACCATGGCTAATAATAATAAAGCTGTTGCTAATAGTTTATTATTAGCGATGACACTATTTTTGTTACTAATAATCTAAATTGATCGATCATCGCTAATATTTTTTTATTCAAATATTTTAAAATAATTTTTATACTTTTAAAGATGGCTATTATCGTTGCTAATATTATTAGCGATGTCTTTTCTTTTATCGATGTTGCGATGGCAAAAAGCTTTATTAGCGATAGAGATATTTACCATCGCTAATACCATTGCTAATATCCTATTTTCTTATAGTGTCTTTATGATGATTCTCCTCATATTAAGCTACCAAATATAGATAAGTTGTTGGTGCTCTTCAATAATTTCTCTTACTCAGTCTGACATCATATTTGCAATCAATAAATTATCTTAATTCATACATCAACCCTTGGAAACTCATTGAAGTGCCGTTAAATGTATACTTTGATATCTCAAGGGAACCATTTATCATGGCTTATAGTTTGTCGCTCGATCGTGAGGCTGAATATCGACCTGTTGCTACTGTAAGCTCAAAATTCGCTTGTCTTCAATCACTTCTACATAAATTGGATGTCTCTATTCCCACTTCCCCAATAATTTACTGTGATAATATTGGCGCCATGTATATATGTGTTAATCCTATATTTCACTCCAAGATGAAATATATTGCTATAAAATATCATTTTGTGTGGGACAAAATTTCCAAAGTTTTTTTAAAAGTCTATCATGTATCTACTCGAGACAAGTTTGGAAACTTACTGACTAAAACCTCTATCATGGCAATGGTTCATCTTTCTTCATTCCAAGATAGGTGTCTCCAATGGAATCCCTATCTTGCAGGAGCGTATTGGTAAGAATCATGGAGTATTATATTAATTAGGAATATTGTATATAGCACAATAATTCAATTTTTTTTTTTATTAATAAGAATTATATAGCCTAATAATCATATTGATTAAAAGAATTTTTCATATAATGCAGTAATTCAGATTCTTTCTTTATCGGCAAGAATCATGAAGAATCAAGCTGACTAAGAGATTCTGGTATATAGTATAATAATTCAAAATCTTTCATTTACAATATGAAACTATACCATTGTTATAGAAAATCATTTCCTTCGATAATATTGGCCCTGTGTACTATAAATTTATAAGCAATGAATAAATTATGTGTGGCCTTTTACTTCAAACATGTAGTTTCAATAATTTCTTCATCAATATCATCTAACCCAACATTGTCAAAGAAAGGAAGTTACTTAAGTTAATCAAATTCTTATGTCTACTATAGGTAACTCTCTTAATGATCCTTTTTAGCTTCAGATCTACAATGGTAGTAAAGCAGAACCTCTAAAATTGGTTGCTGATAGGCTACTTCTGTTGGGTATGATGGGCTATCAAGCCTTCATTGACAAATTGAGGAATAGAGATCCAACAAACAGGAAGAGACCACCAGGGAGTAGGGTAGGAAAGGGGCTGTGGAAGAGAATGAAGAGTCTGAAGCCGAAGCCAAAGCCAAAGTGAGGACTGCATCGTTTTCAACACAAAAGACCACTTGGCGGCTTTTAATCCACGCGCATTTCCTCAACTGTCCGTCGTGATTTTGGACTGCCCTAAACTTCTGTGGTTACGGGCTCGCCACAAGAGACTCACTGCCAAGAGCAAGCAATATGATTCTCCAAACACCTTGCAGACAAATCCCACCATTGTTTATGAAGATAATACCATCTAGATGAAAACAAAACTAGTCCTGGTCATTCCAGAGGAAAAAAAAAAAAGGACTAATTGGTGAATTCAGGTCCCCAATCAAAGTTGCCAACAACTTTTCAAAGCCCCCGATTTCAGTGATGGCTCTGCATAGCAAACTATTGACAAACATAGATGATAATCCTTTCAGACTATCTCAGATCCATGCTAACCAGTAATCGCTGAACCTTTGGGCATCGAGGATATTGATGATGAACTCCCAAATGAGCAACTCCAGGTATCTTCCTAGTATTATTGTAAAAGTGAATAATCTCATGAGCTGCTACCCCATCTAGAATGCACCTATGTTTCATCATTTGCTCACTACCCACCAGCACTTGAATGATGAGGACTTTTACAGAAAATTCACACAAAATTCAGCAAGCTAATTCCTAGATTACAAGCATTTTCTTTTTTTGCTAATAATGCTATAGTGGCCCTGTTGAAATGTTGCAGTAGCCAATTATGGTTGTTACATGAGTAATATGATAGTGATTGATCTACTGCTTATGGCTTATGCCAATGAGGTTCAATAGAAGCTGCAGAGACCTATTAAATTCCTTGATGTGGATGCATTGGACTGCATGCTTATGCTTGGTAATTATTGGGTGATCTAGTTTGATTTTCTTGCCATCACATTGTTACGAGAGTTTCTGAAGTTAAAATCATCGACCAAAATATGAATCTTCTTTCATTTCTTACCTATTTTATTAACCATGGTACAGGGACTACTGCCAGAGAATTGCAGTCAAATTCTTCAGTATTGGACTGTTATGTATTCTAGCCCATTAATATATCTACGCATTTCCTCCTCTATCCTAATCTAAACCTTCTCCCTTAAGACTCTTTCAGTCTCCAAAACTTCCAAAAAACATTGTCAGACCAATCCTTGCTTCCATGCTGAATTATTCCTCAACGCAGTTCAACCTCTATGCAATAAGTAATGCAAATCAGTCTTGGTAGTGCTATGCAACACAAACCAATGTCACAAACAAATGTAACGTTTTGTTCTAAAAAAAGAATAAGAATTAAACACCAATTCATTTTTTTTTTTGGCATCAATTATACAATTTCCCATCAGTCTCATACTACACAAGAAGAAGAAGAAGACGGCCACTAGATCACTAAAAATTACATCTTTGCATTAATGCTACCATGAAGTAAGCTAAGCTAACAATTCATAAGCACGATACGAGGGGAAAAGTGGAAGCTTTAATACAAAAACACCAGCAAAACTAAAAAAAAGAAGGTGTAAAGGAATTAAAGAAGGAAGCAAAGAACTCATATTTGGTGGTGGAATCCCATCTACTTCTTTCCGCCGCCCCAGAGGGACTGCCAGAAGACGGGCCAGTTCCGGCGAGCCTCGTTCCATCCGAGAAGCGAGCCCTCCCGGAGAGGGTCCCAGCTCGCCGAAACGATCCCATAGCTGACCCCAAGAAGGGCGGAGCCAAAGAAGAAGAAGGAAACGATGAACGGAATCCAGGTGGGCACATCGATCTTGGAGACAACCTTGAGGTAATAGAAGAAGGGGAAGAAGAGAAGACCGAAAGCGAGCGGAATCCCCACCGAGAACCCCATTCGCCGCATCATCCGGTTGGTGACCACCTCAGGGATCGTGCTGTCGTTCTCCGATTCGTATTCTTCTTCTTCTTCTTCTCCGTCATCGTCGTCGTTGGGTGATGAGCTCTTCCGCTTCATTCGCTTCTTGGTCTTCTGGGAAGCGGGGCCGAAGCCGCGAGGGCTCCTGAGGGCCGCCGGCGGCGGCAGAGGGTGGCGGAGGGGCGGGGGAAGGCGTCGCCGGAGGGGAGGGAGAAGGGGTGGTGAGGAGTGGGACGAGAGAACGGTTTGGAGAGGGGCGAGTGGGGAGATCCGGGGGAAGGAGGACTCCATGGCTCTCTCTCTCTCTCTCTCCCCCCCTCCCCGCGTGTGGTGCCTTTCGATAACGAGGCTTATCCTCGATTGTTATCACGTGCATCGCACGTGAAATGTATGTCCGCATGGTCGAGTGCCGACTGTATATAAGTACTCCATCTTTCTAAATATAGACATTAACTTCAGCTCAGTTGCTTGCTGAATGGGGCGAAAAAAGTGTGTATACATGGGGTTTATTTATCAAAACCACGTAAATAATCGGATACAAACACCTTCGATCGGATCGGCTTTGGGGTTGCTTCCGCTTTTTTATTTTCGTAAAGACCGAGGCAGAAATATTTTTTTGTTAGCCTATTGTTTCAAGATCTCTTTTAATTTTCAGTTCTAAAAATTTTGAAAACTAAAAATTTAGATTACAAAGGTTTTGAAAACCAAAAACACCAGCAATAATAGCTATCATCTTTATTGCGATTGCGTCACTTCTTGCTACCCCTGCTAACTACCATCAATTAGCAATCATTATCCCAATCAACCACTAGCTATCAACACCGACTATAAGCTACTGTGATCATTGCTACCATCTTCGTTATCATCACTATTGCTAAATCCAACGCAAGTGACCATCAAATAAATTTTAGATTTTTAATTTTTTAAAAAATTAAAAATAAAAAAAAAATAAGAACTAAAAATTGAAGATGATACCAAATATTATTGAAGTTTTTATTGGACATCAGATCCGGTTTCTTTCAAGAAAACTTCAAAATTGATATTTTGTTTATGTTTTTTCTAAAGGCAATGCTATAGTTACTCAAAAAAGTCATTTTAACTATCTTCTACCACCAAAGTTGCTTCATTAAGTGCCACAATTCATATGCAAATACAGTGATAGAAATGAGAATGCAACAAAATAATAGCAGACACTATAGCAGCGAAGGGGTATGCTGGAACTTGGTGTTGAAGGTTTGGATGATGGGAGTAGACGCTATGGCAACAGTTAATGCTTTTGGTTTGCTTGTTGAGTGCCATAACCACTGTGGCAATAACTGTGGCCTGCTGACCTTAGCAGCGTGGCAGACCAAGGACCCTAGGTTTGCTTGCTAGCGCTATTCTCAATGGCCATGTCTAGAGAGAGGAAATGCGCATGGGAATGGTAGTGAGAGGATGAAGGTTACATAGAATGCATGATCCGTTGAGCCAAGCAAAAGTTATCTACTGGTTACACTGTGGAGCCCGCATGCATGCATTATTACATCTAAATCTCAAACATCAGTGTCGCCAGCTAGGTTTTCTCGTTGTCTTGCTAACCCCTTGTCTGAAGGAGATGTCCTCACTAGATGGCTTAATCATTGAGATAATATTGATCAGTATCCTAAGCTCATCACTTTTGGATTTAGAGGGGAAAAAGAAATCTCCATCAAAGCAAATTCTGGCTTGATGCAACATAACAAGAACCATCTTGGAATGTTCTATTGGAAAATTTTCTTATATGAGCTTACACTAATCAATTAATTAATTTTTATAAAAATAAGTTGATGAATAGTTTATTGAATTATTAGTCCAAGTTGTTTGTGATCCTGTTGGATTGGACAGTAGCATCTTTTATAAAAGTCTAGTTAGATGGTTAAGTATAGACTTGGGTTTTATTGAAGCCCATGATGGGAAGGCCCAGTAAGACATTTATTTATATATATATATATATATGCTAGGTCTCCTCTTTAATCTAGGCTTGAGTTGCTTGTCCCATTGAGAGCCACCATTAAGATACTAGGTTATAGAGAGGAAGACCAAGCAATCACATAGCCAATAATAACAGCATCGCATCAACTATGACTCTAACAAGTATGCGTATCTATCTTCTTTTTATAATTTTTGGTATTCTATTTAACATATATATGATCCTGTACTTATTAATTATTCATCAAATTATTATTTCATATGGTATCAAAGCGGATATATATGCTTTTTTTTAGAATCCATAATTTATGCAATTTATTTCCACGCGTTGTTAGATGCTTTTTTGCTGACGGCAGTGCTTTACCGCTTTTAAATTTGTTCGTGAAACATAGGCTTTTAGATCTGTTCATGAAATATCGTTATTCTTGAAATTCCATACCTATTAAATGTTTTTTTTTTTTTTTGGATCATAATGTTGACAATGCCTGTGATTCATTTGAAAAGCCTATATTATACTATGAATAAGCAAATAGTTTATTCATGATGCTAGTTGCCTCCCTCTACTACCATAACATGGATGGGGTGGTGTTCTATTTCTCAAATAAAAACATCGTAGATTAAAAAAAAAAAAAAAAAAAATCTCCGCATGCTGTAACATATGTAAAGATTTAATAATCGATCCTCCTCCCTCACCTCTATAAAAAATAAAAAAAATAAAAAAAATGATTGAAAAAATCTATAATTTATATTAGTTAAAATAATAATACATCCACTACTACAGAAAAAGACTATGACAGCGATTTATAATCGCTACCATAGTCTAAAAAATTGCTGTCATACACTATGGCAGTGATTAGATAACCGCTATCACTGTGGCCATCGCCGTAGGTCAATGACAGTGGTATTGCAGTAGTTATGCAAATCGCTTCCATACCCAGTCTATGACAGTAGTTCCATAACCGTTGCCATAGGTCGAAATATGGCAGCGGTTCCGTAATCGCTGTCATAACTTGACTTATGGTAGTGGTTACATAATCACTGTCATATATGCTTATGACAGCGGTTACGGAACCACTGTCATAGATCTAATGCAGCGGTTACATAACCACTACCATAAATCTATGGCAGCAATTGGTACGTAACTTGCTGCCTCGCTTGGCATGCCTACGGCAGTAGTTTTGCAACTGCTGCCGTAGCTTTTGAATAATAAAAATAATAAAATTTTTAATTTTTTATATATTTTATATGATAAATATAGAGATATATATAACACAACAAAAAATATAAAAAAAATATTATAAATATAAGAATATTTCTAAAATACTCAAATTTTATTATCGAATAAAATTTATTATAATATTTTTTAAAAAAAATACATCAAAAGTCTCCTAAATCTACATCATCGTCATCACCGAAAGATGAAGCATGAACTGAAAGAGTTGAAGCTGGAAGAGCTGGAGCTGAAACGTTGGCCAACATGTCCTCAAGGCCCATGAAGTCTGCTCCAAAACACGCACCGAGCCTCATCACTATGGCGCTCAGGATGCCCTTCAGATGAGATGTGTGCTCCTCAGCATGAGCAGTCCACATCATATCCTGATCTATCCGCACCATAGCCTGAGTTACATGTGCCAAGGCCTCCTTAAGCAGCTCCCGACTGATGACATCGAAAGCATGTGAAGAGATACTCATCTCAGATCAGTAGCTCATCGACGTATGTTCGGACCTGCATCGAATCCTCCCAGAGTGCTCAGGCCTTAAGATCTGAGATAGATGATCATGGGGGCTAGAGCTGTCCAAACCCTTGCTCGCGAGCATATCTAACTACTTCTGTAATTATAAATTCAAATAAAATTTTATAAGAAATTCTATAATACTAATAATATATACTAATATATTTATTACCTATAAAAATTCTTTCAATCACGATGTTCATCGGCCTGCCCTTCTTATCTGTACGACTGGATCGAAAGACCTCGCTATGGCTGGACATCACTCCATCTCTCATCAACTATAATAATAGATCAGTTTATTAAAAATAAAAAAAAATATTAATTTAATTTATCTAGTAAAATTCAGAATTCATTACCTCTCTATGCATACGACTGGCCATAAACTCATGGCCTAGAGTGTATATGTACTCCTGGGCTCTCGGTTCTCTCGGTTCTGATGGAAGGTAGCCTAACAAGTATTCAAATAAATAATAAGTATTTAAAATATTTAAATATAATTTTAAATATATTAAAAAATTTAAAAATTAAAAATTTTATCTCAAACTCCTGGCTCCTTCAATGTCCAACCATCCTCTCTCACTGACTCAGAGGATAGTCTTGTATCCAAGAAATAAGCTCCTCTAGAGTGTCTCGTCAGTGCTCGAGCCATCCTTTGTGAAGCTTAACTCTGTAGCCTTGGTATTTTTAACTTTCCAATCTTCTTCAGTCGGGCATCTCGAGCCCTCTTATGATCTAAGAAGTCATACCTTCTCTGCACAAAGTTATCAAAAATCAGTTATCAAATTATTTTAATAAATAATTATATAAATATATCAAATACATAAATATAATTAAGATACATTTATCCATATCTTCTCTCACATCCGGTCCCTAATACCAGCATCCATCAATCGCCAATTTATGGGCGATACTGGAATAATGTCGATCCTCCTTACAAGCACTCCAAAAAAAAAAATGCATCTTCCATGTGGTCTCTCCTACTGGCCTTTCCTCCGCATCATACTGCACCATCATCTGATGCTAGCGATTCCACACATGTGGTATGCATGTGGAACCACGAAATATCCTACTGGATGATGCACTTGCAATGAAAACATATTAGAAAAATATATAAGTATATAAATATTATATAAGTAAATAAATAATATAAAAAATATACACTCAGATGTCGGTGTCGGAGATGTGACTGATGGTGGAGGCTCAGATGCTAGTGGAGTAGATGCCGACGGTGGAGTAGATACCGATGGTCCCTGAGCAGTCGATGCGGAGGTAGATAGAGTATGCTTTGATTGCTCCTCATATGTCGAGCTCTGCGTAACCCACCAAGAGATGAGGGTGAAAGCTAGATGGTGTTTCGGTACCATCATGATCTACAATGTTAATGAACATTAACCAATATAACATGTTGAACAATAATATTAGCATAGCATCAATAAATAGACTTTAATATTTATACCAGAATGTTAAAATTATCTATAATCTCCCGACCTTGTATAGAATTTTTGGATTATATATTATTTCTTTGGTGTTAGCTTAAGTTTCTAGGATTGATCTTATAGGCCACTTAATCTTAGTTATAAACTATTTTAAATTAAACTTACTTTACCAAAATTTATTGAAGCCATTTGAGTATAAATTATGACTCTCTATCATTTCAAATTCTAAAAATTTTTTAAGTCTAGAAACTAGCACCTATAAGTTTTTTGAAACAAAAAATCCTATTAATTGATCTCTAGATGTTGGTAAGTCAAAAAGTAATTTTTAATAAATTTTAGAGATCTTTTAACCTATTCATTCTAAAGCAAGAAAATTTTAAAAATTTCAAATTTGGATAATTTAAACTAGAACCCAAATTTTAGTTTTTAATTCTTAAGAATTTTGATTTTTTTGATATCTTTGTTGGTTCCAAGTAGGGGGTATTCCTTATTTATATTTATGTTCTAAAGTTAATGGAGAGTAAAATAAATGAGGACATTAACTTAAAGAAATGTAAATAAGTTGAGATTTGAGTAAAGCTGTGAAAAAAGTCTGAAGAGTAAAATTTCTAAAATTTTGAAATTTAAGCTGATCCGAATTGAAATCAAGCTGGCCTGAGTCTCAGGCTACAGAATGAATTTTCTATTTTTCTAAGAGAGTCAACTCAATTTGGCATCGAGCTGACCTGACTAGCATTCGAGCTGGCCCAATTTGGAGCAAAGCCGGCTCAATCAGTAGAAACGGAAGAGCGATGCGGAATGAGATGCTTTAAAAGTGGTGTTTTAAATAGATTTTTGGAGAAATAATTTAATAGCTTGCTTTCTTAGGTTGTGCCACGTAATTAGAAGAGAGAGAGAGGTGTGTTGGCTTTTTGTTGGGATGACACCTAGCAAATTTTATTATTTCTTCTAAAACAAAGGCCATCGGTTCCTTTGCTATTTGGGGAGTTTTCTGAAGTTCTATGGAGAGAACAGATAAAGGAAGAGAGCTGGAAAAGGGTTATACTTGGTCTATTCATTAATCATTGTTTAGAGAATTATTCTTTAAAATTTAGTTAGATATGTTAGATATGTGATTTCTTTAAAATTTAGTATATTATACTTGGTCTATTTATTAATCATTATTTAGAGGATTATTCGAATTATGATTGTTAAAGAAATATTATTTTATTTTTGTTTTGCATCTATTCTGTTATCCTACTTGATTGAAAACATTATTATGTTTATATTTTAAGAAAGTCGTAAAAGTACTTTTGATCTTAAGTACTCATTTCTGAGCTTGCCCCATTTTTGTTATAGATATACTTACTGGGTCTTATGACTCATACTATTACTTTTATTTTTTTTAGATATTAGTGTTGAGAAGAGTTTAGGTCCCTCATCTTGATAGAAGCAATCATCTTTTGTTTTGGTGAGCCCAGCACTTGTGTGTATAGGCATCTACTTTTGTTGTCCTGTATGTTGTTGGTTATTGAAAATCTGACTATACCCATATACATGTATGTAAGAATATGTTGGATTAAGCAGAAAATTATACTTTCAAAAATGTCTAAGTTTTAAGTAAAACTCTATCAAATTTTTGGTAGGAATTATATATCTGATTTACCCCCCTTAGACATCTTCGTTAGGCTTGCTAGGTTGGCTAGTCCATCCTATGCATCGGTCATGACCTCGATTTTGGATTGTGATATCATCACTTAGTGGCATCTATAATATGGACATCACCATCGCTCCTGATAAATGTATCTGGGACCTCGATAGTACCAAGTAAGTTTTATCCTAGAGAAGTACTTTGCCTGCATGGTCCAACATCGTCATCAACTTTGGTATTATCAAAAATATGTCTAGGCTCTATTCTCACAACAATATTCTATTAAGGCTCGAAGAGATCACTAACATAAAAGACTTGACTAGTTTGGAAGGCAAGTATATACGGTTCTTCAGTGCGGAGATGGCATTGCATGTTAACGAAAGTAAAACCACACTCATCAGTCTTCATCTCTAACTGTGATAAAATGTCAAACCAATCATACTTTATCAATACAATCCTTCTTTTAGAATAATAGTCCAAGATGACTATCTTCTCCACCATGCCATAATAGTTCAAATCTTTCGTACGAGGCTGTGAATCCTTTGAGCTAGCATAACACTAGTGGTGGCGCTCAACATCATGCCATTATTTTGTGTTGCTATGTTTATGGACCTGCTGTGAATATTAAATTTATAGCTATTAATGATAAGCTGTTTATACTCACGTACGATATAATTAGGGTCTATTGAAAGAGTACGTACTTCAGAGCTCATATCACCGAGCGGTAATCTTCATACTTTATTAAGAAGATGACACCTAATTAGTAAACGTATTCAAATAAGTTGTATGAGGCAAGAATATATAATCACTTACATGATCTTTGAACCATTTAGAAAATTCATTGATGTGCATTTTATCTTTCTTCCGCATACTTAGAGCACCATATTTTACTCTTATAATCTTTTTGTGTTTGCTGCATGCATAAAAAATAAATTTAGGTATAATTATATATTTTTTTCTAATTATTATAAAATAAATAAGATGGAGTGACTCACCTTATGTACGGTTCAATGATATCACAGTTGAAGAGCACGTAGCGGTGCATCTTATTCCTTTCCTCAATGCTCAAATTAGTGAGGTGGTATGAAGTGGAAAGTCCATCTGATTATGGAATGGACTCAAATGCAAATGTAATTGGTTTATACTGATCATCCTGATTCCTCATTAGTCGATTACGATGTGTCTCGAGCTTGTTTAAATATATAGTACAAAAATTCATACACTCTTGATCTAAATAATCTTTTGCTATGGATCCCTCCAGGTGATTCATATTTCTTACATAAAATTTTAGAGTTTGAATATTCCTCTTAGTATGATACATCTATTAGCAGAACACTGGGCCTCCAAGTATAACTTCTTCCATAAGGTGTATGGTGAGATGCATCATAATCGTGAAAAATGATTATGAAAATATTTTTGTCAGATCACATAATATAGTCACCATCCTTGCCTTCATTTTCTTCACGTCTTTCTTAAGTAACCTCTTTGCATAAATATCTCTATAAAAATTACAAAGACGAATAACAACCATTTTAATATTTTTTGACAACATGCGGCAAATAGCTATTGGGATCAATTCCTGCATCAACACATGATAATCATGAGTCTTCAATCCTCCAAGTTTGACATTCTTATTATTTACATGCTTTGATATATTGCTTGAGTATCCATCTGGAATCTTTATGTTCTCCAACACACGAAGAAATGTGGATCGTTCGAAGGCATTCATAACATAGCATACATGAGGGAGCCTCCACTGTTCTTCCCTATCGGCTTTGGATGGAGTGATCTCCTAATACCCCATTCTTTCAAATCAAATCAAAAATTCAAATCATCCATGGTCTTATTTTTAATATTCAAGATTATTGCCAATAGGAGCTCGCACACATTCTTTCAATATATATTACATCTAAGTAGTGGGATAATAAGTTTATCTTCCAATATGGCAAGTCAAAGAAGATACTCTTTTTTCTCTAATTAAAGTATATGTCTTTTTTTTTATCGATGCTTCCTCTTCTTACCACCAATTGGATCATCTTTTTTAAATTCAACACTAAGACCATCCAACTCTCTTAGTACATCACTTTCAGACATCCAACTAGGCACCTCATCTTCTTCAAATGTGCCATCAAAGGAGCATACATCCCTTCTGTATAGATGGTTTCAATGGAGGAAATATCAATGTCCCATATAGCTAAAGCTCCTTCGACGTGTCAACCTTCTAGATCGAGTTTTTTTTCACAAACCGAGCATGCTAGCTCATCTTTTATGCTCCAACTCGATATTAGGGCATAGGCTAGAAAGTCATTTATTGTCCATAAAAATGATGTGCGCATGGAGAATGACTCATTCACCAAAGCATCAAAAGTTGGAACATCTTGAATGCTCCATAACTATTTCAGCTCGACAATAAAAGGCTGTAAATAGACATCAATATTATTACCTACCTCCATCGGTCCAGGGATGAGCACTATCATGAAAGCAAAGGATTTTTTTATACACATCCATAATGGAAGGTTGTAAATATGAATAAATGTTGGTCATACACTATGGACGGTATTCATATATTTGAACGGATTGAAACCATCGCATGATAAGCCCAACCTTATATTATGTATCTCTTATGCAGAGTCGAGATGTAATTCATTAAACTTCTACCATGCCTCTCCATCAATTGGATGCCTCAATGCATCATCTTTTGTTCAGTATTTTTCATGCCATCTTATGATAAATAAATAATACTATAAATTTTTTAAAAAAAATCATACCTACGGCTACAGAGAGGGATCACACAAAGAGCTTTGAGGGTCACCGATAATGATGCTAGAGAAAGACGACAGTGCTAGAGATTATCTGTAAAATGATCAAGATAGACAGTGAGTTAGAAAGAGAGAAGAGAGAGAAAGAGAAAGAGGAGAGAGAGAGAAAGAGGGAAGAGAGAGATATAGCAGGGAGGGAAGGTCGGGCTGAGGGAAGAGAGGAGGTGGCGGAGCCGACGATCAAGTTGGTTGGGAAGAAGAAGGAGGAGGGGGGCTCGAGCCGAGGGAAGAGAGGAGAGAGAGAGAGAAGGAAGGGATCAAGGTTGGCGATCGGGCCGAGGGAAGAGGGGAGAAAAAGAGGTGATCGTAGCCGACGGTCGAGGAGGAGGAGGAGGAGGAAGGAGGAGAAGGTGTGGCGCGGTGATGGGGAGGATGGGAGGGTGGGCTGCAGGCGGAGCTGGAGGGGGGCAGGGGGTGGGTTGCGGGCAGCAGCCCAGTGGAGGAGTGCGGGCCTAGGATTGGGAAAGAAGGGAAAGGGGGTGGCGCGTGATGGGGACCCGGGGGGTGGACTGCGGGTAAAGCTGGAGGGGGGCCGGGGGTGGGTGTGTGGCAGCTCGACGGAGGACCACGGGCCTAGCTGGGGAAGAAGGGGAAGGGGTGGCACGGTGATGGAGAGGCCGGGGGGTGGGCTGCGGGTGGAGCCGAAGGGGGACGGGGGGGTGGGTTGTGGGCGATAACCCAGCGGAGGAGCCACGAACCTAGGCTGAGGAAGAAGGGAAAGGAAAGGGAGGAGGGGGAGGTGGTGGCACTGATCGGGGAATAAGGGGGAGGCGCGGGTGGAGGCGACACTGGTCGGGGAGCCAATAAGAGGCGAAGGAGGAGGCGGCATCGATCGAAGAAGGAAAGAGAGTGGTGAGATCTCACCAACGGTGGAGAGGAGGGAGAGAGAGAGCAATCGATGGAGAGAAAAAATAATTTGGAGATGGGTAACTAAAAATAACCTAACCTATGGCAGCGATTTTAGAACCGCTACCATAGGTATTAGAATTTAAGCTGACTCGAATTAAAATCGAACCAGCTCGAGTCTCAGGCTACAGAAATGAATGTTCTATTTTTCTGAGTGAGCCAGCCCAATTTAGAGTCGAGCTGATCCGGCTGACAATCGAGCTGATCCGATTTGAATCCGAGCTGGCTCAATCAGCGAAAATAGATCTATGGCAGCGATTTTTATTAACCACTACCATAGATTAAACTATGAAAGCAGTTCTTTGTAACCACTACCGTAGGCTCAACTATTGCAACGGTTAGTCATAACCGCTGTGATATATTTTTTTATATTTTTACTCTAAATATTATATAATTTTAAAATTTTAATATCTAATTTTATTATTTATTATCTAAATAATTATCATTAAAATATCATCACATGAAGGCCTATCTCGATCCTGATAGTCCGTAGCTTCATTCGATCGAAAAAATTCTGATTTCAACGATCATAAATGATGGACATGATGATCTAATAGATGGAAAACCATCGATGATGTATTCCAAAAATCTATAACGATAATTCTCAGTGATTGATGTTTATAGCATACTTATCAAAGTTTTACTTCAATCGGATATCATTTATCATGGTCAATTTAGCATTAGTACGTAATAATTTCGACTATTAAGATGAGAAATGAGTGATCAAAAGGATCAGACGACATCTGATCCATGAGATAATTTTTTAGATAAATGATCTTGACTACTATTTTAATTCATTTTTATGGTGGATGATCATAAAATTTAAACCATGAGATTTAAGAATGATCCTAAGAACTATACGTCGCTTGATACGTGTTCTTAAACTTCTGTTGGATAATTATGCTTCGTACTTTTGCAAGATCTGCTTAACATAAATAGTTCATCATAGAAATGATTTAAATTTTATGATCATCATCATATAAAATGATTAAAATTAATAGTTTACAAAGATTATTTAATCTAAAAAATTATTTCTCATAATTAGATCGTCATTCTAGATCTTTTGATAACTTATTTCTCATTTAACAACCGAAATCATTCCCATACTAAATTGACCATGATAATGATATCCGATTGAAGTAAAACTTTGATAATATGCTAAAAATATCATCGAGATCATCGTTATAGATTTTTAAACCCATCGATGGTCTCCATCTATCAGATCATCGCACTATCATCGGTTCATGATCGTTCGAAATCAAATTTTATCTAATCGATGAAGCTAAGGGCTATCGGATTCGAGGTGATGGCCTTTTGTGATGATACTATAATGATAATTATTTAGATAATGAATGATGAAGATGGAATATTAAATTTTAAAATTATATAATATTTAGAGCAAAAATTATGAAAAAAGATATGATCGCAGCGGTTATGACAAAACTCGCTACAATAGGTTGGACCTATGGCAGCAGTTAAACCGACAACCAGTTGTCATAGATCAGAACCAATACTAGCGATTTTGAATAACTGCTGCTATAGATCCAACTTATGACAGCGGTTAAGCCTAACTACGCTGCCATGGATCCGACCTATGGTAACGGTTAATCCTAACCACTGCCATAGGTTGGATTCATGGCAGCGGTTAGTGTTAACTACTGTCGTAGATTCTATTACAGCAATTTCGAAAATCACTACCATAGTATGTACTACCGTAGCTCTTTTCTATAGTAGTGATCCCTGGCTCTTGTGAAGTTTGCAGTGGCTTTGAGAAATCCAAGATGATGGAAGAAAGTAGGTTTAATCTATGGTCTATTTCCACCTACTTTCTCCAACCCACTCCATTAATCAGTTCGGCAGTTAGCAACTGCTCTGATTCAATCAAACTTTTGCTACCAAAATCTTGATTATATGTATATGTGATGGGCATTTTGAGTTGTAGTGATTAATGTTGTTTAGTTTATGCAACTATTGATCATTAAAAGTACATATTGTAAAGTGCTTATTTTGTTTGATTATATGCATATATGTTGTTTAATATGCATGATAATAAAATTGGGGCAATAATATTTATTTTTCCCGATTGAGGAACATTAATTGCAAATTATTAGGGTTTTCATCATTAAAGTAATTTAACCATCAAGATTTGCATTAGCAATGAGTTTTTCCTATTGATGGAAAATTTTCTAAATTAATGTGCATAATCGCCCATCTAAAGGGGGTTACTATGTACGTTAATTTGGAAATTACATGAAGTATAATGGTTGAGATAAATGATCTGAAAAATATATCTACCCAAAGGAGATAGATTTTAAAGATTATTTATTTGATAGAGATGTATGGCTTGGAGGATCTATTTGCCCAAAGGGGATGGATTTTTCAATGGTTACATATTCTCTTAATTTTATTCAACTTCATGTTTAGAGTCTAATTGTATATTATATTCTCCATCCAAAGGAGAGTTTATGATAGTAGAATTGGTTCTATCTATTTATTTATTGCTCATGATTGATCTTGTTGCATTATGTGTAAACAGTTTCTTTTACTGTGAACAACAACAATACCATAATTAAAATCCTAATTAGTTCCAATTATAAAAGGTGGAAGCAAGACATTGAGTTTACTTTGGGTATAGTAGATATGGATTTGGCTCTGTGTGAAATGAACCACCGAAATCTACTAAATAAAACACTAATGATGAGAAAAACTACTATGTCAGATAGAAAAAATCGAACCACCTAAGTCTAATTGCATTGAAGAGATTGATTGTAGAGCACCTTCTTAGTGGTTTACCAGAAACCAACAATGCCAAAGAGTTTCTTACTACTATGGGAGAGAGGTATCAAGTATCAGACAAGGTAAAGGCTGGACAATTGATGAGTAAGCTAACTAACATGAAATATAATGAGACGAGGGGTGTCAAAGAATTCATATTGAAAATGGTGCATGCCCAGTGTAAGCTTAAGGCCTATAACATTCTTCTTTCTGATGATTTTGTTGTTCATCATGCCCTTAATTCTTTACCATCTGACTTCAGCCAAATCAAGACAGCCTATAATACTCACAACTAGTCTTAGAATGTGAATGATCTGATTTCAAAATGTGTAGCTGAGAAGAGAAGTTGAGAAAGGAGAAGAGTGAATTAGCCGATTTTATTTTTCATGGCAAGCCATATTTCGCTAAGAAAAAGAAAAAATTTAAGAAATCAAACTCTCATGCTCCTAAGAAAGATCTGCAATTCAAGAAGAAGGGTGAGGATTAGAAATAGGCTAATTATGAATCAAAAGATAAGAGTTCTAGATGTTATCATTGCAAGAAGAAGGGTTACAAAAGAGTTGACCGTTATAAGTTTAAGGCCTGGATAGAAAAGAAAAACAAGGAACAAGGTGAGTCTTATGCTTATATTTCTTTTGAATCAAATTTGGTTGATGTTCCTTTAGATTTATGATGACTTGATATGGTGCTACTATCCATGTTGCAACTACATTACATAGGCTAACAAACCTGAGGGAGCCAAGTCGGAGGAAATTAAAGCTTAAAGTTGGAGGTGATATTAGAGTTGAAGTCGAATATATCAGAATAGTTGTTTTGCAATTAGATTATGGCTTTGAGCTTGTTTTGAATAATACTTTTTATATACCTTCTTTTAGAAGGAATTTAGTTTCTCTTTCTTTACTTGACAAAGCTGGATATTATTTTACTTTTGGGAATAAAAAGCTTGACTTAATTTATGACTCCAAAATTGTTGGTGGTGGTAATTTATCTGATAGACTATATAAATTATCTTTGTCTCCCAATGATTTTAATTCTTCTTACAATATTGAGAAAAATATGACTAAAAGACCTTTGATCAAGAAAAAATATCAGTTGTTGTGGCATAAGGGTTTGGCCATATCTCTAAAGAACGAGTTGAGAGATTAGTGAAGACAAAAATCCTTTCTCCTCTTGATTTAGATGATTTGAAAATCTATGTAGATTGTGTGAGAGAAAAATTAACAAACATCAAAAAGAAAGGAGCCACTCGTAGTTAGAATCCAATGAAAATAATACATATAGATATCGGTGGGCCTTACTCAACTTCCATATGTGAAAATAGATATTTTATTATCTTTATTGATAACTTTTTCCAATATGATTATGTTTACTTGATTAAAAAAAAGGCTGATACTCTTGATGTATTCAAAGTATTTCAAACTGAAGTTGAAAAATAGATAAAAAAAGTAATCAAGATAGTAAGATCTAATTGAGGTGGTGAGTATTAAGAAAAATACACTGAAACTAGATAATAATTAGGATCTTTTACTAAATATTTATAGGAATGCAGAAATGTCGCCCAATATGGAGCCTTGAACAGAATAAAGTTGCAGAAAGGCACAATCGTACACTCATAAAAATAAAAAAGAGCATGATGGGTAGATCTAACTTGCTTGAATATTTATGGAGTGAAGCTATTAAAATAGTAGCTTATATCTTGAATCATGTGCCCAGCAAATCAGTACCTAAAACACCTTTTGAATTATGAATAGGCAAAAAACCTAGTTTGAATCATTTCCGTGTATGGGGGTATCCTGCTAAGATAAAAATTTATGATCCTTCTAAGAAGAAGACATAATCTAGGACCACTCGATGCTATTTTATTAGGTACCCTAGTCACTTAAAAGGGTATAGGTTTTATTGTTCTACTTGTGGTACTAGAGTTGTTAAATCTCAAACAGCTAAATTCTTGAAACTAGATGTTGCTAGAGAAAGTAGTTCTCAATCCTTTAAAAGGGATGAGCCAAGTAATTTTATTTCAATACCCATGCCTATTTTGAATGACAACTTTATGGAAGTAAGTGATAGACAAGAAAGTTAGCAAGGAGTGGAACCTAGCAATTTGTCAATTACTGATGGAGCCCCAATTGCAAATGAGATTCCTCCCACAAATGAGCCAATTATAGAAATATCCTTGAGAAGATCCCAAAAAAAAGGAGATCAGTGATTTTCAATGAATATTATATCTATCTTGGAGAAGGGGAATATGACATTAGTCATGATGTGGACCCAGCAACTTATAATAAAGCCCTCAATAGTCATCTAGCAAATAAATGGTTAGAGATAATGAAAGATGAGATAAAGTCTATATCAAAGAATGAAGTTTGGAGTCTTGTTGATCTTCCTGATGGGCACACACCAATTGGTTGTAAATGGGTATTCAAGACTAAGAAAGACAGTAGTGAAAATGTAGAGAGATTCAAGGCTAAATTGGTTGCTAAGGGTTATACCCAAAGAGAAGGTATTGATTTTATAGAAACTTTCTCACCAGGTTTTACAAAAGATTCTTTCAGAGTAATTATAGCATTGGTGGCTCATTATAATTTGAGTAAAAATATGAAAAAATATATCGTAGTGGTTATGACTAACTGCTGCAATAGGTTGAGCCTACAATAGTAGTTACAAAGAATCACTGCCATAATTTAATCTACGACAGCGGTTAATCCTAATCGCTGTCATGGATCCAACCTATGGTAGCAATTAATCCTAACCGCTGCCATAGATCAGACCTATGGCAGCGGTTAGTGTTAACCATTGTCGTAGATTCTATTGCAGCAATTTTGAAAATCGTTGTCGTAGTATGTACTACCGTAGCTCTTTTCTATAGTAATGATCCCTGGCTGCTGTGAAGTTTGCAGTGGCTTTGAGAAATCCGAGATGATGGAAGAAAGTAGGTTTAATCTATGGTCTATTTCCACCTACTTTCTCCAACCCACTCCATTAATGAGTTCGGCAGTTAGGAACTGCTCTGATTCATTCAAACTTTTGCTACCAAAATCTTGATTATATGTATATGTGATGGGCATTTTGAGTTGTAGTGATTAATGTTGTTTAGTTTATGCAACTATTGATCATTAAAAGTACATATTGTAAAGTGCTTTATTTTGTTTGATTACATGCATATATGTTGTTTAATATGCATGATAATAAAATTGGGGCAATAATATTTATTTTCCCTGGTTGAGGAACATTAATTGCAAATTATTAGGGTTTTCATCATTAAAGTGATTTAACCATCAAGATTTGCATTGGCAATGAGTTTTTCCTATTGATGGAAAATTTTCTAAATTAATGTGCATAATCACCCACCCAAAGGGGGTTACTATATACGTTAATTTGGAAATTGCATGAAGTATAATGGTTAAGATAAATGATCTAAAAAATATATCTGCCCAAAGGAGAGATTTTAAAGATTATTTATTTGATAGAGATGTATGGCTTGGAGGATCTATTTACCCAAAGGGGATGGACTTTTCAATGGTTACATATTCTCTTAATTTTATTCAACTTCATGTTTAGAGTCTAATTGTATATTTTATTCTCCATCGAAAGAAGAGTTTATGATAGCAAAATTAGTTCTATCTATTTATTTATTACTCATTGTTGGGGATAAACCCCGCTCCCATCAAAGTCTAATTTGATGCTTAGCCTAATGCAACCGGTAATTACGAAAGAGCTTCGATCGAAAATTCCCCCCCAGCGACTAAACCTTAGCCAAACTCAAATGGCTGAACTCCTCAGCGGTCGAGCCCCAGCCGAACTCCTTCCTTGGTTGAATCTCTCTAGAACTTCTCCAACAGTCGAATTCCTGCCAAACTCCTTCAGGAGTCGGACTCCTTTTAGACTTCTCCTTCGGTCGAGCTTCTCAAAGAGCTGGACACCTTTTAGACATCTCCTTCGATCGAATTTCTATAGAAGTCGAACTCCTTCTAGATTCCTCCTACAGTCGAATTTCTACAGGAGCCGAACTTCTACAAGACTTCTCCTTCGATCAGATTTCTACAGGAGCCAAACTCCTTCCGAACTTTTCTTCAGTCGGATTTCTACGGGAGTCGAACTTCTTTCGAATTCTTTCAGGAGTCAAACTCCTATTAGACTTCTCCTTCAGCTCAGTCTAATGCAACCGATAGTCATGGAAGAGCTTCAGCGGATGGATCTTAGCCAAACTCCTTCAGCCAATCGAACTCCTCAACGATCGAGCTCCTTCGAACTCCCAGCGGTCGGGCCTTAGTCAAACTCCTTCAGCCGGTCGAATTTCTCAATGGCCAAGCTCCTTCGGACTCCTAGCGATCGGACCTTAGTCGAACTCCTTCATCCAGCCGAACTTCTCAGTGGTCGAGCTTTAGTCGGACTCCCACAAAAGCTGAACTCCTTCTGCACTCTTCCAGCCAGATGCCTATGGGAGCCGAACTCCCTCTAAGCTTCTCCTTCGATCGAACTCCTACGGGAGCCGAACTCCTTCCAAGCTTCTCCTTCGGTCGAACTCCTCTAGGAGTCTAAACTCCTTTGAAATTGATACATGCCGAAGTCCACTCATCAATGCCTGCTTTCTCAGAATCATGGCTATTAAATCTAGATGAACGGTCACCATCAGTCTGCCACAGGCGATGCTATAGGCGGCTCTCTCCTTCATGATAGACTCCATCAAATCTCGAACGATCCACCACGATCGAATGGTATGGCTATCACTATCGGCCTGACGATACCATCCTCTCTGCATTGAATCCCATGCAGCCTCAAACGGCTTACTATCAGGCAGCTACAACTATCACCATCAAACTCCGCCTATAAAAAGGGACTCTCCAAATACGCTTGCTCTAAGTTCTAAGCTCTCCTCTCCTCCTCTAAACTCTGTCGAACTCATTCTAGAGCACTCCATTTTTGTTGATCAGAAGAGCTGACTTGATCATCAAAGGATCCTATCGAAGCCACTCCCACCGACTTCGGATGAAACTTTATTTTGTAGGTCACCGATGGCGACCACGTCCTCCTCCACTCCAGCTAGATCCAGCGACAATCAGATTCTGCACCAACAGATCTTATATAATCTAAATTTAAGAGCTATTTTTAAGTTGAAAAGTACTCTTGAATATGTCTTTATAGATTTATGAATTTAATTGATACTTTACTTGATGATTTCTAAAAATTCTTTTGTTGAGCTTTTTGATCCTTAACTAAATTTGAGAAGTATTTCTTTTTAAATCTATGATCTTGAGAAAAAGAAAAATGCACTATTGAAATTGTATTTTATCGATCAAGTTAATTTTGAATTCAAAATAAGGAAGAGATATTTTCTAAAATTAATCTTATTATGATTGAAAATTCTAGTTGAGTTATATTGAAAGATAATAAGAGAAATTGCTCATTTTAGATCTTCAAGTGATACCCTCATCGGTTAGGAGCTACAATCTTTCAAGAGAAATCATTTTACATATTTGAATATTCATATTGCTTGAGTACTCATTTAAAAAAAAAATTATTGTTGAACTTTAAAAACAAGTCACTTATATTGCTTGATTTGTCCATCTTTGTTTTGAGGATTTATATGACTGTTGATTTGCCCATTCATATATTACTTGATTTGATTGTACCATCTTATAATTAATTAGTATCTAAAAAATACTTTGTTTCACTTATTTATTTTCAAAAAATAATTGATATAAAACTATCTTTTTCTCAAGTATACTTTACTCGATACCATACATTGCTTTGATATATTTTTGATATGATATCTTTTAAAACAAATCTGAAAAAATGTATCCTATAAGAATGTAAATGATTGATACTTTTCAATGAAAGAAAGCAATAAAGTTTATCTTATGCTTATCCCTAATCATTGAAAAGCTTCAACACTCTAAAATTTTTGAAACTCAAGCTCTTCCATAATTGAATTTGAGAATCTATTTAATATATCCAACCTTATTCAATAGGAAGAGATGTGCTTATAAATCTACATTGATCAAAAGAATAAAGATCATTCTTTCTAGATAGTTGCTATTTGGATTGAATTTCAAAATATTTGATACTAAGAAGAATTAAATTGATTATTTTTTATTTTAAATGGAATGTTCTTAAAAGATATAGGTTCAAACTTTTTTCAATTTGTATCAAGTAGAACTTTTCAAGAATACTATTTTAATTGGTATCCTAATTCTTATAATTGGTATCAAGTAGAACTTTTCAAGAAAGCAATAAAGTTTATCTTATGCTTATCCCTAATCATTGAAAAGCTTCAACACTCTAAAATTTTTGAAACTCAAGCTCTTCCATAATTGAATTTGAGAATCTATTTAATATATCCAACCTTATTCAACAGGAAGAGATGTGCTTATAAATCTACATTGATCAAAAGATTAAAGATCATTCTTTCTGGATAGTTACTATTTGGATTGAATTTCAAAATATTTGATACTAGGAAGAATTAAATTGATTATTTTTTATTTTAAATGGAATGTTCTTAAAAGATATAGGTTCAATTTTTTTTTCAATTTGTATCACGTAGAACTTTCAAGAATACTATTATAATTGGTATCCTAATTCTCATAATTCTTAAAGGAAAGTGATGAATGTTGAAATATATCATGCTATGAATTAAAATTATCTTGAAAATCAGCATGACTTAATAGCTTCTCCTTATCAATTATTCATTTAAGAAATTTAAATCAATATAAGTTTAATTAACTATGAATATCCTTGTTTGCAAAAGTAAGAGAGAGAACATATTAAAGAAGAAATGATCATTTAATTAAAAAGATCTTTAAAATTAAAAATATCTTTTAATTTTAAAAAATCTAAATTTAGTAGTTAAATTCATGTTAAATGTACTTGATTTGAAATAAAGAGGGAGAGAAAGTTGAAAAGTAAATTAATCTAACTATAAATATAAAAAACAAGGGGAGGGATTTTTTTAATTTAATTTGATTAAAAATTTATATTAATTTGAGTCAAGAAAAATTAAATATGAACTTAAATTCTCAATAAACTTCTTTATGATATTCTTAAATTGAGCTTTTAGGTATTTATTCAATTTGACATGTATGCTTTTATTTATCAAATCATTTTTGATAACTCTTTGAAGTGAAAAAGGAGTTTGAGATATTCTTACTCCAAACAGATTGATTTTGATACATTCTTATAATTTTGAAGCTCATTGATAAATTTAATACTGAACTTTTCATATGCCAACCTTTAAACTTGATTTGCATAATCATTTTTGGTAAATAATTGGAGCTAAATTAAATTTTCTGCATATTCCTTCTCAAAAATAAATTTCTAAACTCATATTTAAAATTTATTTAAAAATTTAAATTTGATCCTAAATTTTTGATGTGCATTACAAAATTCTTATGAATTATTTATTTTGAAAAAAATTTTACTCAAAGCAATGAATTTTGAGTTTAAGCTAATTTTTGAAAAATAAAAAAAAATATTCATTCAAAATGGGAGATGATTTTTTTGATTTGACTTTATAAATTTGATACATCTCTCAATTTAATATCTTGATGTCGATTTTGATGATTTTTTTCTTATTCTTTCTCATGAGCATTTTGATATTGTCAAAAAGAAGGAGAGGTATATTGAGTATATGCTTAAAAAATTAATATTTAAGAAACTCAATAAATTTCATGCTTGAAATCTTAATACTCATTGATTTGAATTGAAATATTATTTTGATATGAGTATATAAATTATATAAAATATTAATTAGAGCTTTCATAAAGTGTGTGTACATTTATATTTATGTATATTATTACTTTATGACTTATACTCACTACTACAGAAAAGAGCTACAGCAGCAGTTCGTAATCGCTACCGTAGCTCAAAAAATCATTGCCATAAGCTATGGCAGCGATTTTCTAACTGCTGCTACTACAGCCGTCGCCGTAGCTCTATGGCAGTGGTTGTTTGAATCGCTGCCATAGATAGCCTATTGCAGTGGTTTATAAACCGTTGTAATATATTGACCTATAGCAGCGGTTTCTTAACCATTGACATAGGTCTAATGGTTGGCACCGTTTGCACCATGGATCTATAGCAGCAGTTGGTACGGATATGGCAGCAGTTATAAAATGACTATCGTAAATTTTGAATAATTAAAAAATAAAATTTTTATTTTTTATATATTTTATCTGATAAATATAGATATATAACATAAGAAAATATAATAAACATAAAAATTATTCTAAAATGCTAAAATTTTATTATCAAATAAAATTTATTATAATATTTTTTAAAAAAAATAAAATACATAAAAAATCTTCTAAATCTACATCATCATCATTGTCATCGGAAGTCAGAGCTAGAGCTGAAGCTAGTACTAGAGCTGGAGCTGAAATATGGGCCAATATATCCTCTAAGCCCGTGACTCCAAAACATGTGCTGAGGTGGATAGAGTAATTCTGACTGCTCCTTAGATGTTGAACTACGTGTAACACACCGAGGGGTAGGGGTAAAAGCTAGATGGCATTTCGATGCCATCGTGACCTGCAACGTTAATAAACATTAATCAATATAACATGTTGAATAATAATAATAGTATAGTATTAATAAATAGTCTCTAATATTTATACCAGATGAGGATCTCTTAGTGGCTGACACGGCACGGCACGATCTATCGGCATGGCACAGCCTACTAACATGGCACATATTTTTCTTAAGCTTTCAAAGATCAAAAAAAAGAGAGCTCTTTGATCAAAATAAGAAAGATATAAAAAAAATTAAATAAAAATTAATAATTAGACTCTAATAATTTATACCAGAATATTGAAGTCATCGTCTAGTGGCATCTACAATATAGACATCACCATCGCTCCTGACAAATGTGTCCGGGACCTCGACAGTACCAAGTAAGTTTTGTCCTAGAGGAGCACTTTGCATGCGTGGTCCAACATCATCATTAACTTCGGTATCATCAAAAATATGCCTAGGCACCATCCTCACAATAACACCCCATTGAGGCTCCAAGGAATCACTAACGTAGAAGACTTGACTAGCTTGGGAGGTAAGTATATACGGTTCTTCAGTGTAGAGATGGCATTGCATGTTAACGAGAGTAAAACCACACTCATCAATCTTCATCCCAAACTGTGATAAGGTGTCAAACCAATCGTACTTCATCAACGCGATCCTTCTTTCAGAATAATAGTCCAAGATGACTATCCTCTCCACCACATTATAATAGTTCAAATCCTCCGTACGAGGCTGTGAATCCTTCGAAATAGCATAACACCCAGTGGTGACACTTAACATAATGCCACTATTTTGTGTTGCCATATTTACGGACCTGCTGTGAATACTAAACTTGTAGCCATTAATGACGAGCTGTTTATACTCACGCACGGTACGATTAAGGCCCATTGAAAGAGCATGCACTTCAGGGCTCACATCACTGAGTGGCAATCTCCACACCTAATTAAGGAGATGACATCTAATTAGTAAATATATTCCAATAAGTTGTACCAGGCAAGAATATATAATCGATTATATGATCTTTGAATCATTCAGAAAATTCGTTGTTATGCATTTTCTCTTTCTCCTACATACTTAGAGCGCCATATTTTACTCTTACGACCTTCTTGTATTTGTTGCATGCACAAAGAATAAATTTAGATATAATTAGATATTTTTTTTAATTATTATAAAATAAATAATACTAAGTGACTCACCTTATGTACGGCTCAATGACATCATAGTTGAAGAGCACGTAGCGGTGTGCCTTATTCCTTTCCTCAATGCTCAAATCAGTGAGGTGGTATGAAGTGGGAGGTCCACCTGGCTATGGAATGGACTCAAATGCAGGCTTAATTGGCTCATACTGATCATCCTGATTCCTCATTGGCCGATTACGACGTGTCTTGAACTTGTTTAAGTACATGGTATAAAAATCCACACACTCTTGACCCAAATAATCTGCTGCTATAGATCCCTCTGGGTGATTCATATTTCTTACATAAGATTTTAGAATTTGAATATTTCTCTCAATAGGATACATCCATCGATAGAACACTGGACCTCCAAGTACAACTTTTTCCATAAGGTGCACGATGAGATGCGTCATAATCATAAAAAGTGATGATGAAAATATCTTCTCTAGATCATATAATATAGTCACCGCTCTTGCCTTCATTTTCTTCATGTCTTTCTTAAGCAACCTCTTTGCACAAATATCTCTGTAAAAGTTGAAAAGATGAATAATCATCATTCTAACATTTTTTGGCAACACGCGGTGAATAGCTATTGGGATCAATTTCTGCATCAGTACGTGATAATCATGAGTCTTCAATCCCCCAAGTTTGACATTCTTACTATTCATACGCTTTGATATGTTGCTTAAGTATCCATCTGGGACTTTTATGTTCTCCAACACACAAAAAAATATGAACCGTTCGGAGGCATTCATAATATAGCATGCATGAGGAAGCCTCCACTGTTCTCTCTCTACCAGCTCTGGATGGAGTGATCTTCTAATACCCTATTCTTTCAAGTCAAATCGAAAATTTAAGTCATCCTTGGTCTTATCCTTGATATTCAAGATTATTGCCAAAAGGAGCTCGCATACATTCTTTTCAATATTCATTACATCTAAGCAGTGGCACAATAAGTTTGTCTCCCAATATGGCAAGTCAAAGAAGATGCTCTTTTCCTCCAATTAAAGTGTGTGTTATCTTTTTTTGATCGATGCTTTCTATTTTTATCATCAATCGGATCATCTTTTTCAAATTCAACATTGAGGCCATCCAACTCTCTAAGTACTTCACTCTCAGACATCCGACCAGGCACCTCACCTTCTTCAACAGTGTCATCGAAGGAGCGTCCATCCCTTTTGTATGAATAGTTTCGACGGAGAAACATTGATGCCTCATATAGCTAAAGCTCCTCCGATGTGTAAATCTTCTAGATCGGATGTTTCTTCCATAGACTGGGCATGCTAGCTCACCTTTGGTGCTCTAACCCGACATTAGGGCATAGGCTAGAAAATCATTTATTATCTATAAAAGCGCTATGCGCATGGAGAATGACTCATTCAGCAAAGCATCAAAAGTTGGAACACCTTGAATGCTCCATAACTATTTCAACTCAGCAATAAGAGACTGCAAATAAACATCAATGTCATTACCTACCTCCATCGGTCTAGGGATAAGCACTATCATGAATGCAAAGGATTTTTTCATATACATCCACGGTAGGAGGTTGTAAACATGAATAAATATTGGCCATACACTATGGGCAGTATTCATATGCTTGAATGGATTGAAACCATCACACGACAAGCCCAACCTCATATTACGTATCTCTTGTGTGAAGTCGGGATGTAATTCATTAAACTTTTACCATGCCTCTCCATCGGCTGGATGCCTCAATGCATCATCTTTTGTTCGATCTTCTTCATGCCATCTCATGTCCTTTGATGTTTTTACCGACATAAATAACTTTTGTAGTCTCGGAATCAAAGAAAAGTGCTAGATCAACTTTTGAGGTACATGAGTCGATATGCCATTTTTATTCTATTTTCATCTTGATACACCGCACCTCGTACACTCATTGCGATTGACATCCCCCTCCCAATAGAGCATATAATCATTGGGACATGCATGTATCTTGGTATAAGTAAAGTCCAACTGTTCAATAATCTTTGATGCCTCATAATTATTCTTCAAAATTCATACATCATCTAGAAGAATGTCCTTCAAAAGCTCTAGTATGCAATTCACTCCATTATTACTAAACCCGTTGGAGCATTTCGCATGATACAACCGAATTAAGAACTTAAGCTTCGCCATTTTTTCACATCTGGGATACAATGTAACATTAGCATCCTCTATCAACTTGTGGATCTTCTCTACATCCTTACTATTTATCATTCGACCAATCATAGAATCAGACATGGATGTAGATACACCATCATTATGGCCAACAAATGGAAAAATATCATGAACTATTTGTTCCACTCTCCCTTTAGGTTGATCGCCTCCTTACGGCCTGCCCTCACCATGTTGATCTCAACAAATTTCATAACTGGCTTTAAAAAAATAAATAATAAGATGATCATTAACATCTTGACGAGATAGCCACGGCCCACCATACACTTTTTACAAGAATATTGGATCAGTCCATAATTCCCAAATTTTTCTATAGCATAATCAAGAAATTTTTAAAGTCCAATCTCATATTCTGATGAGAGCCTATCAAACTTCATCCATCCCTTATCCATTTTAAAAATGATGATACTGCAAGTAAATCATGTGTGGAACTCAGATTAAATATCATTTTCAAATATGCAATAAATGCATCCTATCATCAACTAATAGGTAAAGATAGATCCTATCCCATTTAAAAATTGCATTAATTCTATAGATTCATTACAGTAATCAAATGATATGCAATAGAGATCGAATGAAATTTCGACAGCATTTTTTCTTAGTTCTTCCATGTAGGGAGAACAAAAAAAATATTGTCCAAAATTTTATTCAAAATTCTTAGCATATCATTTGATTACTGCAATTACCTATAGAATTATCTATAATTTCCAAACTATCCATATTGGACAATCAATTGATCATTATACATAATTTTCTAATCCGTATAATTACATATAATTATATGGATGTCGGAGATTATGTACACTAATCAATTAATGGGTCTATCATTATGCAATGCAATAAATAAAAGCAACAAGATATAAATATCCAAAAAATATTATGCAATAAATTCTACAACATGAATTACATTCATAAATAATTAAGGATGAGCAACAGTCATAGATCGAATCTCTTGCACGAACTTTAGTGTTAATCTAGAAACCTGAAAGAAGAACAAAGTAGATGATGGTGGCACCTTAAGGCTTAAAGTTGGAACCTTAAAAAGATATCAAATTCTATTCGCTCAGAAGTCGAGCCGACTCCATTCCTGAGACATTTGGCTCAGGTCCTCCAACCAGCTTGATCACGGCCCGAGCCAGCTTGACTGCGTATCTGAGCCAGCTCGGCTATGTGCCACCCCTCGATCACTCCCTCTCTCAATCTCTCTCACCGACGACGGCGGCGAGGCCGAACCCCTCCCTCCTAGCTTTTCTATCTCTCGATCTTCCTCTCTTCCTCTCTCAATCTTCCTCATCGGTAAGGTTGGACCCCATCCCTCCCTCTCTCACTCTCTCGATCTCCCTCGCCGGTAAGGCCAGACCCCATCCCTCCTAGTGATGCCGGCAAGGTCGGACCCCCTCCCTCCTTCTCTTGCTCTCTCGATATCCCACTCTCCCTCATCGACGAGGTCGGACCCCCTCCCTCCCAATGATGGCGGTGAGGCCGAACTCCCTTCCTCTCAATGATGGCGGTGAGGTCGGATCCCTCTCTTCCTCTCTCCCTCTCTCGTTCTCCCTCGCCAGTGATAGTGACGAGGTCGGACCCCCTCCCTCCTACTCTCGATCTTCCTTACCGGCAGCTGGCAAGCGACCGGCCCTCCCTCTCTCAATCTATTGGTCTCCCTCTCAGTCTCTCCGTTTCTTAGTTTTGAATCCCGAAATCGGGTCCAACCTTTCGAGATCCATTAAGGTCTGGGTCTGATACTTCAAGTACAGACCCATCGGGTATTCGGATTTGAATCCGATATCAGTAATTAAAATTGGGTCCGAATCTGAATATCCAGATTCTGATCCAATTTCAATCCATTGATAGATCTAGTCCACAGTTGCCGACATGGCACAGCCCAAGGCTACCGCCATAGCACAACTCAAAAACTACGGCATGCAGATAATTATAATATTTATAATAAATATTTATAATATTTATTATAAATATTTTATAAATTATTATAAATATATATGATTAATAAATAATACTATAAAATTAAAAAAAATATACCTGTGGCTATAGAGAGTAGGTCGCACCAAAAGCTCCGAGAGTCGCCGATAATGATGCTAGAGGAGGATGATGGCACTAGAGGTAACCTACGAAATAAAAGCAAGATAATGAGATAGAGAAAAGAGAGAAAGAAAAAAAGAGAGAGAGAGAGAGAGAGCAGGGGCAGTTGGGGATGGGGGGCCAGGGCAGGGGGCACAGTGATGAGGAGGCTCAAGAGGCACAGTGACGGGAGGGTCGAACAACTAGAAGGGGGAGTGTGGGGGGTGGGGGGTCAGGTTGGGGGTGGGGGAGGGGCGATCAAGGGAGGGTGGGGGGCCGGGTGGGGGGTGGCGGGGAGGGGCAGCCGGAGATGGGGGGTTGGGGAGTGGCAGGGTGGCGGGGAGGGGCGGTCGGGGATAGGAGGAAGGAGGGGCGGCCAGAGGGAGGGGGGGTGGGGGGTCGGGTGGGGGTGGCGGGTGGTGGGGAGGAGTGGCTGGGGATGGGGAAAGGAGGCGGTCGAGGGGAGGGTGGGGGGTGGGGTTCCGGGTGGGGTGGCAGGGTGGGAGGGGCAGCTGGGATGGAGGGCCGGAGGGGGAGGGGGAAGGAGGGGCAGTGCCAATCGAGGGGGAAGGAGGGGCGGCACCGGTCGGGGAGGAAGAAGCCTCACCAAAGATGGAGAGGAGGGGGAGAGACAGAGAGAGATCGAGCGCGCACAGGAGGAAAGCAGGAAAAATTTGAGAATTTTTAACCTAACCTACGACAGCGATTATCAAACCACTATCATAAATCTATGATAGCGGTTACCCAAAATCACTGCCATAGATCTACAGCAACAGTTGTATAACCGCTGTTGTAGATCTATAGCAGCAATTTTTTATAACCACTACCATAGATCGGAAATAATTTTTTTCTTATTTTTTTCTAAATATTATATAATTTTAAAATATAATTTTAAATATTATATAAAATTTTATATAATTATTCATTATCTAAATAATTACCATTAAAGTGTCGTCACAAAAGGTCGCCTCAATCCAATGGCCCTAGCTTCATCGATCAGAAAAATTTAATTTCGACGATCATGAATGACGATGCGATGATTTAATAGATGGAGACCTCCGATGGATCCAAAAATTTACAACGATAATCTCGATGATGTTTGTAGCATACTATCAAAGTTTCACTTCAATTGGATATCACTATCATGATTAATTTTGTATGGAATAATTTCGACCGTTAAATTAGAAACAAGCGATCAAAGGGTTAAACGACGTTCGATTATGAGATAATTTTTTAGTTAAATGATCTTTATTATAATTTTAAATATTTTATATGGTGATGATAGTAAAATTTAAATTATTTTCATATAAATTATTCATGTTAAGTAGATATTACAAAAGTACGAACATAACAATCAGTGAAATTTTATAATGGTTATCAGGATACGTATAGTTTTAAATCGTTCTTCATCTCACGAGTTGAATTTTATAATCACCACTATAAAAAATGATTAAAATAGTAGCCAAGATCATTTATAAAAAAATTATCTCATAATCGGACACTGTTTGGTCCTTTGATCACTCGTTTATCATTTAACGGTCAAAACTAACCTATACTAAATTGACCAAGATAACAATATTCGATTGAAGTGAAACTTTGATAGTATACTACAAACATCATCGAGATCATCGTTGCAGATTTTTGGATCCATCGAAGATCTTCATCTATCAAATCATCGCATCATCATTCGTGGTCGTCGAAATCGAATTTTTTTTATCGATGAAGCTAGGGCCATCAGATCGAGGCGATCTTTTGCGATGACACTCTAATGATAATTATTTAGATAATAAACAATGAAGATGAATATTAAATTTTAAAATTATATAATATTTATAAAAAAATAAAAAATATATGGCAGCGGTTATAATTAATCGCTGCCATAAATAAGCTTATAGCAGCGGTTCCTACTAACTACTGCTATAGATTTGACTTATGGCAACGGTTTCACTAACCGCTGCTATAGGTCCGACCTATAGCAGTAGTTATAATGAACCGCTGCTATAAGTCGACCTATAGCAGTGATTTTTTATAACCGCTACTATAGGTCCGACTACGGTAGTGGTTTCGAAAATCGCTGCCATAGTATACGCTGTCATAGACCATTTTTATAGTAGTGACTAGCCAATTTATTGAAACACATTAAACTACATTTTTATGCATATACTCAAAGTTTTGTCATCATCAAAAAAGAGAAGATTGTTGATCCTAGTTTGATTTTGATGATAACAAAAGTATTTGAGTATAAATTATTAAATTACTAACTATATTTATAAGGATATATAGTTGTAAATTTTAAGAGCTCATAAACTTCAAATATCCACTCATCCAAATGGAGATTCATCACTCAAGATTTTAGAGAAGAAATTCTAGAATTGATACATCTTTTAAGAGATCAAAATGAAGATTAAATCAAGATAAAAAGGATAAGTCTAGCCTACAAAGAAATTTGGAGAAGAAAGGATCATAAACAGTCTTTAGCACGCATGGCACGCAAACTGGACCGACCCAGTCCGAGACTGAGCCGACCTAGTCTCAGTGGAAGCAAGAGATAGAAAGTGCAAAAAATTAGCTTTTCAATACCCAGAAGACTGAGCTGACCCAGCTATAAACTGAGCCAACCCAATGATCGTAACGACTAGTTTTTTGTAGCTTTTTCAAACGATCATTTCTCCACTCCAATAGCTATTTCAAGGCTTTCAATGACTAGAACTGATCCTAAAGCCATCACAAAGAATATAAAAGGCTAGAAAAATATTTGGGAAGGAAGATTAAGAGATTTTAAAGAGAAAATATTTTAGATTTGAATGAAATTCATTGCATATCAAAATAAGAGAAAAAAGATAGGAACCAAGTACTGATTTCAAAGGGCTTTCAAGAAAAATTTTCACCATTATCTCCAGCATCCTCTCAAACTTCAAAGAAGAATGTTGAAGCTTCAAAAGAGTCAATCAATCAACCTCTTCTTGGCGCATCAAAAGAGTTTATTTATGGTTTTTGGTTTGGTGCTGAAATTACTTATCTTTGTATTTTGATTTGTTTACAAGTTTCTTTTGAAAAAAAAAAACTTGGGATGAAGGCTCGTCCAAGCCAAAAATTGGACATTGTGTAGGTTTTGTTTGATAAGCTCGAAAAATCAACTAGGTTGATAGTGAGCCCGAAAAACTATCGGTGTAAGGTTGTGATTGGTAATCCAGAAAACCAACTAGGTTGATGGTGAGCCCGAAAAACTATCGATATAAGGTTGTGGTTGGTGATCCTAGAAAATCAACTGGATTTATTTGTGATCCCGGATTAAAATAAACACATTGTAGTCAAGAGATTATAGTGAAATTTTCAAGGGGCTCTTAGAGAGTGAATGTAGGTGCGAGGGTGCACCAAATCACTATAAATTATTTTATATTTGTGTTGTGCCTTTTCTCTCTTATCTTGCATACTTTCAATTTTTGCTTAGTTTGATTAAATTCTTGTATAGCCCTAATTATATCGTAATTCCACTATTATTTGCATTATATACATCTCAAATACATAACTTAACTTAAATAGAAGCACATACTTGCTTAAACTTTAATTTGATTTAAATTTTTCTTAAACAACTCAATTCACCCCCTCTTGGGTTGCTATATTTCTAGGCAACAACCATAAATTTTAACTATTAATATGATTAATGATGCAAAAAGGGATCTATGATAAAATTTAGTTTTCTCTTTTCATTTTTAGCAACATTGAAATGGCTTCATAGCCATTATATTGGTGATCAATATATAAAAATACAAAATTTGTGTTCTAGAATAGTTAATGCAAGAAAGTTGATATGTTTTTAAGTTTAGTTTTTTAATATTTTGTATTGTGATCCCAAAATGTTTCCTTGGTCACTATATAGAAAGATGAAATTGAGCTATATCATAATAAATAAACTAAAGAGCAATCTGCCGAAAAATTTTGTGTCCTCTGGTTCTGTGGTCGCTATATAGAATGGTTCATGGTCAAAGATGAATTTAAATTTTAATAATTCACTAAACCACCGAAGGAGTTATAATCAAATTTTTCTTTCTCCTCAACTTCAAATTGGTTTTTGAACCGCTATATATGTGATTGACATATGAAAATACAAAAAAAATATTTTAGAATAATTGATAAATAGAAGGGTGAGTTATTTTCAAATTTTAATTTTCATATTTTCTATGGTGATACCAAAATAGTTTGATGGTCACTTCTATGATCCGATCTACCAATCTAATTTATGTTTGATTCATCATAAATAGATTTTGATTTAGGCTAAATAAATTTGAATTATAAACAGATCGATCCATTTAATATATTTAATATTTAAATCAAATTTGAATTTCAGATATCTAACCCATGTAATCTATTTAATATTCAAAATCGGATTAAGTCAAATAACTTGTGTAACCCATTTAACCTATTTAATCTATTTAAAACCATTTTAACTTATTTAAAACATGATTAATCTATTTCTGATTCATTTAATCCAACTTATTTAATTTGTTTAATCCATTTAGTCCACTTAACCTAATTTGATTCGTTTAATAAATGGATTAAGTAGGTCGCATCAGATTACTTATTTAATAAAAAAATTAAATTTATATTTGAATTTTTGATCTATTTAATAAATAGATCAGATTTGGATTGATGATTTTCTGATCTATCCATATTGACTCGATCCGTTTCCAATCCGACCCGATCCAATTGCCATCCCTAACTATATGGGAAGATGAATTTAAGTTGTGTTAAAAGAAACAAACTTAAATGAGAAATCTTGCAACAGAAAACATAAAATCATAGAATAGTTCTTCGGTCATTATATAGGAAACACAAAATCTAATTTTTAATATAATTCATGGTGCATGAAGGATCTATGACCAAATTTTCTTTCCCATTAGCAAAGTCACAATGGTTTCATGGCCATTCTATGTGCGGTTGACATATGGAAATAAAAAAAAGGTTTTAGAATAGTTAACGAAAGAGAGGGAGTCTATTTTTAAATTTGGGGCTCATTTGCTATGTTGGTGTTTTTATATTTTTTTCTATGTATCTAAGCGAGATACCACATGGAAATAGATGTTGGAGATAACATTTGGCTTAGCTTCTGCTAGTCCTTGCATTTATTTCATTCTTTTCTAAAAATAATAAATTTTTGTTGTCAAAAACTCTAAGATTTTATAAACTATTGAAAAAAATGAAAATTTTTTACCATACATTTTTAGAATATTTTTTAAAAATTATTTTAAAATAAAATAAAAATAAAAATAATACCAAATATACTCTTGATTTTCATGTTTTTTCGTTGTAAACCAGTAATGGTTGAATCATGAGGTAAAGAGTGATCTGTGATAAAAGCTCTTTTATTATAGCAACATTAGAATCATTTTATTGTCACGATATTTATAACACAGCACGCTGAAACATAAAAAAAAATAAATTTTAGGATAATTAATGAATTTTTAAATATTATTTTTGATTTCTAGTACCGTGATCTCAAAATGGTTACCTGGTATATTTATAAAACTAGTTGCAGCTGGGTGATTTTTCCCTCGGAGTGATTTCAATAATTCCTTCCATTTAGGACTCATTTGAACTTTTTTTTCTAGAAAATAGCTTCTTAGAAACTGAAGATATTTTTTTCTTAGAAAGTAGCTTTTCAAGAAGTCAGTTTCTAAGAAGTTATTTTCTAAAAATAAAATTTTAATATGTTTGGTTGACGATGAAGAATAATTTATTGAAAAGTAGCTTATATTTGATTGAGCATCCATTTTTCTAGAAAAACTATATAAAATATTTATTATATCCTTAATAGATATGAGACCATATATGTTGCTCCTAAACTTTATATACATAATAATATTATATTTATATTAATATAAATATAATATTAAATTATAATAATTTATTATATTAATATAATACTAATATATATTATATTATGTTAATATAATATTAATATTTTAATATGATAAATTTATTAATATCTTAATAAATATAATATTATATTAATATAAATATTGATATATTAATATTAATATTAATATTATATTTATATAAATAATAAGATAATAATAATATTATTGGGGATAAACTTCGCTCCCATCAAAGTCCAGCCTGGTGCTTAGCCTAATACAGCTGGTAATCGCGGAAAAATTTTAATCAAAAATTCTCTCCCCAGCGGTCGAATCCCATCCGATCTCCTCTAGCGGCCGAACTCATTCAGTGGCTGAACTCCTCTAACGGCCGAACCCAGCCGAACTCCTCAGCGGTCGAACTTCTTCTGGATTACTCCTTCAGCCGAACTCGCTCCGCACTTCTCATTCATACGGACTCCTATGGGAGCCGAACTCCTTCTGAATTTCTCTTTCAGTCGAACTTCTATGGGAGCCGAACTTCCTCCGTACTTCTCCTTCGGTCGGACTCCTAGAGAAGCCAAACTCCCTCCGCACTTCTCCTTCAGACGGACTCCTATGGGAGATAAACTTTTCCAAATTTTTCCTTCAGTAGGACTCCTACGGGAGCCAAACTTCCTCCGCACTTCTCCTTCAGTCGGACTCCTACGGAGCCGAACTTTCTCTGAACTTTCTCTTTAGTCGAACTCCTATGGAAGCCGAACTTCCTCCGCACTTCTCATTCAGTCGGACTCCTACGGGAGCCGAACTTCTTCCAAACTTGTCCTTCAGTCGAACTCCTCCCACACTTCTTCTTTAGTTGGACTCCTATGGAAGCCAAAACTCCTTCCGAATTCTCCTTCAGTCGAACTCCTACGGGAGCCGAACTCCTTCCGAACTTCTCCTTCAATCGAATTCCTATGGGAGCCGAACTTCCTCCACACTTCTTTTTCAGTCAAACTTCTATAGGAGCCGAACTCCTTCCGAATTCTCCTTCAGTCGGACTCTTACGGGAGCCAAACTCCTATCAGATCCCTCCTTCAGTCGAGTTTCCGCAGGAGCCGAACTCCTTCCAAACTTCTCCTTCGGTCGAACTTCTTTAAGAGCCAAACTCCTTTCGGACTTCTCCTTCAGTCGAACTCCTTTCGGACTTCTCCTTCGGTCGAACTTCTCTATGAGCCGAACTCCTTCCAAACTTCTCCTTCAGTCAGATTCCTCCAGCGAATCGCTTTCGAATGATCCCCTCCAGACGTATTCCATTTAAGAGTCCGAGCTCCTTTGAAATTTACGTATGTCGAAGCTCTTCATCAACCAATGCCTGCTTCCTCCAAACTTCGATTATTGAATCTCAACGAACGATCATTATCAGTCTGACGATGCCTCTCCCTCTCCATACCGAACCCCACGTGACTCTGAGCAGCTCAGTACCGGACAGCTATGGCTGTCACCATCAGTCTGCTTCAGATGGCGCTACAAACAATGCCTCCCTTCATGATAGACTCCACCAGGCCTCGAGTGGCCCACTACCAGACGGCTATAGCTATCACTATCAATCCACTACAAGCTCCATCTATAAAAAGAAATCCTTCAGATATATTTTCTCTAAACTCTAAGCTCTCTTCTCCTTTCCGAAACTCTGTAAAATTTTCGCCTGAGCACTCCATTTCTATTGGCTAGAAGAGCTGACTTGATCATCGGAGGGTCCTACCGGAGCCACCACCACTAACTCTGAATGGAACTTTATTTTGCAGGTCATCGATGGCAACCTCATCTTCCTCTACTCTAGCTCGATCCAGCGTCAACTAGATTCTACAACAATAGGATTGGCGCTAGAGGAAGGGCCTCTATCTCTGAGGTACCCTTATTCTTAAAGGAATGCTCTGTCGATCCTATCGATCTTCTTTTCCAAGGTTCACCTCAATCCCAAGAAATGCCTCAAAAGAAGGTGACTATCCGGATATCTACCACTTCTACCATCAGATCTGAGTCAGATCTGTCCATTCCTACTCCATCGCTGGCACTTCAACCTCCACCTCCATTGACGGCCATGGTAGATCCGCAGCAGTTTAACCTGCTGATGCAGTAGGTTCAGGGCCTCACCGAGATAATGCAGGCCATGCGGCAGCCCCCAACAGCGACTCCACCAGGAGACCCCCCAGCAGGATGTCGAAAATCGATCCCAAAAAAAGCACTTGGGTTAGCATACCCGTCGCCCCTGAGAAGAAGAAATAGAGAGCAGAGAATCCATATTTGAATCATGATTCTCCTCTGGAGGAGACCCTCCCCATCTGTAGTCGAAAGCCATCCAAGATCTACGATCGAGATGATGTCCTCGATCAAAAATTATGAAAGATGGACCGACGGATTGAGAAACTCCACTATATCACCCCGGCTCGCTGTGACAATGTCTGCACCGATCCCCCTTTCTCTTCTCGAATTATGCAAGAGCCCATTCCGCCGAACTTCAAGCTCCCTCAATTTAAAAGCTACAATGGAACCTCTAATCCGATCGATCATCTGGAGGCCTTCCGGATCATGATGCTACTCTATGGCACATCAGATGCCATATTATGTCGAGCTTTTCCATCTACCTTAAAGGGAGTAGCAAGAAACTGATACTCGACGTTGAAGTCAAGTACGATCTTCTCTTTTAACCAGATAAGTCATCAGTTTGCGGCTCACTTTGTTAGCAGCCGACGTCCGCACCGAGGTTTGGATTTTTTGATGAATATCAAGCAGAAGGAGGGAGAATCCATTCGGGCTTATGTCATCCGATTTAATGCTGCTGCTTTGGAAGTCCGAAACCTGGACCAATCTATTGCAATGGCCGCACTCAAAGGCGGCTTTTAGAAGAATGATTTGCTGTTCTCTCTAAAGAAGAAGTACCCCAGGGACTTTGTCGATCTGCTAGCTCGGGTCGAGGGATATGTCCGTGTGGAAGAAGCCTTCAAGTTTAAGGATGAAGAAGCTGTAGGAGAGCGGCGGACGGACGAGTCTAATAGACTCACCGTCGATGGAGGGCCGAGTGAAGTTCGGCTGCGCTCATGGACTCTCCCCGAGTGCAAGCGAGCTCAAACTTTTTCTCGAGCTTATCATCTAGGAATCTCCGACAGAAGGGTGCGAAGAAATTCTCCTTCCGGAAGGTTCCACAACTACGCCCCTCTTAACGCTCCTAAAACTCAAGTTCTGATGAAAATTAAGAATCAGCTACCAAGATCAGAAGAATTACGATCTCCCCCAAATAAGCACAATCGAAGCAAGTATTGCCTCTACCATCGTAACCATGGCCACGATATTGAAGAATGCACTCAGCTCCGAGATGAAATCGAGGAGCTCATTAGGAGGAGCCAGTTGGGTCGATTCCTCAGATGCCAGTCTAAAGTAGGAGAAGATTGACAGAGCCGCTACCGTAGCCAGAACCATCGATGATGGAGGAACAACAAGGAGGTCGGCTGCCTCCCGACATCATCAATGCTACCTCTGGGGGGCTTGGTACTACGGCAAGCCATCATCTCTCAGCCTTAAGACCAAGAGAAGCTTGCTCCAAATTGAGAAGACCAGCATGAAATAGAGGAGGTCGTTCGGTCCGAAACTTATCATTTGAAGAAACTCGAAGGAACAATGCTTCCACGATCCGGAAACACAAAGAATCTGAGAATATGCTATCAGTAATTTCTCTTCAATAAAATTCCTCCATTTCAATATTATTATTTTTTGGTGCAAAATCTATATGATGACATAGAAGAAGCAATCAATAGTGGCCGTATTAGGAACAGGAGAAGAATCTCATCCTAACATGAGCAAGTCGAAGTCCTTCAACCTCGGCTAGAGATAACATTTCTCTCAAGCTTCTACATCAATAGGAGATAAGATCTCCTTCAACCTCGACTAGAGATAAGATCTCTCCCGAGCTTCAAAGTCTACATCAACAGGAGATAAGATCTCCTTCAACCTTGGCCAGAGATAAGATCTCTCCTGAACTTCAAAGTCTACGTCAATAGAAGATAAGATCTCCTTCAACCTCGGTCAGAGATAAGATCTCTTCCGAGCTTCTACATCAATAGAAGATAAGATCTTCTTCAACCTTAGCTAGAGATAAGATCTCTTCCGAGCTTCTACGTCAACAGGAGATAAGATCTCCTTCAACCTCGACCAGAGATAAGATGTCTTCTAAGCTTCAAAGTCTACATCAACAGGAGATAAGATCTCCTTCAACCTCGACTAGAGATAAGATCTCTTCCAAGCTTCTACGTCAATAGGAGATAAGATTTTCTTCAACCTCGGCTAGAGATATGATCTCTCCTGAGCTTCAAAGTCTACGTCAATAGGAGATAAGATCTCCTTCAACCTCGGCCAGAGGTAAGATCTCTCCTAAGCTTTAAACTCTACATCAATAGGAGATAAGATCTTCTTCAACCTCGGCTAGAGATAAGATCTCTCTCGAGCTTCTACATCAACAGAAGATAAGATCTCCTTCAATCTCCGGCTAGAGATAAGATCTCTTTCGAGCTTAAAAGTCTACGTCAATAGGAGATAAAATCTTCTTCAATCTCGATTAGAGATAAGATCTCTTCCGAGCTTCTACGTCAATAGAAGATAAGATCTCCTTCAATCTCGACTAGAGATAAAATCTCTTCCAAGCTTCTACATCAACAGAAGATAAGATCTTCTTCAACCTTAGCCAGAAATAAGATCTCTTTCAAGCTTCAAAGTCTACATCAATAGGAGATAAGATCCCCTTCAACCTCGACTAGAGATAAGATCTCTCTCCGAGCTTCAAAATCTACATCAATAGGAGATAAGATCTCCTTTAACCTCGACTAAAGATAAGATCTCTCCCAAGCTTCTACGTCAATAGGAGATAAAATCTCCTTCAACCTTGGCTAGAGATAAGATCTCTCCCGAGCTTCGAAGTCTACGTCAACAGAAGTTAAGATCTCCTTCAACCTCGACTAGAGATAAGATCTCTCCTGAGCTTCAAAGTCTCCATCAACAGGAGATAAGATCTCCTTCAACCTCAGTTAGAGATAAGATCTCTTTCGAGCTTCTACGTCAATAGAAGATAAGATCTGCTTCTTCAATCTTTGACTAGAGATAAGATCTCTTCCGAGCTTTCTACGTCAACAGGAGATAAGATCTTCTTCGACCTCGGCTAGAGATAAGATCTCTTCCAAGCTTTAAAGTCAACATCAATAGAAAATAAGGATCTCCTTCAACCTCAACTAGAGATAAGATCTCTCCTGAAGCTTCTATGTCAACAGGAGATAAGATCTCCTTCAACCTCGGCTAGAGATAAAATCTCTTTCCAGCTTCAAAGTCAATATCAACAGAAAATAAGATCTCCTTCAACCTCGGCCAGAGATAAGATCTCTCTTGAGCTTCAAAGTCTACGTCAATAGGAGATAAGATCTCCTTCAACCTCGCTAGAGATAAGATCTCTCCCGAGCTTCTACGTCAATAGGAGATTAGATCTCCTTCAATTTTGGCTAGAGATAAGATCTCTCCCGAGTTTCAAAGTCTACGTCAATAGGAGATAAAATCTTCTTCAATCTCGACTGGAGATAAGATCTCTCCCAAGCTTCTACGTCAACAGAAGATAAGATTTCCTTCAATCTCGGCTAAAGATAAGATCTCTTACAAGCTTCAAATTCTATGTCAATAGGAGATAAGATCTTCTTCAACCTCGGTTGGGGTTAGGATCTCTTCCGAGCTTCAAAGTCTATATCGATCGAAGATGAGATCTCCTTCAATCTCGGTTGGAGATAGAATCTCCTTCGAGCTTCAACGTCTATGGGTGCAGAGCCCAAAAAAGAACTTCGACAGTCATCTTTTTATACTCTCTTTCTTCAAATTTCGAACTCGAGAGTGGGAGGACTATTATTGGAGATAAACTCTGCTCCCACTGAAGTTCAGCCTGGTGCTTAGCCTAATGCAGCTGATAATCATGGAAGAGCTTCAATCAAAAATTCTCTCTCCAACGGTCGAATCCCATCCGATCTCCTCCAGCGACCGAACTCATTCAGTGGTCAAACTCCTCCAACGATCGAACCCAACCAAACTTCTCAGTGGCCGAGCCCCAGTCAAACTTCTCAACAACTGAGCCCCAGTCGAACTCCCCCAATGGTCGAACTCCTTCCAGATCACTCCTTCAGTCGAACTCGCTCTGCATTTTTTTTTCAGTCGAACTCCTACGGGAGCCGAACTCCTTCCGAACTTCTCCTTCAGTTAAACTCCTATGGAAGCCAAACTCCCTCCACACTTCTCCTTCGATTGGACTCCTACGGGAGCCAAACTTCCTCCACACTTCTCCTTCAGTCGGACTCTTATGGGAGCCAAACTTCTTCCGAACTTCTCCTTCAGTCAGACTCCTATGAGAGTCAAACTTCCTCCGTACTTCTCCTTCAGTCGGACTCCTACGGGAGCCAAACTTCTTCTGAACTTCTTCTTCAATCAGACTTCTATGGAAGCTAAACTTCTGATAGGAACACGATGTTGTCGTTAAGACACCGTGTTTATCAGTTTAATCTGACTTCTTAAAATTATTGAAAATGCGTAGATAGCAGTGAGTCGGGTCGAATCCACAGGAAAGATAGTGTTTTTAGATTTAAAATCTTTAATTTTTTTGAGAAGAAAAAGAAAATAATTTAAATTTTGAAATAAAAACTGAAGTCGGAAGATTGAAAATAAAAATTAAAAGATGCAGAAATTTAAATTTGGTACTAAGATCTACTAGTTAAATCTTAGCATATACTTGCAAAGCAATAATTTAAATTACAGAAATTAAATTACAATAAAAATAAAAAGTAAGAAATTAAAGTGCAAAAAATAAAATTTTTATTAATTAAATTTTCAAAATTTAAATATATAGAATTTAAAAAGAATAAAATAGCCTGATCTCTAATCTTGGATCGGTATTGGCAGAAAGATGGTGTAGAGGCCTGGCTCTTCTTCTCGGCACCCATTGCTTCAAAACAGCCTTTAACCCATAGCCTGGCTTCGTCCTATACCAAAGCTTCACCTTGATCGGAGATGTTGATTTTTGGAGGCCTGGGGTCCTTTTTATAGAGTTAGGAGGGCTGGAAAGTTTGCTTCTAGGCAATGTGGGACTAATGGTCTTTGTAATCATCAAAATTTGAATAAAATTCGAATTAAAATAGATCTAACATATTTTTAATAAATTTGATAAAATCTAGCCATTCAATAGAAATTCAACGATCCAAAAATCATCAAAATCGGATGTAGATCAGCTTAGATCGGGTCGGATTAAATTCTAGCCGTTGGATCGCGCTTGATGGAGGAAATCTGGCAGTAAATCACACGCCTGAGAGTTTGATCGCCGTTGGAAGCTTTCTGGATTGTTGGATCATCGCCTGGATCGAGCGCTGTCGTCCAATGGCGATCCACGTGATGTCTGCAGCTGAATCAAATCCGAAAGCAACCACAGTCGTCCGATCCTGACCGCAAACAACCACATCCGTCCGATCACGCAATCACTGTTCCCATGGACCACGTAGACCGACCGCACCGCACACCGCAACCAATCAGCACCTCTGTTGTCGAGTGAAAAAGACTAAATTATCCTTGTGAGCCGCGATAAATTTCTTTAGACCCTTTAGGGGTCTAGGTCCACCACGTGGCAAGCTCTGATTCATCGGATTTTGCTGAGCTGGCGGTCCACGTCTGGATCATGGACCGGCTGATGGCTTCAATGGCTGAGTCGGCTTTGATGGCTTGGCTTGGCTTGGTGGCTCGGCTTGCAGAGCCGGCTGAGCCGTTTTCTTTTTTATTTAATTTTTATTTATTTTATATCTTTAAAAATTCATATCTTTTCCGTTTTAGCTCCGTTTTATGTGAAATTTATTTCGTTGTGATCAAAAAAATGAGCTCTTTCTATAATAATAAAATTTTATTTTTTTAATTTTTATTATTTTTTATTATTTTTTTAATTAATTTTTTAATTAATAAAAATATGAATTTTTCAAAAATTATATATAAATTGATTAATAATTTTTAAAAAATAATATAAATTAATTAATAAATTAATACTTTTATTGGTGAATTTATGATGCTTATCAACTTCCTCCGCACTTCTCCTTCAGTCGGACTCCTATGAGAGCCAAATTTTTTTCGAATTCTCCTTCAGTCAGACTCCTACAGGAGTCGAACTCCTTCTAAATTTTTTCTTGAGTCGAACTCCTACGAGAGCCGAACTCCTTCCGGATTCTCCTTCAGTCAGACTCCTATGGGAGTCGAACTCCTTTCGGATCCCTCCTTCAGTCAAGTTTTCATAGGAGCCAAACTTCTTCCATACTTCTCCTTCGATCGAACTTCTTCAGGAGCTGAACTTGTTTCGGACTTCTTCTTTAGTTGGATTCCTCCAGTGGATCGCTCTCAGGTGATCCCCTTCAGACGTATTTCCTTTAGAAGTCTGAGCTCCTCTAAAATTTACGTATGTCAAAGCTCTTCATCGACCAATGCCTGCTTCCTCCAAACTTTGATTATTGAATCTCAACAAATGATCATTATCAATCTGACGATGTCTCTCTCTCTCCATATCGAACTCCACATGATCCCAAGCAGCTCAATATCGGATAGCTATGGCTGTCACCATCAATCTGCTTCAGACGGTGCCCCCCTCCATAATAGACTCCATTAGGTCTTGAGTGGTTCGCTATCAGACGGCTGGAGCTATCACTATCAATCCGCTACAAGCTCCATTTATAAAAAGGGATCCTCCAAATATATTTTCTCTAAGCTCTAAGCTCTCTTCTCCTTTCTAAAATTTTATAGAATTCGCGTCTGAGCACTCCATTTCTGTTGGCTAGAAGAGTTGACTTGATCATTGGAGGATCCTGCCGGAGCCACAACCCCGACTCCGGACGAAATTTTATTTTGCAGGTCACCGACGGTGACCTTATCTTCCTCGACTCCAGCTTGATCCGACGTCAATCAAATTTTATAATAATAAATAAAATATTATATTATTATTATTTAGTATTTCATCCTAACCATCTATGATATTTTATAAAATCTTAGCCATAGATCTTAAAAGAATATTTTAAAAAAAAAGTATCATCACTTTTCATTCCATGGAAAGTGCCAAAATCCATCTCCTCCATGGATTTTTATTTTACATGAAATGTGGAAAGTAACTTTTCATAGAAAGTGCCTTTTTCTCTTCTCTCTCCTCTTAAAATTCCAACCAAATAAGAGGCTCCCTCTCCACTTTTCAAAAATTGCCTCTTCCCCCTCCACTTTCCATAAACCAAATGAGTCCTTAGATTTTCATCTCAATGGGAGCGGTATGCAATTTGAATTTTTCTCTCATCTAAAAGCACTTGGTATAGTTTGTTGTCGATACACAACTCCCTGGTTGATATGATAGGTTAATATTTGACCCTTAATAGCACTTTTCTTGTATAGTCTGTTATTATTGTGTACATGACTTTTTGTTGGGGATATGTACCATGGTTACTTGTTCCTTTGATATCTAGCACTTTGGCCATGCACACAAGCTTACAAAATACGCATAATGAACTAAACACTATTATGCCTGAGCTATTAGAGTGTAGTGAAAGAGTAAGGATGGTGCTCCCAAGGCTTGAAAGACCATGAAGGAGTCAAGATGATGGCTTCTTAAGGCTAGAATCGGTTGGAGTTGTATCAGTCGAGATAGTGAGCTGATATACTATCGGGCTGGCTCTGATACGTGTTGAGCTGACCCAGGCTAAGATCGAGCTAGCTCGGGTTGAGATCGAGCCAGCTCTCTTAGTCAAATAGAGATCGTATTTCGAAATTCTATGGCTTGATAGGTGGTCGAGTTGGCTCGAGTCTCCATCGAGCCAGCTCGAATGGGCAGATAAATGAGTACGAGATTTTTTGTTTGAACTTGGATTAGATTTAATCCAAGCGGTCTTAAGACTTGGTTTGGAAGATCTTAAGATAGCTAATTCATGTATTGGGCTAGACCTTTGTCCAAGGGATGAGAGCATGCAAGACATAGGTGTACATGGGCTTGGATGAGTGCTTTCATGTATGAGTTAGCCTAAGAGAGTTTTTTAGGATTGAGTCTTGTTGGCTCAGGGTGCATATATATATTTTGTATATGTAATATTTTTTTGTGGAGCAAAATAGAAATCTCTTTTCTTTTTGAAATCCTAGCTTCTTCTCTATCTCTCTGCCACCATCCTACATATGCCAATCATCTGATCTTCATCCTACTTGCTATCATCTCCAACTTATTTTTTCAAGATTGGTAGAAGGTATAAGAGTTTCTACAAGTCCAAGAATAATTCATAACAAGTGGTATCAGAGCCTGAGTTGTGTGGAAGAAGAAAAATATACCAAAAATTGAAGATCTTTAGGTGTTGTAAATTCAGCAAGGTCCTATTAAGATATTTCTCAAATCCCTTAGAGTTTGTGTTGCATTTTGGCCTTGGATCCAGCTATAAGAAGCAATGTGAAGGTTGATTTCAAGAAGTTCGATGGGAAAGAAAACTTTTCTATGTGAAAAGTTCGTGTAGAAGATCTTTTGGTTCAAGCTAACTTGGATTAGGCGTTGGATGAGAAGTCTGAAGGGATGTCAGATCATCAATGAATGTCCTTGAAAAAGAAGGCCTGCTCTATAATCAGAAGATGCTTGGTAGATATGGCACTCTATTCAATTTTAAAAGAGAGGACCTCGAGAGATTTATGGTTGAAGTTGCAGACCATGTATATGAAAAAAAAATATATGCAACAAGCTGATGTTAAAAAAGAGACTATACAGCCTTCGGATGCAAGAAGGTAGAGACATCTTGGTTCACATTCAGAAGTTCGATCAGATGTATAATGAGTTGTTGAACATTGAGTAAAGATGGAGGAAGAAGATTGATCATTACTTCTATTATGCTCGTTGCCCTCATCCTTTGATCCATTGATAATGATGCTGCTTTATGATAAGGAGATCCTGGAGTATGAAAACATGATCTTGGTGCTGCGAACCAATGAACAGCGGGAGAGGTCGACCAAGAAAGGTGTTTTCTAGAAGAGCTTGACCATGGGGGAGAGACCTGAAAGATCAAAGAAGAGAGGCAAGTCAAAGAGATGGTCAAAGTTTCGAAAGAGCAAGAATAGGAAGGAAGCTAGGTGCTATAAATGCAACGAGATCAGACATTTCAGATGTGATTGACCGCATAAAAAGAGAGAGAAGAGTAGATTTGATGCGCTGAGTATGGTGGCTAATAGTCAGGTGGAGGATGACCTCTTGATTGTATCAGATGGTCATAGAAAATACATAGATGTATGGATCCTAATTTAGCCTATTCATATCACTACACCCCAAATTGATCTTGGTTTATTTCATACACCAAAATTGATGAGGAAAGCATGACACTTGGAGATGATCACCCATGTAGAGTCGCTAGTATTGGGAGCATCCAGGTGAGGATATTTAATAAGATGGTGTAGACTCTCACAAATGTGAAGCACATCCTAAATTCGAAGAAAAATCTTATGTCACTGGACTACCTGGAGTGGAGCGGTTGCAACTTCAGTAGTCATGCCAAGAGTGGAGTTCTTAATATCTCTAATGATGCTATGATGGTGATGAGAGACAGGAGGATGGAGAACAATCTCTAGAGATTGGAAGGACCTGTGGTGACTAGAGAATCTAATACAGCAGCCACAGCGCAGGATCAATAGAGGGCTCGTCAGTTGTGGCACTACCGCCTAGGCCACAAGGATGATCGTAGGATAAAGGAGCTGAGCAAGCATAGTCTGATTCTATATCTGGATGGAGGTGTTACAGAGATATATGAGCCATGCCAGATGGATAAATAGAGGAGAGTGCAGTTTGCTATTAGTTCAGCTCATAGTGCAGCCCCACTAGAACTAGTTCACACTAATGTATGAGGATCGGCTCCATTTTCAGCTAGAAATGGGGCGAGATACTTCTTGATCTTTATAGATGATTTCTTGAGGAAGATATGGATCTACTTCATGAAGGAAAAATCAGAAGTCTTCACTAGATTTAAGGTATGAAAAACTAAGATGGAGAAGGAGATCGGTCGGAGCTTGAAGTGTCTACGGTCAGACAATGGCGAAGAATACATCAGCAAAAAGTTTCAAGTTTTTGTTAGGAGTGTGGAATCAAAAGATACTTCTCGATGAAAGAAACTCCTCAGTAAAATGGAGTGGCCTAAAGGATTAACAAAATCTTTTTAAAAAAGACACGATGCATGAGGTTGCAGGCAAGGCTTCTGAAGGCATTCTGGATTGATACAGTGGATGTAGCCTATTATCTGATGAATCGATTGTCTCATAAAAAGTTAGATGATGGTATTCTAGAGGAGAGATGGTTTGAAAGAAAGATTGGACTGAGCCATCTAAGGATGTTTGGGTGCACAGCATTTGTGCACATCGATGCTGGTGAGCGGAGCAATATGGATGCCATGTCACGAAAGATGATATTCTTGGGATATCTGCAAGGAGTTAAGAGATACTGGCTATAGGATCCCTTGGAGAAGAAGATCGTCATTAATAAGGATGTCACCTTCAATAAGAATTCAGTTCTCTAAAGGTAAGATGGCATGGAGGAGCAGCAGGTGCAGCAGGAGGTCCAACAGAGCAGCACTGGATGGCTAACATTTTATTCTATTTTGCCACTTGCAAATGCATTGGGAGGACTTGAAATTTAGGTGGAGCACTCACCAAAGGTATCTTCATAGGTGGAGAGAGCTCAGATGGATGAAAGAAGCTAGAAGGCCTAGCAGGGACAAGCTGGACCTAGGATGGACATCGGGGTTGCACTATATAAGCCCAAAAAGAACATCAGACAATCGAAATGATACGACTTCGAGGATATGCTGCCATATGCCTTGCTAACAACAAACAGAGATCCCTGCACCTATGAGGAGGCTATGGATAGCCAGGATAGAGAGAGATGGATCCAAGCAATGTCTGAAGAGATGCAGTCTCTCCACAAGAAGAGACGTAACGATTGGTGCAGTTGCTATAAGAAAAGAAACCCATTAGTTGCAAGTAGATTTACCAATGCAAGGAGAGGCCTTTAGAGGAGGGAGGTATCAGGCATAAGACAAGGTTAGTAGCTAAGGGATACTTCCAGAAGGAAGGCATTGACTTTAGCAAAGTATTTTCTTCCATCATCAGGCATACTTGTATCAGGATGCTATTGAGCATCGTGGTAGCTTAGAACTTGGAGCTAGAGTGGATGGATGTCAAGATGGCATTCCTCTATGGGCATTTAGAGGAAAGCATTTACATGGAGCAGCCACCAGGATTCTGAGAGCCAAGAGCAGAAGAGAAAGTCTGTTTGTTGCAGAAATTATTGTATGGGCTGAAGTAATCGTCGAGGTAATGGTACAAGCGATTTGACTCTTATGTGAGGAGCATTAGACTTTTCAGGTATGAGTATGACTTTTGTGTGTATGTTAAATCTTTGGAGGATGAGTCTAAGGTGTTTCTACTCTTATATATGGATGACATGCTTATAGCATGCAAGAGCAGGAAAGTTGTGCAGGAACTAAAGGTAATCTTATTTCGAGAGTTTGAGATGAAGGATTTGAAGCCTACAAGAAAAATCTTAGGTAAGAAAATCTTTAGAGATCGAGCCAAGAGGGTGCTACATTTATCTCAGGAAGGCTACATCAAGAAGGTCTTGGAGAGGTTCGATATGAAGGGAGCAAAATCGGTGGAGTTGCCACTTGCTGGGTACTTCAGACTCTCGAAGATGATGTTGCCACAAACTGAGGTGGAGGCTTAGGAGATGGTGAGAGTACTGTATGCCCCTAGTGTAGGAAGCTTAATATATGCCATGGTGTATTGTAGACCGAATATTGCCCATACAGTGAGTCAGATCAATAGGTTCATGGCACAGCCTGGTAGGGAGCACTCTCGAGCATTGAAGTGGATCTTTAGGTACTTGATAGGTATTGTTGGAGTTAGCATCTATTATGGATTGCAAGATGGAGCCGAGGAACTCTCCAACATGTCCAAGAAAGCTCGAAGGTAGATAAGAGGGTTAGTGGATGTAGATTTCGATGGAGACGTGGACTCTGGGCGGTCAATGATAGGTTTTATGTTTAGCCTGTTTGGAGGTCCAGTTTCGTGGAGTTCATGCTTGTAGCCCATCACGGCCTTATCTACTATTGAGGCAGAATATATTGGTGTCACTGAGGTAGCGAAGGAGGCTCTATAGCTAAAGGGCTTAACGTTGGAGATCGATCTCATGCAAAAGGCCATCAGGGTGCACTATGATAGTCAGAGTACATTGTTACTTGCTCAGAACTCGATCTACCATACGAGGATGAAGCACATCGATATCAGGTACCATCGAATCAGAGAGCTTGTGAAAGAAGGCTAGGTAGAGCTGGTGAATCCACACCAAGAAGAATCTAGTGGATGCACTGATAAAAATACTTCTATGAGATAGCTTTCATAGATGTGTGAAATCAATATGTTTGATGGATAAGATAGAGTTGCCTTAAGTCTTAGGGCACTAAGATGGAGATTGAAAGAGCAAGGATGGTGCTCTCAAGACTTGGAAGATCATGAAGGAGTCAAGATTGTGGCTCTTAAAATCTTGGATTGATTGGAGTTATATCAGTCGAGATAGTGGGTTGACACACTATCAGGTTGGTTCGGATACAGGTCGAGCCGACTTGGGCTGAGATCGAGCTAGCTCGGACTGAAATCGAGCTGGCTCTCTCAGTCAAACAGAGAATGTATTTTGAGATTCTGTGGCTTGACAGGCAATCGAGTCGGCTTGAGTCTCCATTGAGCTGGCTCGAATAGGCAGACAAATGAGCATGGGATTTTTTATTTGGACTTAAATTAGGTTTAATCCAAGGAATCTTAAGGCCTGGTTTGGGATGTCTTAAAATGACTAATTTATGTATTGGACTAGATCTTTAGTCCAATGGATGAGAGCATATAAGACATAAGTGTAAATAGACTTGGGTGAGTACTTTCATATATGTATTAGTCTAAAAGAGTTTTTTTAGGGCTGAGTTTTGTTGGCTCACGATGCATATATATACTTTGTATATATAATATTTTTTTATGAAGCAAAATAGAAATTTCTTTTCTTTCTAAAACTCTAGCTTCTTCTGTATCTCTCTATCACCATCCTAAATCTATCAATCATGTAATCTTCATCCTGCTTACTATCATCTCCAACTTGTTTCCTCATATTTGATGAAAAGTACAAGAGTTTTCATAGGTCCAAAAATAATTCATAACATGTATCAATTTGTTTCTATAATTTTCTAACCAGTTTTGAGCTTGTGCATTGCACACAAATTCTAGATCTGTTAAAATATATATATATATAAATAATCAAATAATATTTATTTTATTTTATATTTTTTATTATTTATATAAATAAATTTTAATTATAAAAATATAATAATACCATAGATTAATAATATAATTTAATCCATATCAATAGAAGTTAATATAATTTTTTATTAATTCAAAGCTTGAATTTAATGCTTAAAGGATTGTAAAATAAGAGGGCATATGGCATATAAAGAATGGCTTATTTGGACAATCTCAAATATTTAAAAATTTTCTCTCTATTTCTTCTATATAAGATTTTAATTATAAAAATATAATAATATTATATATTAATAATATAATTTAATTTATATTAATAGAAATTAGTATAATTTTCAAAATAAAATCCAAGAGACTTGGGCGATGCAAGGTTACCTCCCGTGCGCACTGGAGAACTAAATAAACCTCTGACCCACTTCTTTGGCCTCCGGGTCGAACGAAATGGCTTCCTCGTCTCCGTCTTCTGCCTCCGGGGCGGAGAACTCTAAGCTCGAACTCGCAAAAAAGGTCTTCTTCGCAACTTTCTTCTTCTCGATCGCGTCTCTCTTTTTCTCGCCCGATTGGGAGCAGTTTTTTTATTACCGTGGAATGGAATACGTGGCGGCCATTGATGCTTCTCCTCCCCTCTTCTTGTAGATCCGAAGCCATGAGGTCGCGATCGCGGAATTGAACAGTCTCGCGCCCTCTCGAGTGAGTCTCTCCAAACCCCCCGGTCGTCTTCTTTCTTTCCTCGAATTCTCTCGAGAGATTTAGTACCGATGATTCTTGAAGGATGGGTTGAATTGTCATGGATTAATCTATCAAGAAAACCCGAAAGACGGACTATCAAAAGGTAGAAATATTTTTGATGGGAACACTAGGGTTACTGAATCACCCTAGGGTTTTGGATGTCAGGATTCCGGAATTGTGGTATAGGTTTTAGCTGTGTCTGAGATAGTTGAGGTTTTGATGTTATGGTGTTTGGGATGTTTAGAGATATGGCGAGCCATATTAAGTTTTACTTTGATGTCCGCCTTATTTCTGATGATGATCCCCTTGTTATCCCGTTGCTTCCATCAACGGATGGTTATACCTGTCGAGTTATTTCTGTTTCATATTCTTGAAAAGGTCATTGTTTTTAAAATATCATGAATCCTAAAATTTATCTTTTAGGTAAATTTCTATTTATGCTTGGAGAGAAAAAATATGCTATTGATATGTAAGATATTGTTGTTCAACATGTTTTTAGAATATGAAATCTGTAATCCATTATCATTGTTGTTTGATAGATTTGAAATGATCTCGAATCAATTAAAAAAGCTTCATATCTTCATGCAAATTGATTGTGTGTTAGACAAATCGAGTGCAGTATTGCCAAGAAACAGTGACCCGTAAACCCTTAGTAGCTTTATCTTACGTCATCTCAGGTCACTACCTCCAGGAGCTTATTAGAGTTATCTAGCCTACCAAGCTATATGTAATACCAATATAATTTTCCCCTTATTTCTCATGATCTAAAGGACAGACATTTTTGCTACATACCATTAACCTTTCTCAGGTCCTGAATTCATTAACAAAAACATTTAAGTGCCTACTTGTGTCGTCATATCACTTCTTTGTGCAAGAAATCAATCTTATGGTCTACCTATCTAGTATGCAACTTATAGTTCTTGTTAGATAGTTTCTTTCCATTTCCCCCTCTTCGTTAGCTGCGTAAGCTAACTCATCTGTTTTATTCCAGAACATATTGTTCATTTTTATGAATCACTTTTGTTGTTATAAGTTATTATAACTATTCCAAAGTTCATTCAACATCCTCCTTGCCTTAAGAAGTTAATGAATAGATTCGAACTTAATAAACCCCATATTCCCGTATTTTCTAACTGTAATCGTTATCCATTGCACATTAAACCTTAGCTTCATTTACTTTTTCTGATGTCCTCTCTGTTGCTTTAACATCTGTGGAAGACATTTTTTTTAAAAATCTCTCCAATGTATAATTTCTATGTTCAAGCATTAGCTTCTAGTATTGGCAACAAGTATGGCAAGAATGTTACCCTAATTCCTGCTTTTATTATGTTTTCACTTCATAACACAAGAAGCATTACTTCACTTTTTTTTAAAAAAAGAAAAATTGAAATTGGTAACTAGAGTTCAAAATTGCAGTTTTTCTTGTCCATGCTGCTATAGTACCCTCCCTTTTCTGACCTCATATCTAATTCTGATTAAGGAAAATTATACGAGAAAAATTAATATATGGCTATGCATGAACTTCTCCAATATACTGCCAGTATTTGTTGTATATATTAAAATATTTGGGTTTATATTGGTTGAGAAATATGATCTGTTCCGCAAAACATTGTCACGGATGCAAGGGAGACTGAGGTAAAGAGGTATATAGGTTGAGTGATCGCTATTGGGATTTGTAAATTGACTAAACATCCACATTGTCATATTTGAATGGAACACCATTCACACATTTGATCATGACATGCAAATAATCTTCGTGCATATTAGAAGATAATAAATCCTTGTGCTGTTTTTCTTTATTTACTGATTATCTGCTTTAAGTGGCCCCATCAATAAGATAACAAACGAAGCCAGACTGTACTGCAGACAGATCCACTTATATTAGTCATTACGAAAGGCCCTGTTTCTATGAGATGAGTTTTCATCCAGTATCATTGTATTGCATTTTGTTTAACTGCCTTAACAAAGTTCCTCTTTTTTCCAAGTGATGTTTTAGATAAATGAATAAAGAGTTCCATACATATTCTTCAATTTCTTTTTTATTTCTGGCGATACCGTAAGTGAAATTTGGCTTGCTTTCATATGGTGACTTTGTAATCACAGGCTGTATACCAGAAAAATGGCAATATCTTCTTCCGTAAAAATAATAAGACAGCAATAGCTTTTGAACAGAGTAAGCATATCTTGATGCCTACTCATGGTACTTTCATTGTTCTCATAGTCTTTCGGTTCCTCTTGCATTGCCTTACTATATTAGTTATATGCTGGCCAGAACAACTTGACTTAGCCAAATCTCAGTTACAAAAACTAAATGCTGCTTGATGCTCTGCTGTTGGTAAGAATTCTAACCAAGGTATGCTATTTTCTTGACTTCCTGATGTTTCTTATAAAAAATGCTGGTGATGTAAGTATCTGTTAGTGATTCCAAACATGATACATCACTAGCATTATTTATATAGTTGGTTGAGACACCTAGAAATGTAAGCGTCAGGCTCAGCTCAAACTGACTGAATTGTTTTATTCAGTTCTATTGAATTTATTTTCATATGGTCATATATAATACAAATATGTATGTACATGGTTACAACATGTGTGTGTGTGTGTGTGCTGGTGTGCATGTTCGCACATGGTCTGCAACTTATGTAGAATAAGTTTATGGCACAGTAGCTGGTTTCCTTGTTACAACTTAGAAGACCTAGGTTCAAGTCTCATTCATAGCAGAATCTTACTCTATTTTAGTTTCTTTTTCATTATTATTATTAGTATGTGTCTGTATGTCTAGAAAAATATTTTTCTTACCAGCCAATTTCTGATTCCTCCAATGAGCCAGAAGGAGTATTGCATGTGTGTGTGACTGGAAAACCACTTGGCCAACTTATAATTGCTTTAACCAGCCAGTTGTATTGACTAGTTTGAAGCTCAACTTCTTGGGTCATATGAGTTTAGGAAATTACCCTGTATGATGTTAGGCCATCTATAAACTCCATCCTGGTTCTAATGGACTAGTTTAACTGGATGATATGTTTAGTTATTGGAAACATTTGTCATAGGATTAAGAAACACGCACATACACTGAAGGCATATGTACCTGTATATGTTGTCACACATCTTATGAAATTTTTATGCATCAGACAATGACAATTTATGTGAGAAGCCATAGAATTTTACTTGAGACAGTGATAATGTATGCAAGAACCAACACAATATAATTTATAAATTAACTAATATGGATTTTTTGTAAGATCACATAATATAATCAACTTGCTATCAAGATGGATCAAGTCATGGACTTGACTGAAATATTCCTCTTACCTTCATGAACGAGATGGAAAGTAAAATACACCAATAGGGATTAATAACTTGAATTGTATGACTCCTAAATAATTATATGACTCCTTATGAAGTCCTTGTACAATGCGAACTATAATAGCACCTAAGATTGGTAAGAGGCACCTGCATCCAACTAAATGAGGCTTTTAGCAATTTTCAGACCTTTTTGCATTATTTACCAGCCGAGACTAGTACTATTTTGACATCTGTTATTCCTCACCAAAAAAAGCATAATCTTATATAGATCTGCACTCATGTGCATGTGTTCTGTGATGCTAGGGTACCATATCTATATCTTTGTTTAAAACCCATTGACTGAAGAGGGCCAGTGGGCCATGCTTGTAATTTGGCAATCCACTCATGAGCTGACTGCCTAGGCCCCATCCTTATCTTGACATTATCCCTCCTAAGGTTTTTAATTAATGGTCATTAATCTGATATAGCCATTTGGAGGCCTCCTATCATACTATGCTATACACAAGTATGGGAGTTATCTTACTCATTTTCTCATTGTAATGGACAATGTTTTACCTTTTCACTCTTCATTAGATCAAATTGATACTTTTAATTTCCAATATTTACAAGAAAATATATTATTTTGTGAACTGTGAACTAATCAAATGACATTAATATTGCCCATTATTTCCTATCATGACAGATAATAGTGGTCTTTGTTATAACTTTAACTGTTGTTTCTAAAAACAAAAGAAATCAATGAAAGGCTTGATCACTTGAGTAACAGAAATTATTTACAATAACAATTTTTGAGTGGGCTTGTTGTTGGGGGATATTAACATGATCAAAACCTTGACCTTTGCTCGTCCACGTGGGCTGTTCTTCTACTTTTTGTTCTTTTGTTTTTTGGATAATGGAAGTTATAACATGGAGGCCATTAGACATAACCATGAGAATTGAATTTGGTCAAACATGTAGCTATTTGACTCAGTGTAAAGGAGTAAAAATAGATATCAGGACATGTAGGGAAAAAATTTTTAACTACATTATGTGTTTTGTATAATAGAAAATATTAATAAATATTATTTTTAAGGTGTTTCAGTGTTTATGTTCCTTATCAAACTCTAAAAATGTTGTGGTAGTAACAATTTTGCCAAGTTACTTTAGTACCCATACCTTTACCCAAGCTACAAAAGCAATATAAACCTACTATTAATGTTGCGATGATGTGTACATGACATTGTTAGAAGGACCAACTATCCATCTATCCCAAAAAAAAATGCAGCGAAAGAATTTGATAAGTATCTATGGTTTGAGCATATGTCTGACTTGCGGATGCATATGCATGTGGATTCTTTGAGGTGGAGAGAAGAATCCATATAAAATAGATGATGACTTTTGTAAGGGTCTTGGATATTACTTGATGTGTTTCACGTACATACATATAGACATATGTATGTACATGTGTACATACATACATATATACATACACACATACATATGTAAGTACCTATGATGTATGCACAAACATAACATTAGATAATAGTCATTATTCAAAATTATTATTCTTTAAATTGAATTTTCATTTTAATAAAAAATTCATGTTAAATACTTCCAAGATATCTATAAATCTTTTTCCTATAAGAAAATGTTACAGGCATTCACATTTTTTCACATTTTTCCTGTTTATTTTGTCTAAGATCATCTTATTCCTGCTAAATTTCAACATTCTAATGTGGTCCTTGTTTCAAAGAATTGAAGTTGTTCTGGTTGAAGTCTCTTTGAATCATCTTTGAGAATCATGTTTTGAATATGAAACTTGGGCCTAAAAGACCATTTTCAGTAATTGATCTAAAATTACCATATCATAATTATCGATAATTATGATTTTTTTTATTTAAATGTTTTCCAAATATAATAATTCTATGCTCTCTTCTCTAGACTGCAATCCATGATTTTAGTTCAACATCTTGGAAGATTTCTCCATGATATTCCTAGCAAAAATTTTGTTTCACACAACTAAGCAATTATACTAGTATCCAGCTAGTGTTAATTGCATGGAATGCTGAACTGCCCCGAACCACCCGTACCAACGGCCAACTGATGCAGCTCAGGCATTCGATTCGGAATGCCGGTGAAAACTGAACGAGAGAGAAGGAAAGAGAGGAAGAGAGAGAGAGGAGGGGAGGGAAGGAGAACGAAAGGCCAACGATGGCCCACCGAGGCCACCAGAAGGCCGTCGAGGCCTCCGGGGCTCCATGGTCCTCCACGAGAAGAGATTAGAAAGAGATAAGAGGAAGAGAAATGGAGAAATTGACCTTGTGGATGCCAAGGGGTTGATTTTGGCCATCCGGCAATCACGACAGCCATTCGGCGGCCGTCCGACGGCCACTCAGCGAACCTCTAGCGGCATCCTTGCGCCTTCCCCTCCATTTCTCTCCCTCTCCCCTCTCTCTATCTCTCTCTAATCTCCTTTTATGGAGGACTGCGAAGCTCCGAAGGCCTCGGCGGCCCTCCAAGGTCCTCCATAGCCTTTCGGTGGCCACCACTGGCGGTCTCCGCTAGCTTTCCTTTCCTTTCCTCCCTCTCCCTCCCTCCTCTCTCTCTTTCTCTCTTCATCCCCAGTTCTCCCTCATTTCTGTGTTGGTTCTAGCCCCCTATGCCCAGTGTAGGGGCGCACTGGCTTGTACCACCGGCCAACCTATATAGGGTCTTGTTCCAAGTCGACAAACCTTCGTTAATTGATTTTGAGGCTCTGGCCATCCTTTTAATAATCCATTAAAAGCCTAATCATGTTATTTGGACTCAAATAACGTTTTGATATAACACAGTTTTTTTCAGGTAGATCACCTTTGAATTTCAAGGTAATGAAGTTTCTTTATGATATTGAAAACGCCTTGCTTATTATCTAAATTCATTAATTCTCCTTATGATTCTTTTATCAAGTGAACTAGCACAAACTTATGCAATTTCAACATCTAACTTTGCTGAATTTTTCATATGATTCCATTTATTGAATTCATCCAATATCTACTTTAGAAGTCAACTATCACTGCTAGAGGCATCCCCAAGGCTACTCAAATCAACAATTTCTATGCATATGTCTTCAGTCTTCAACACATGCATTACAATTATGACTAGAATAATGTAAAAATTTCTCCATGTTTACAACCTAGTATACAATTTAACAACAAAGTAACATAGAATTCATGAGAAGAAATCTGGATCCAGTCTCCACCCTTGGGCATATAGACTAGATATGTTATCCAAGGCCATATGAACTAATTATTCTCCTCAAGTTTGGGAAGGTGTCATTCTTGTTTGGTGCGCAAGGGTGTCTAGCACTGTCAGACTTTCCTAGCCTTCGCCCACCAAAAAAGAACAAGACAATTGACCAGTTCATATGGCCTTCGATGAGCATTCTTGTCAATTTGCCCATGTAAGATGGGATCAAACTTGGAGAGCAGCTCTCCACCTTTAATCCTGTTGATATTATTGCTGTAGAGGAGGCTAATATCAACATGAGAGGGAAACTACCATCATGGGGTGGATTAGAATGAATTCAGGGCAACTTGCATTAATCTAATCCAACCCCTAATGTGGGTTGTGTTTGACCAATTTCAAGCTCATTCAAATAAAGGTTGAGAGCTTGGTTGTATCCGGCCAACCTCAATTTTTGCTGTGAGGCACCTAACCTAACCTAACATTAGCCTAATTTATTCTTTGTAGGGTTCCTGACCCGAGCAAACCAATACTTAATGCATTGTTACAGCTAAGCTCCCAATGGAATTTAGCTTGAACTTTGATCGGCTCCACACAACCCCACCAAATTTTATTTAAATTGAAAAATATTGGAATTTGTCTTATTTAGTTTTGGGTGGTTGATTTCATCATCAAGTTGGGTTGGGTTCAAAACACTCTACTTTCTCACTTGAGTTGGCTCTACTTGACCTAGCCTGCTGTAGTTAAACCATTATTTAAAGGATGCAATGTCTTTCAAGTAGTTGTCAAAGGTGCTTCGGGTGCTCGCTTAGGTGCTCAGGCAGGTGTCTCTCTGATGTCTAGCAATATTCTTCTATCCCTTTTTTGCTCATTCTTTTAAAGCTTTATTAGCTTCAATTTGAGGGTCATTTTGTTCTATTAGAGACATTAAAAATAAAGGCCCACTCTAGGGTGCTCAATGGTTTATGTTCTGAGAAGTGGTATTTTGCTATTATGTTTTAATTTTGAAGCTACTAGAGGATGTTTAGTGGTTTATTTTTGCTGTCTTTTTTTTAATTAACATGATATGGGAAGTGGTATTTTGATGTGATGTTTTGAAAGATGTTAAACACGACAAATATTGAAGGCAATTATAATTTTTTATGTTTACACTTGCACAACTAATGTTATAGTGCCTGTATAGTATTTAATTTCTAATACATATAATATTTATTTCATATACATTTGTTGAACTTTTCTAAATTAGCACCTTGCTTTCTTTCAGCAAGTACCTCTTTGTGCCTTAGGTGATATAGGGATCCTGTCGCCTTAAGGATGCCCTTTGATTTTGACAACCTTGCTTTGAAGAATCACTTTAAAGCAACCTATCATAGGAACAAAGATTAGAAAGAGATGGAGGGATAAATTAAGAATGCACAGTTAGATTGCTTGGGTTAATTGTTATAACTTAAATGGCCATATTTGGGAGCATCTTTAGAGGGATAGGGATGCTAATAACAGTGTTAGATCTTGCTAATGAAAAGTTGAGGGTAACCGATAAGACTGAAGATTTTTCCAACCAAGTTAAGGTCATGGTAATTATTTTTGCAGGACATGGAGTAGAAATACCATATGGTAGATATGTTACCTTGCTAGATGATGGAGCAGCAGGTTCAGCTAAAGCTGCTTAAAATGAAGGTATATTAGGATATCATCCTAGGATTTTTCTTCATGATAATAAATTCCTTTCTTCTATACTATTAATAGAGATGAGGGCATGATTATATGTTGTCATGTTCTTAGTTATAAAATTAATTGATTTCTTCTAATAAAATTTGGCAATAATTTGTGGCATCCTTAAAGTTGCTTTATTGGTCAATGCATCCTTAAAATGATCTTTTTTCCCTCTGTCAAACAAACCATGCTTTTGGAGTATGGTCCACTGTTCGACCCATTTCCTTATATATTAAGTTCTTTCAACAACTAGATTGTATCTGAAAGTCGGAAATTTATCTTCATCCCATCCTGACTGGTACCCTGTATAACTGGTGGTGGGAGTATATGAACCTTTTCTCTTTTCCAGGTCTTGAAATGTCTGAACTTTTATTAGATGTATCTTCATCCTAGAATCTCCTAGGAATCTCGCTCTTGCCTCCCTCTTTCTAGGATCTTCCATTTTTTATTATTATATTTTTAACTGCTTCCCCACACCTGCACTCAGATTAGCTCCCACTTTAGGTAATGAAGTCCATATTTATACCCTTTGAACTATGGCTGTCATTTGTTCGTTTGTCTCTATGCTCATCTCTTCTGGTAGATGACTTATAATGTGTATCCCTTGGTACCGAGTATCAAGAGAAGCCAGAATGGCAGAGCTTGGAATCTTGTGTTTTTAAGAGTCCGCTCTTTTGGAAAAAAAAAGAAGAAACTCTAAGATAGTATTCTATCTAGCATGCAATGCTTTACTGTAGCATTGAGATCCTACCACCATTCATGTATTTGAAGGTGCTTTTGGTAGTTTGGAATTTTGGTCTAGGGTAATGCAATCGATTTAGAATCTGTGTAAACTCACCCCTGTGCGCATTCCTAAGAGTTCCTTGTTTCAAACTCCTATAAGATTATCAACTTCTCCACACTGGCAACTTGTTTCCACACCCAATTCGGGTGAGTAGGGGTATCATATATGAACGCCACCCTCGTCTTTGCTGACCCCGCCACCATAGATGGCCTTGCCCTCTGTGTCCTCGACGACTGCGATGTCAGTGAGGTCTACATCTCCTTCAAGGAGCTCCTCGATGGCGTCACCTCCACCGGCAACAGCTTCGGCCACTTCGTCAGCCATCAGGTCTGCAAGCTCTCTTCCGGCAAGCCCAAGGGCATCCTCAACCTCTCCTACAAGTTCGTCGAGGCCCTGTCGGCGGCGACACTAGCAGCTCCACCCGTCGCTCTGTACTCCTTCCCGACGAATGAGACCAAGGCCGGCATTCCTTCCACCACATACCTGGTCATGCCGTCCTACCTGCTGCCAGCGGAGTATGTTTCATACCCTCCAGCCGGGCCATACTCGCCTCCAGCAGCGGCAGCGGTGGGATCAAAGCACAGGAATCCCGCCAGAGCTACCATTGCCCATCCATTGTTAGAGAAGGATGGAAAGGAATCAAAGGTTGGCGAGCCTGTCACTGTCTATCCTGCTGCTGCCCAGCGTACTTGCTGCTAGGGGCATATCCTCCTATGGCATATCCGCCTTCGTCTAGGTACCCGCCCTACTCAACGCCATATGGGTATCCTCTGGCAAGGGGTCCGGTGGGGTGTGGGTATCCTCCGCCACCGATGGGGTATGGGTACGATGCTCCACCGTCACTAGGATACGACTATGTAGCTCCGTCGGCGGCGCAGAAGCCAAAGAAGGGCAACAACAAGTTAAGGCTGGGGTGGGGCTACTAGGTGGGGCCCTCAGCAAGCTGCTGATCGGAGATATGATGGTGAACACTGCTGAGGCCGGGTTCTGCGATGGCGATGATTTCTAAACTAATTTTCATTTTTTTCCCCTAATAAATTATTTATTTATTTATTTTTATTTTTTATAGTGAACTACGGATGGAAGGGATCCTGTAATTTTGCACTGAGATTATCCTTCTACAGTATTATGTAATCACACACACACACATATATCTATATATATATATATAATACTGTGGAGTATTGTAGTGTTGTCAACTCAGGAAGCCAAAATCCTCCAAACGCGCCACGTGTCGAGCTCTAGTTTTCTTAGATTTTTTTTTTTTTAAATTTTCTGCATGAATCTTAAGGTCCTAGATTGTGCGGAAAAAAATCGCCCACCCATGGAGATCGGAGGGGTTTCTGAGGTTTCGGTTGGGGTTTTTCCTGAGCATACAGGTTTTTGTGCGACTTGTGGCGGTGTGAGCAGCAGAGAGAGAAAGCCAAGGGGGCGGTTGGGAGGGTGGTGCCGGAGTTCAGAGGACTTGAGATGGAGGTTGGTGGCAACGATGGAGGCGACACGGGTTCAGACCTAGGAGAGAGAGACGAGCGTGGACATCCTCATTCATGGTGGAGAGTTGTGGAGACAAGGATGGGTTTGGCCGCAGCTTCTGTCGGGGCAACGGCGACTGTTGCGGTGGCCGTCGGGGAGGGTGGTGCGACAAGAAGTGGGTACTCGTGAAGAAAAAGGAAGAAAGAAAGGAGTCGAGCAGGTTCGGCTGTGGCTTCAGGCAAGGTAGTGGCGACTGCGGCTGTGACAATTGTTGTGATGGCTGTCGGGGCGGGTGGTGCGATGAGGAGAAGTGGATTCCCGTGAAGGAGAAAGAAAACGAAAGAAAAAAAGAAAAAGAGAAGAGAAGAAAAGAAAAGAAAGGAAAAAGATTTTTTAAAAAAGAAAAAGAGAAAAGAAAGGAAAGGAAAAAAGATTTTTTTTTAAAAAAAAGGGAAAAGAGAAAAAAAGGAAAAAAAAAGATTTCATTAAGTCCTTGATTATTCTAAAAAAAAGGATATGGATTATTATCAAGAAAAAAGGAAGAAAGATTTCATGAGGTTCTTAATTATTCTAAAATCCGACCCCGCGTACTTTAAAATTCGGATGCACTTTGAAAACTCAGCTTCTCAAATGAGTTTTGTTATGCCATCTAGGAAGAACACCTCTCCAGTATACATCCAGCCCGGCACAACGAGCGGGTCTTCGACTAGTTCTTTTATAAAGCAAAGATTTAGATAGCTTGATTTGATAGGATATAAAACTGGTGGTATATATCTCAACGCTGGGTCAACAATTGAAAAGAGTTACTTATTAGGCTTACCAACGGTCAACATAAACATATCAAGTTGTCCCAATTATGGGAAACTTGATCCCTAAACTCTAACAAGCATGACTTACCAAACTATCTCTAGCTGGGTTGATGAGTCGTTCACCAGTCAGTCCATCAAGGAGTTGTTCCATTATCCGTCAATGGAAGCTCTCTTTCTCCCCCTTCTCTAGGCAAGGGCCAAAATGATGAAAAATGAGAGCAATGTGTAAGAACAGCGACTTGATGATCAACATGGTGAACTGATAATATCAGCATTATCCTCACTGATTTCCATAGACAGCTTGTGATGTTGAGCCAGTTTCTGGAAAATGCTTGAGACTATTGAGGATCAAATTTCATTTCAGAACTCTGTGGTGAAATTCCTAAACCTTCTGAGTTCAGGAGCTTCTAATATTTGGTCTTTTCCACCAAATAACCTTGTTTGTTTGTCATTTTCATTCTGCTTTCTAGTTTATGTTCCAACCTTCCAATTGCTAAGAAGGATTGAATTATTTATGACTTTGGATCTTGTTTATTTGCTACTGCAAGCATCAATACCACATGATCTATTTGAACTTTAGATTTGTAAGCTGGAGCTGCAATCGTGATACCAGTCAGCAGATTGTAGGAGGATTGCAAGGTTTTGGCTGATATGAAGATATTGCAAGCCTGTTTTTAATTTTATTTTTTATCCTGTACTGCAGGGTTACATTTTTGCCTTAACCTGTCAATTGCAGATTGGTGGCTAAAAGCAACCAGAAGCAACAGGACAAGCATGCAATGCCCTTTACTTCCAGATCTTGTACCAGGCAACCTCTTCGTATAGCAAAGAGTCCCTTCTAATCTCATTAAAATTAGTGCCAGTCTTTAACTGGACATCCTCGGAGAGGAAAAAATGTTACATGATTCAGCGGGGCTTGTGGTCCATATGCAGCAAACTGCCAGTATATTTGTTAGAGGTGTAAGGTTGCAAACATTTTTTTGTTCATGTATCTTTGTTGCTCATGCTGGAAATATTTTACATAGATGGTAAGGGATTGTCCAATATCATTTGATGATGCGCTGCGTTTGTATTATGGGGATGGGAAGGCTATGTTCACTGATCGTGGTACAAAATTTAGTAATTACAGGATCTCTGTGACTGGGCTTCACCATATGGTATGGTTGCTTCATTTTGAGCTAAAGGTCATGGATTTAAAATATAGAAAGTCTCTCTGCAAGGGGTAAGGTTGTGGACATCTGATCCTTTCTAGGCCTTGTAATGACTGGAGTCTTGTGCATTTGGCCATCCTATAGGTTCTCTGTAACAAACCTGCATGGTAAATAACTCAGTTTGCAGATTTTGGACCATTTCTCTTGATTATAGTTAATGGCCCTGTAGATATAATAAAACTTACAAGAGCCTTGAGTGTCTCCAATTAATGGGGTTTAACATGGATTGGACGGGATTGTTTTATTACCTTCCAATTATCTGGTGTTCAAAGCCGTATGTGCGCTCTGGAGGGAGAGCATTTCTTTTTTTTTTTTTGGTAAGAAAAAAAGAGCCTTTCATTGAAGATGCTAAGCTGGCTGAAGTGCACCTATAAATTGTTCTGTTCGGAACAGTTGTCAACAGACTAACAATCGGTTAATGATTGCCCAAGCGCAAGGGCCAAATGCAGCCCAACAGTTCTGCAGCCTTTTTGTTGCCGATTGCATCAACGTTGTTTGCATGCTAAATGCAAGCCAGCTAACTCTATGCTGTAGTCTTTCTGATGTCGATTGCATCGGTATGGTTTGCATTTTTTTTTTCTTTTTTTTTTTTTCCCAACACAAGCAGTGGCTACAGTGAGAAAATAAACAAAATGACGATTTATTTACCAAAAAAAGGGAAAAATGGAAGTGGTGGATGTGTAGGATTTTCATACTGAAATCTATAAATTATTGCCACTATCAATATATCCAAATTTCACGAAGTCCATCATTATATTAAATTAATGGAAGAAAAATGTAAAGTTTGCCTTGAGCGGTAAGGTGTGTAGTTGAAGATGGTGTGTTACGATAAATGGTGCATCTTACGTGAAGGCAAGATATTTTGAATTGGTGTATCTCGTCATTTCACCATGGGTGTGTATGTTAAATTTTGATTTACTATTTTGATGCCTGTTATGGTAATAACATAAATACCTTGGATCAGTCATGCTAATGATCAAGATACCTCAGATCAGCACAGAGGCGTTAAAGATCTAAATGCCTTATCTATTCTCATGGGATCAGGCAAAGTGGGTAACGGTTTAATTACGATTGGATTATACCAACAATGGCTTTCTCATTCTAGAAAAGCGGCCATAATATCCAAACGACATAATTAGCGGCTCGAAATTAGTGAAATAGTACAATATCTGCAAAACATCTTTTCTACAAATATCATAAGTCCCGAGAATCCTGATAAGCAATAAATTCTCTTAGAAAATTTGTTGTTGTTTCATTATTCTCTACTGACTTGAGCGTCGGAAGATTCTCGCTAAAATCAAATCCTCCGGCTTAGATTTTATTTTGCAGATCACTCCAGCACCCTTGTGTGAGACTGACTGCTCCACTTCTAAAGCAAATTATTTCGAGCAACAATAAATAGAGAAAGGGTTAACTATTTTTAAATATGCCATCCAAAAGAGCATTATCTCATCTCACCGACACCACCGCTTTCCATCAGGCGGATCTTTGGGCTAATGATCATGTTCAGCCACCGACAGTAGAAACTTCTTTACCAGCCGAACCGGCTCCAATCATGATAGACCAATTCAACATACTCCAGCAGATTAATACTTTGACGGCCACCATCTAGGCGATCCAAACTACTTTTGCGCTACTCCTATAGTGCCACAGCCGAGTCAGGCTATCCCTACACTACCTTTAATGGTGCAATTTGCATTTTCTTCAATAGTACCAACTGCGCCCCCAGCAACAATACCGCTGCAAGCACCAGCTTTCCTATTGCAGTTGCAAGCCGAGCCTTCCCGGATGCTCCCTTAAAGTCTGAGCAGGAGACAAACCCATCGACGATCTGTCAACCCACAATCAGGGCATAATTCAACTCCTGGTCGCTGCTCTCCCCAATAATCTAAGGCATGCACTGTCCAGAACCTCGTCATGAAGAAAAAGCTTCAAGAGCTCGACAAGCGGATTGAAGCTATTAACAAAGCCTCTTCGATACAACCCTGCAATGGGTTCAACGGTGAGCCACCTTTTGACTCGAGAATCTGCCTCCTAATTTTAGGCTACCTCAGTTCGAGACCTACGATGGAATTTCTGACTCCGTCGATCATGTAGAGACCTTCAAGGTAGCATTGCTCTTTTAAGAAGTATCGGATGCCATCCTCTATCGGACATTCCCTACTACTCTCAAGGGGGCAGCCCGACAGTGGTACTTGAGTCTAAAACTAGCCTCGATCCATTCTTTCAAAGAGTTGAGCTAGTTTTTGGCTACGCACTTCATCAGCAGTCGGAAGCAGCAAAAGCAATCCAACTACCTCAACACCATAAGACAAAAGAATTGAGAGTCGATCCATGATTTTGTGAGCCGCTTTAATGCGGCGATCCTGAAAGTCCATGACCTGGATCAATCGATCGCGATGACCGTCTTAATGGGCGAACTTCTAAAGAACAACCTTAAAAGATTTCTAATAAAGTCCTTTCTCCAAGACAACATCAAAATGTTTGACCGGACTGAAAAATATTCCCGCCTGGAGGAAGCCTTCACTGAGGATATACTTACCGATCCTATTGCAGCAAGATCAAATAAAGAGTGCTCCCTAGAGCGGAGGAAGATTTACCGCCAGCACTCTCAATCTCCATCCCGAAAGCAGAAGGATGGAGGCCCATCTAGAAGTCGCTGATCTCAAAGCCCTTAGAGAAGAGACCAATAGCATTCTCCCCTGAGGCGATATCATAACTACACGTCTCTGAATGCCCCTTGGGAGAAAGTACTGATGGAGGTGCACACTGAACTGCCTCAACCTCCAAGGATGCGAACGAAGCCTGAGCATCGCGATTCTACCAAATGCTGTTTCTACTAATGTGACCATGGTCACGATATTGAAGAATGCCGCCAACGGGATGCGATCGAAAAGCTCATCAAAGAAGGAATTCTGGATTGCTTTATCTGAAGAAGAAGTCCTCCATGGTGACCTCTCCCAAGAGCTTGGCAGCAACCTCGTTAGCCTCAGCAGCATCTGCCAATGCAAGCACCAGTGCAGGAGATGGGGGAACTGGCGATAGTAGAAGAATGATCCTTAAAAGGTGAAATCCATATGATAACCAGAGGATCGTTTGGAGCGATGGCGACAAAGAGGCCAAGGCTAGAGGACAGGCTGAGAGATACCATCACCTTCATCGAGTAAGACACAGAAAGTATACAACAGCCATATAATGATATAGTGGTTGTCACTTTAAATATTGCTAATTATAATATACATCGCATATTTATTGATAATGAAAGCTCGATCGATATTTTGTATTTTCTGTTTTCTCTTGAATGGGACTTACTTTTGATCGGTTAAGTAGATTTGATATGCCAATTCATGATTTTTCTAGAAGCTCAGTGATACCGAAAGGCATAATTAAGCTACCTATTATGGTGGGCACCCCACCTTAACAAGTAACGATTTAGGTAGACTTTCTAATTGTTAAGCTCCTCTCAGCTTACAACGCGATCCTTGGACGATCCAGCGTATGGATATTGAGAGCCACAGTGTCTAGCTATCATCTAATGGCAAAGTTTCCAATAATAAATGGAGTAGGACAAATCCAAGGCAATCAAATTATGGCTCGATAATGCTTCGCCATCAAACTTTGAATATAGGCCCCACTAGAGATCTAGTCTAAACTTTTGAAAGGGCCGGACACTCGAGATGACTTGGGCGAGGAACATGCTGAGCCATCTGAGAAACTTTTGGAGATCCCACTAAGAAAGAAGAATCCTTGTCAAACTATGAAGATCGGCTCATGCCTGGACCAGGTAATGAAAGATCGACTAACCATCTTTTACAGAAAAACGTGGATCATTTTGCTTGATCATCCACAGACATGCCCGAGATAGATCCAGAGATGATGTCCCATTATGTAAAGGTGGATCCAACTTGTCGTCCAATAAAACAAAAGAAATGAAGTTTCACCACAAGCACCAGAAGGCTATAGCCAAAAAGCTAGATAAACTAATCAAAATCGGCTTCATCAGAGAAGCGATGCATCTGGACTGGATGGCAAATATCGTGTTGGTGAAAAAAGCAAACGAAAAATGGTGCATGTGTATCAACTTTACCGATCTGAACAAAGACTATCTTAAGGATAGTTATCCACTATCCCAGATCAATCAATTAGTAGATGCAACTTTAGGACATGAGCTCCTTAGCTTCATGGATGCCTTCTTCAGCTATAATCAAATTCAAATGGCATTCAAAGATGAGAAGAAAATAACTTTTATTACTGACCATGAGCTCTTTTGTTATTGGGTGATGCCCTTTGGCCTGAAAAATGTAGGGGCCATGTACCAATGGTTGGTGAATAAAATCTTTAAAGATCAGATCGGCTGAAACATGAAGGCATATCTTGACAATATGCTAGTTAAGAGCTATGCAACACCAGACCATGTCACTGACCTTCAGAAGACTTTCAACACTCTTCGTCGATTCAACATGAGGTTAAATCCTGTGAAGTGTACTTTTGGAGTTACTGCTAGCAAATTTCTTGTTTCATGATCTCACGTAGAGGCATCGAGGCAAATTCGAAGAAGATCAAAGCAATCCTAGAGATGACGCCACTAAAAATAGTTAAAGAGGTATAATGCCTTACAGGCAAAATAACCTCTCTCAATCATTTTGTCTCTAGAACGACCAAGAGGTGTCTTCCTCGTTTCCAAATCCTTAGGTAGCCAAAGAATTTCTAGTGGACCTTAAAATGCTAAAAAGTCTTTGAAGAACTTAAGTAGTATCTTAGCTCTGCACCACTACTTACTAAGCCTCAGCTTGGCGAAGAACTTCTATTATACCTCGCTATTTCTCCAACGACAATCAGCGTGGTTCTTGTTCGAGAAAAAGGATGAATTTAGAAGCTTATCTATTATACTAACAAAGTCCTTCATGATGCGGAGATCAGATACTTTAAGCTAGAGAAGTTGGTTTATGCACTGGTTATTTCAATAAGAAAACTCTGATCTTATTTTCAGGCTCATACTATGGTGCTGCTCACAGACCAGCCAATTAAGATAGTACTACATCTTCCAGATACTTCAGGATGAATAGTAAAATGGGCTTTGAAGCTCTTAGAGTTAGATGTACAATACCGACCGAGACCTTCTGTAATACCCCATCCCTATCTACGGATGATAGTGCCATACCCCATCTTTATCTAAAGGTTAAGAAGATTTCTAAGCTATAGCTAGGCTGAACTATAACAACAAATAATAACCTACTAGAACCACCCTCCCAATATACTTAACATCAAACAAAGTCATCTCAGAGTTTTATATACTAAACTAGGTTTAATACATATAACTCTACAATAGAATACATCTAGTTGTTGACAGCTTTAAAAATATATTATAACTCAAGACTAAACCAAGAGTAAAGCCCTCATAATTAATGCATATATAATCCAAAATACTATTAAAAAGTTCTCTTATGCCGATACTGAGCTAAGATACTCCCATTTGCTAAGAAAAGAAAAATATAAAATAAAATAATGAAACTAAAATCCTAATGAGTGTATCCAACTATCAATGGAAAATTTACTATAATTTTTCTACTACTATGTATAGCATGTACCAACAAGCTTCTTAATAACTGAATAAAATAAATATGAATCACATAAAAGATTCTTATAAAACACAAATCTTTGCTCACCACTGATGATACCACAATAATATGCTTTCATAGAATTTCTTATGAGTAATTGTACCACAACCATAGTTTCATATCATAGTCACATTCTCATATCATAGTCACATTCATATATGCGCAGTCATATCCTGATACACTCTCATATGGATAACCATACCACAGTCATATTTATATATGAGCAGTCCCATCCTGACACACTCTCATATGGATAATCATATCATAGTCACATTCATATATGAGCAATCATATCTAAACACACTCTTATATAGATAATCATACCATGACACACTCTCAGATGAATAGTCCCACCATGACACTCTCAAATGCGCAGTCATAAGATATCATATATATCAATAAGGTAACCATACCATGATATATTTTTAGATGAGCAGTTCCACCATGACACACTCTCATATGAGCAGTCACAAAATATCATAAATGTCAATAAGCTTTTATCACACATAAACCAAAAGTAAACTATATAAGAGATGAATCACATAAGAGATTATTTATAACTCATTTAAAATTTACCAAAGCCATGCTATCAGAACTATATGCATAACTACTTACATATGCAATACACAAAAGTTATTTAGAAACCATATTCATTTCTATATTTGTTTATAAATATGTAAGCTGCAAAATATTGAGAAACTATTTTACTTTTCAAATAAATCTTTTTACATAGCAAAATGCTTTGAAAACACCATGGATAGATAGAAATTACTCATCTTATTTGGAAAATTGAACTATCTTGTTGTTTGACTTACCCCAAAGCACTCTTGAATCCTCTTTTTCTTTCCTCTAATGATTAAAACATTGCTGCTAGCCGAAATAAGTCCCTTTCTTTCCATCTTCAGCAATTTTTCTTTCTTTCAATCTATTTTTACTCAATCCTCTCTTTCTAGCTGAATTCTCCTTAGTTTTCTATGGAGAACATGATCTTCTCCCGACTTCTTTCCTCCTCTACCCTCTCTGCTTTTTCTAAAACTCAGAATAGAAACCAAAAGGAACTAGTAGCCTTTATTTTGGAGAAAAGATAAATTAGAAAAGATCTGCTAGGTGTCACTTCATAAAGAAAGCCAACACACATCTCTCTCTTCTAGTCAGATGGCACACTCCAAGAAAGCCATCTATTAAGTTTCTTCCAAAAGAATCCATTTAAAAACCAATTTTTAAAGCCCTACAGCCAGCATCGCTTTTCTATTTCCACTGGCCAAGCCAACTCAGCCCCAAATTGGGTCAGCTCAATTCCAAATCGGGCTTGCTCTCTCAGAAAAATAGAATACTAATTTCTGTAGCCTTAGACTCAGGTCAGCTCAATTTTAGGTCAAGTCAGCTTGAACCTCTGGGTATAAGAAATTTTATTTTTGATCTTAAATGCTTGCTTTCCACTTATCACACATACAAATATTTCTCTAAATATCCTTTAAAATATTGCTCATTTCATGCTCAGAAACTACCAAAATTTAACTTTAATGCCATTATTATCAAATTTATACTTAAATGCTCAAATATGCTATAAATAAAATACTATGCCAAACACTTGAAACATGCTAAATACAAATGCTAGTTTCTTAAATTACTACTTGTTGGATCCGAATGTTACACCTTCCATCAAAGACCAAGTTTTGGCCGGCATTATTCTTAAATGCACCATCCCAGATGAAGAAAATTCAACGGAGGAAAGAGTTAGAGAAGGTTTAGAAGATCCAGAAAGTTCAAAAAATGATGAAAACACGAGATCGGATCCTAAAGAATTATGGACCCTACATGTCGATAGCTCATCAAATTTTGTCAGGATTAGGGGCTGGGCTTATCTTAGCCAGTCTTGAAGGGGATGTAGTTGAATATATCTTATGCTTCGAATTTTTGGTTATAAATAATGAAGCAAAGTATGAAGCTCTGATCGTTAGTCTTAAAATTGCAAGAAAAGTCAGGGCACAGCACCTAAAGATCTTCAGCATTGTTCAGCTGGTGGTCGAATAGATCAAAGACGAATATGAAACTCGAGAGAAAAACATAAAAAATATCTCCAAAAAATAAAAGATTTGACTTCATCCTTTCAAAATTTTAATATTCGATAGGTTCCTAGAATGCAAAACGTCAGGACAGATGCTCTATCCAAGTTGGCATCATTATTGCCTGCTAACCTAAAGAAAGAAATCTATTTTGAGATCTTAAAAATCTAGAGCTTAGAAGAGCCCACCGTCATTTAGCAAATCAATGAAGAGCCTAGCTAGAAGGATCCTCTTCTAAAGTATCTGAGATCAAGCAAGCTACCATCTAATAAAAAAGAAGCCTAAAAGATAAGGAACAAAGCCGCTCGATATATGCTATGCAATAATGAGTTATACTGCCAAAGTCCAGTATCAACCAACAACACTTCTGACTCCTATCGAAGCTCTGTGGCCATTTGCCCAGTGGAAGATGGACATCCTAGGTCCTTTTCCTCGAGCCTCAAGTCAGTGCAAATTTCTTCTAGTAGCCATCGACTACTTTATAAAATGGATGAAAGTCGAGCCTTTAGCCCGTATAACTGAAGCAAAAGTTAGAGACTTCATTAAAAATTGATTATATATCGATATGATCTTTCCAAAGTATTGATCTCTAATAATGACAGATAATTTAGCAGCACTCGACTTCATGAGTTTTATAAAGACCATGGAATAGAACAGCACTTCACCTCATTGGATCACCCACAAGCAAATAAAGAGGTAGAAGTCACCAACAGAACTCTCCTATAAGGCTTGAAGGCTAGGTTAGTCCGAATAGGATGGTCATGGATAGATAAACTCCACCACATACTCTGGATTTACCGGACCATCCAAAGGATTTTCATCGATGAAACTTTCTTCAATTTAGCATTCGAAATGGAAGCAGTTATACATGTGGAATTCGGGCTTCCTTTTCTTAGAATCAAGGAGTATAAAGAAAACACCAACCCGATGTGGCTTCGAGCTAACCTCAACTTGATTGAAGAAAGAAGGGAGCATGCTGTAATAAAAATGGCTACTTGTCACTAGAGGATGGCCATATACTATAATGCTTAGGTCAAAGCTAAAGAGTTTCGAGTTGGCGATCTTATCCTTCGATGAACCAAAGTCTCATAGCCCACGGAGCAAGGAAAGCTTTCATTCAATTGGGAGGGATCCTATTAAGTCAATGAAGTAATACGTCCAGAAACCTACCATCTCAAGTAACTAAATGGGATTCCATTTTTCAGGCCTCGGAATTCAGCCAACTTACACATGTACTATCAGTGAATCATGTAATGTCAAATAAATAAATCTTTAAGTTCAACGTCTCATGCTTATGCGTAAGCAATAGAAAGAATTAGAAGAAGTTCTTACAAAATTTCTTTAATTGGAACCAATTCGATAAAGTTCATCAGATGGGAACTCCATCTCAACAAAATTTCTTAGATCGAAACTCCATCTCAAAAAATTTCTCACATCAAAACTCTATGTCTATAAAATTTCTTAGATCGGAACTAATCCAAGTTCCTCAAATCAAAACTCTATCTCGACAAAGTTTCTTAGATTGAAACTCCATCTCAAAAAAATTTTTCAGATCAAAACTCCATCTCTATAAAGTTCCATAGATCGGAACTAATCTAAGTTCCTTAGATCAAAATTCCATTCGATAAAGTTTCTTAAATCAGAACTCCATCTTGAAAAAGTTTCTCAGATCAAAACTTCATCTCTACAAAGTTTCTCAAATTGGAACTAATCCAAGTTTCTCATATTAGAACTCCATCTTGAAAAAATTTCTCAAATCGGAGCCCCATCTCAAAAAAGTTTTCCAGATCGAAACTAATCCAATTTCCTTAGATTGGAACTAAACAAAGTTCCTAAGGTCAGAACTAAGTACTTAAAAAGTTTCTTTGATAGGAAATAACTCTAATGAAGTTTCTTTAATTGGAACAAAATTCTAACAAGGTTTCTTTAGTTGGAACATGTCTTGAAAAGACTTCTCTGATCGGGTCCAGCCTCTCTGAAGTTCACATTGACCATAATAAATGAAAAAAATATAAAGAAATCACATATTCATTTATAAAAGAAAGCTCTTATAAAAGCAATAATACAAGCGTTGCTTTTACAGAAGCAATAAAAAGAAAGAAAAATAGAAAAGAAAAGTTTTACAATGAAGATTACTACGAACTCTATGGAATCAAGATGCAAGTACACCGCTATCTTCTTTGCTCCAGTATTGCATTCTGAAATGGAAATAGCTCGATCGTGAGTGAACCGGGATTAATTCAAGGTCGAATTCACTAGGTGGTTATCTCTCTGAAGCACCAGGCCATGGTCTTTGTAAGAAACCATAGCAGAAAGCTTGTGCCAAAGCTATCCTTGAGAGCCTTAAAACAAAAAGAAAAAAAATCCAAGAAGCGATCAGATCCTCTATAGCGAATAACGGTATAGTATAATCCAAAGCTTTTCCTTCATGACCTTGGCACCTCGAGACTGTGGTCTTCAAAGAAACTGTAGCATGAAAAACCTGCCTACAAAAGAAGTGATCAAGTCCTTCATCATGAGCAGCAGAACGGTCCCTTTCTCATCCCACTCAGAAGATTGTAAGCTGAAAAACCCCCACAAAGAATGTCACTGAAGCCATGTCTTTCTAAAGCAAGGAAACAATGACAAAGCTCTCAAGACCGAGGGCATACCTATCTTCCAGGTGGGATGGTAATGAGAATTCTCTTAAGACTAAGAATATGAAAGTTCCACAAGTAGAACGACCATCACAAGCGCCTCTGGACAGATCAGGATCCTTTGTGACCACCCTACTTCATCAGGCGGATTATAATGGCCCCTACAAAAGAAATTTATTCTCTTCTGCTTTGAAGAATCACTCTACTCCATCATCGCCATAAGAAAAATCCCAACTTTGGGGTCAAGTAAAGAGCAAAAGTCTCCTATAAGAAGAGGAATGCGTCATAATTACTCTCGTCAATTCACAACACATGTAGATTTGGGATTGGATGGCTTCGCCACCTTAGCAACTGCATGTCAAATCTTTACATAAGGGGTATGAATTTGCCACTTTCCAAAATGTGCGTATTTAATGCTGTGCAAAAAATTAGGCATGTTCCATGAAATTATGCACACGTTTTGCGAGAAGATTGATTCATAAATTCTTTAATTAGAACCAACTTACCAGAGGTTCCTTCGTCTGAAGCTCAAACTCCTCTATTTGAAAAATTCTAAGTTCAATGGAAACTTTCATAACCGAGGTTCCTTGACTCGGAGTCAATCCCTATGATGGGAATTACCCTTAAGCCTTCCTCAATCGAAATCTACAATTCCTCTAATTGAAAACACCACTTAAAAACTCTTAAATTGACTCCTCAGATCATAGCAAAATGGAGAAAATATGTAAGTGAAGAAAAAGCCATTAAAAGCAAAAAGGGAATTTCATTTATATGAAGCTTTCTTTACAATAACCTCAAAAGGCCTAAGTACAAAAATAAAAAAGCAAAATAAGAATTCAAGAGATATCACCTGGTACAGAAGCATCTGCTATGTCAGTGATGGAGAGATCCAAAACCTCATCCAAGAAATCTAGATTTAATTCTGGATAATGAGTAGCCACTCTATCTCAGACGAAACATTTTCCCTTGTTGTAGGCATTAGTTGCAAACTCGACCATTTTGTAGTGGTACTCCTCTAATGACTAAAAGTTCTCGACGATCTTTGAAGTGGCAGCCTCGATCCATGCTTTTATTTTGCTCTGGATCTCAGCTATTTTTTTCTTTGCCGCTTTCAGCACAGTCTTGTTCTTTTCAACCTCAGCCTCAAGCTCCTCCACCTATGCTAAGTTTTAAGCTTTTTTATTTCTACTACCTGAGCTTCTTGAATAGCCAGCAGTCAGGAGTTTTCTTCTACAGCTTCCCTTAATGCTACTTCGATATCTTCAGCTCTTCTCTCGACAGCATCGGCCCTCATGAAAGCTTCTACAGCCTTTTTTATTGTCTTATCTCTTGTGCCCTTGAGCGTCTCAGCATCAGTCTTATGCTTCCTTGCCTCAACCACGAGCTCAATGGAATGCTGTATATACCCATTTATATAATGGATGAGCTATCAAAATATTTAAGATTACGCACAATCTCAGAATAAATGAGTTGGAAATGTAATGACCAGCTCCAACTTACCCGAATGAAGCAAGCTAGGGCCTTCTTCCTTATTATCTTACAAGGCTCGCACAACAGTTTATTTGCATCTACCAGATAAAGAAAATCGAAGAACACCTTACTTGCCAGCTCATGGTCTTCTAAGGCAGAAGCCTCAAGCTTCAATCCGACTGGTGCAATTCTAGAAGTCCTGGCTACCTCAGCTGGCTCATCCTTTGGAAAGAAGTTGAAGACATTAGGAGCTGGCAAACTCAGGATAGCCTCGTCAATTATTTGCTCTATTTGGCTTCTTTGATCACCATTAAAAACTGACAAAGTTAAATCGAGTGGAACCTTCACAACCCTAAAGTCATTAGTAGATTTAGGTTCTTCCGACCTAGAGACTGGCTGCACGAGAAGACGCTCGACCTTAGCATGAGTAGCTCAACCACTCATGGGTTTCACTCCCCTCTTCCAATGAAATCTTCAATTCGGACATTTTCAATAAGCTCGGGTCTACCTCTGAAACTCAAGTTATTAATTAATCAGTGTCAGACTTGAAAATCAAATAAATAAGATGCTGAGGCAAGTAACACATATGCACTTTTAGGGCCAACTTGGCTAATGCCCACGTTGAATAAGGTTTGCTCAAATAGAAGCTCTCTCAATTCCGAGACCGTAAAGCTGTGCAGGGTCTCCAAATCTTGCCTCAGGTCCTAACCCAATGACGGCTCCTTCAACATATATTCTTGAGGCTCATCCCAATCCATGAAGCCCCACTCCTCACCCGACATCCGAAGAATGAACAAAAAGCATCCTTTCCAACCATGAACGATGGAAGGGGTGCCTTGGATCAATGGATGAATGTCTTCCTCCTCTGAGGAGATACATACCATCACCCACGTGATTCGGGATGTCTCTTGAGAGTAAAGAAATAATGAAAAAGTATGATGCTAGGTTCAACCCCAGCCAACACGCACGCTGCAATAAAATCGCAGACATGCTGCTATGAGTTCGAGACTACCGAACACGGCGACATTTCAAAAAAGCAAAAAAGAGTAATGAAAAAAGGATGAAGAGAAAACCTCAGCTCAGCCTAGAAGCATTTCTCATAAAAGCTTATCCGACTTAAAGGAGGGTTGCAAACCTGCTTCTCTACTTTTGGAACATCTAGTTGAAATTCCAGAGGAATGTGGAACTGGTCATGAAGTAATACCATATCTCTCTTCATTATTTCAGATTGAAAGGCCACTGGAGCAAAATCAGGGTTGCCAAAATGAGCCATCCCTTTGTAAGAGGAAAACAAAAGAAAATCAAAAGAGAAGAACCTGCAGTTAAAGGATCTATGGCAAAAGAAGATGATGAAGTTTTATTTTTTGTCTTATCTAGGGTTTTATATGAACCTAGACTAAAGAGGTTTTCAAATGATTTATCTTCTCAGAACATTAATTACAGAAGGCACAAGTTAGCATATCCCAAACGCACGATAGTCATCAAATGGGTACCATCTCTGCTGTCGATACGATGATTGATATGGATGGTAGAAATCATACTCTACACCATCCCTAAAGAAATGTGCAAAGACATGTGACGATACTTGCCATGCAAAGGTGATTTTGATTTCAATCCTTTCGAGATGACCTTCAAGATGACCTTCCTCAGCATCAGCTTTCTCTATTTGAGTAGCGTAGTTGGTTTTATTTGTCTCCGTAAGATGATCAGACACTCTTATGAACTTTTTGAGGTAGTGATCTATCACAGCCTTAAACTCTCATCTAAGAAATCTATTAACAAAAGCTCAGTACTATCTACTGGGAGGTGCATCCGAGCCATAACCTTGCATCTTTAGAAACCTATAAAAAATGCCGACTTGTAGGCCTGGATTATGATATTGGTCCCATTCTTAGCCAACCAGTTGAGTCTTTCATTCATCTTTTGAAGCTCAGTCTGAGGGACAGAAAACTCCCGAACTATTGGCACCTCCCTTGAAGAAGGACCTTCAGCCCTCCAAGATGTCTTTTTCCCATGATGCTCTCTATCGAAAGTCCTGGGCTTTTTAACTAAGCCTCTGTCGAGGCCCCTTGGAGAGTGAACCTCAGACGAAGAGTTCCTCCTCCCCTTGAGTGTCCTTCTCAGATGATCGATGTCATCACAAGCTCGACGACAGTCTCATTCAGCTTTGGATCTCCATCTCTCAAGATTTTTGTTCCTTCTATGGGCCCTCCTCACCTCGTTGTCTTGACAATCAATCATTTTCGAACTTCAAAGAGAGCTTTCTTAGAGTAATCAATCTCTTTGACAAGCTCAACGTTAGCAGCTTTCTCCTGTTTCAGAAGATATCTCAAGTTATCGATCTCTTCTCTTGCTTCTATAAGCTCCAAGGTTGAAGCCTCAAAATTGACACTGGCAAAATTGACTAGATAATGCACAATCCGAGCCAAAGATCTTAAAGCACCCGCCATCCGACACTAAGCCCCTTCTCCATCCAAAGCTTGCCTTTCTTCGAATGAAAGATAGCCCTCTAAAAACTCCACCGCACCCTTAAGATTTTTCATAGCAGATGGGGAAGGAGGCGCCGAGCATGAAGACTCTGCCTAAGTTCCAACTAGAAGAAGATCTATGCTAGGAACCGCTTGTTCCGGCAAATGCACAACTTCTATTACTTTGATCGATTTTGAAGGTTTAATTGTCTCTGCAACCTTCATCACTTTTGCAGCTTCCACCATTCCCATGGGGAGACCCTCTATGGAAGCTTCTCCAATCAAGGGCTCCATCATAGAAACTTGCTCCAAAGAAATCGACAAGGCTACCCCCATTGCAGCCTCCACCATCGAATTGCCGGTTTAGTTGCCAAAGGAGGATTTCATCTCTCGCATTTGCTGGGATAGGAAGCATGGTCAAAAGAGCAGCCTCCAAAACCTTACTAGTGGTGCCTCCAGAAGCCAGAGAACGAGCAGACAGAGCCCTAGCCTACCTCCTTTGAGTTGATGATAACTCCAACATCCTCAACAGTGCAGGATTCATCTTGCTCCCAAAGCTTATGAAGAAAACTTAAAGTGGAGAGAATAATAAGTATTATCATCGCAGTTATCTCCTTAATGCACTATCCGAATAATTTTAAAAGAAAGAAGGTGAAGGTAAATATTTATTTTTCAAATCAAATTCTTGAAAGGACCAACAGCCAAGTGATCCCCCCAATCGCGACTGTTTCAAATAGCCCGCATGTTAGGCTAACATCATCAATCCCCAAAGGCCAAAAAGCATAGCCAAAAGCAAAAATATGCATTGCTAGACCTAAGGTATTACTTGGAGATAGTCCTTTCATTTAATTCTCAGACTCAGCACTAGAAAGGTAGTATTGCGGTAGTAATATAAATACCTCGGATCAGTCATGCTAACGATCAAGATATCTCAGATCAGTACAGAGGCATCAATGCTCCAAAAAAAAAGTTATCCTCATGTCCTCCAACCTAAAGATTGAGCCAAGGCATGCTTCCAAGCTATTTCCCTTAACAATAGTTCATCCAATACTTAAGTCTCCTAAGTTACCTCAGATGAGTAACTTTCCAGCATATATGGCAGTTTCTCCTATGGATAAACTATAATCCAACTGTAATCCAATCATAATCAAACTATTACTTATTCCATCTGATTCCATGGAAATACAAAAGGCATCTAGATCATGCCAGTAATGGCCTACTCATTCTAGAAAAATAGCCATAATATCAGAATGACATGATTAGCGGTTTGAAATTAGCAAAATAGCACAACGCCCGCAAAACATCTGCCCTACAAATATCATAAGCCTCCAGGATCTAAGTAAGTAAGAAATTCTCTCAGAAAACTTATTGTTGTTTCATTATTCTCTGCTGACTTGAGCATCGGAGGATTCTCACCACTAATTTCAAACATACCTATCTTGGATTCTAATTGGATAGGGTAAAATCCATCCTGTTCGGATTGGGCTGGTTTGGGTATCCAATAGGTTGGCTAGACTTGCCATCCTTAAGGTCGTTAAGCTACTGATGTGCTAAGGAGTTGGAGAGGTAGTGGACGGATCAAGAAAATTGGTCAAATATCTTGACATGCATTCTTTGATGGTGGATGATGATTGCTGAGATAAGGATGCCACTTAATCTTTAGTCCAATGCCTACTTAGTCTTGAGACACCAAAGATAAGAAAGCCCACTTGTCAGAGAATGTCCATTGGGGAACCTTCCGATGCCTAAGTTACATAACCTTCAAGGAAATAGGAAAGGTTCTATATGAGTGGTAGAGAGATCAAAGCTAGGGAGCATAAAGAGTTTAAGAATTGGTGTTTAATCTTAGATGGACTTCACTCTGCTACCCCCACTCAGCTTAGCTTCCTTTAGCTTTTCTTGACTTCACTTAACTTAGAGAGTCCCCCTAGAGCAGTTTATATAGGCAAGGGTCGATACCCATCATTGTGTAATCTTGGGACATGCAAATTGGCCATTTTAGATAATCATTCACATGTCTAAAAAATATCACATCGGTGATTCTCCCACACGCCAATTCTCGTGTATCAAATGATCATGGAAACCATTTGCCATTATGGATTAGCTATAATCAGATGGAGGAAGATCTAGACATCTTTGCGCATGCCTGGACTAACCACATGGTGAGAGTTGATTGGTTGAGATGAAGACCTCCTACCAAACTCATGGCCAGCTCTAATTTATTGGATCTGCCACATCGGTTATGGTCGGTTCTGAGGTGTATCACTTGCCTCTCACTTTCAAGGCCAGGATGACTTGTTGGCCCGGATGAAGGAAATAGAAAAGTTAGTGAGGACGACCAACCCAAGCATTGTGAATCTAAGCTATAGAGCCAAGTCGTGGAGTTGAGCCATGGAGTCTAGCCATCACAACTCTCTTTTTGGTTCTATTGTAGAAAGTTTTTGGACACTACATTTATGGGGGATGTGCTAGCATTTACATTTTTCAAAGCAACATCATGAGTGGTGGGACTTCTAGTATGATGATTGCATGCTTTGCCGATTATGATCATGACAATGATTTAGAGCCGAATGGCTAGTCAACATGTGCCCAAAGATTGGACTTGGTTTCAAATGGTCCCATCAATCAAAGCCCTCTAAAGGTTCTATATAAGCCCTAATGTATGTGCTTTCCAACATTTTGGCTTTCTATTCACTGGTGCTAAAGTAGAATGACCTTATAGTGGTGATCGGTCCACCATTTGCCTTTGTCGAGCTATGTTGAAGTAGTTTGACTTATAGGCCTACCTTGAAATTCAGCCAAGTCCTTTAGGTCGTCCAAAACAAGTCAGCACTATGGTCGGTAGGCCAAGTCTAGGTCATGGTTTAGACCATGTGGGCCTACTTGATTCAACCAATGCACCAAATTCTATGGCAAGTGTATAGACAAGTTGGCTATTGGTTTGCCTCCCAACCTCAGTGTGACTAGGGTTGCATGCCCCAAGCTATTTCTCAATCATCATTTTGCCTCGAAAATATATGGATGATGATAAGTATCACAAATATATCAATAAAAATATTAATTTATAAACCATATTTATCATTATTTTTAAAGAATTAATATTTTTTTTATCTTTTACGGGAAAGATTATCGTCCATACAAAGAGACCGATTTGCAGATTAAAAAAAAAAATGGAAGCAAATTGAACTCAAAATGGATCCCAAATGAAGACTCAAAAAGGAAAAAAAAAGAAAACTAAATAAAAGAAGCTGGCCCAGCCTAACCCATTAAACCTTTCGGCCTAGTGCAGCCTGCACACATGTGGAAGGCCTAGTACCCCTCAGCTTCATGTGGTCCACCGTGGACCGAAGCTTCACGTAGCTCACCATAGACTCTTAATGGGTCCAACGCATTTTCATATGGCTCATGGGGCATATTGATCTTTTTAGGTGGCGTGTCGTGCATTGATTTGGTGGGGACCATAGTGCACCCGGTGTATGGATGGTGCACGGGCAGAATTGCATGATCGGATGGTGGCGAGTCCTTCTGTGCATGATCTGACGATCAAAAAAGCTGCTGGTTTGATTCAGAACAGTCCAAGCCCTTCTTTACGCATTCCAGTAGCTCAGATCCTCCCGATTACTTGATCCAATAGCCAGAATTGAATCTAATTTGATTTGAGCTCTTAACAATGGATTTTTGGGCGATTTTTGCATTATTTGATTTCCATTCGATGGCCAGCAAGATCCAAGCAGTAGATGGTGCTCTCCTCATGAATTCTAATCCTAATTCTAATCAAATTCCTTGCCTACGCCCCACCACTCTATAAATAAGGATCTAGGCTAACCAAGAGGAGCATCTTTGGTCTAAGAGAGGGGACGACATAGGATGGGCGGCAAGCTTTGGTTGAAGGCTGCTTCGAGGCATATATATATGGGCGGCAAGCTTTTATTGCAAGTAGATACTAAGATCTAAATAATAGATCTTAGTACCAAGTTACTTTTTAGCACTTTTAATTTTTGTTTTCAAACTTTAATTACTGCTTCAAATCTTTCTTTTTTTTATAAAAATCAAAATAATCAAATCAAAGCACTACCTTCTCCATAAAAATCGATTCGACTCGCTACTCTTTATATATTTTTAATTATTTTTAAAAGTTTAAATTAAACTAATAAATATGGTATCCTAACGATAACATCATAATCTATCAAGTTTTTAGCATCATTGTCAGAAAAAATCCGAACATTAAAATTTTTGATTTTTTTAATTTTTTTTATAAATACAGCTTACTAACTTTTTATATTTTCTTTGCAGAAAAGAAAGAAAACAAAAAAAAATAGAAAAAGGAAGAAAGCTTCCAATTTTGCTTGGTGAGATAAATCCTAACTCTAGATCTTTTTCTTTTTTAGCATTAGTTGCTTTCTTTTCAAATTAATTTAAAAATAACCCACTTAAATCTAATAAAAACTTCATGATAAGAGTAGAAATCCTAATTATTTAGAGCATTCATCATATTAGATTTATTTTTTGATGATTACTAGAGACAAGATAAGCATGTCAAGTTTAATCAGTTTCATGCATCTAATTTAGTTACATAAAACTCCTTGTTTGAAATTGGTTGTGCATATTCATCTCAAATCAACTTAAGGGCAACATCCTTTAACAAGATAAGATAGAAATTTCATTATCCTTCCTTGATCCAAAAATCACAATCCTTCATTCTCATGGACCTAAGTCTTTAATTTAAAATCAAATAGATATTGATCCTTGAGGAACTCGAGCTCACTAAGATAAAAAATCCTAAGAGTTAGATCGGGTTAGGGTTAGTCAGTTTGACTTATGTCTAAGAAAAGTGATTCAGGAACTACATCCCAAAACAAGATAGTTATTTAATTGATTCCATTAGCTTATTTGGTTAATTTAATTGACGTTTAAGAAAAGTAGTGGGAGGACCCCACCAACCATATACTTACCTGATCAGTTGAATGACTGATCTCTTACTTGAAAGACTTGAAGATGATCTTGATAGTTAGGAGCTATCTAGATCTTAGACAATTCTTAGTCAAGATTGATTGCCTAACTTGATTGCTGACTAATATCAAACCTAATCGCAACTAATTCTTCTTTCTCTTTCGAGCTTTAGAACTTCTTGGTTCTCTTCTTTAGAACTCTTTTTCCTCTTTCTTCTCCTTTTCGCCTCTTCTCATAATAATAATAATAATAAAATTAAAAAATAATAAATTAAATAAATAAATAAAAATATATAAAAAATAATATAAAAAAAAATTATGAACCACACATTAGGGTTACACTAGTATATACATAGTAGGAGATCTCTTTTTTCTGACCTAATTGAATCCAATCCTAAAATTGAATGGTTGATCCATATTAAACTTGGCAGTCAAATGGCTGAAAATTTTAAAGAACCATCTAGGCAGATGAAGAAATATTTTATTTCTTCCACTTATAATCTGTTAACTTGTATCCACTTACCTGATATTCTAAGGAGCCATTATGAGATCAAGTCAACCACAATCCAGATGCTCCCATCTTTCTATAGAAATATCAATGAAGATCCTTACAAGCATTTAGATAAATTTTTAGAAATCTATTCTACGGTGAAGATCCAAAATTTTATTGATGATGCTCTTAGACTGATCTTGCTCTCTTTCTCATTAAAAGATAAAGTCAAGTACTGACTTAGCACAATACGGAGATCAATCCAAACTTGGGCTGAAATGCAATATGAGTTTCTTAAGAAATTCTATCCTATAAGTCGAACCAACACCATGAGGCACTAGATTTGTTCAACTTCCAGGAGAACAAATTCATGAGTCATGAAAAAGACTTAAGAAACTTCTTAAAAAATATCCACATCATGATCTATCTAAGTGACAAATTATTCAAGCTTTTTATGAGGGTTTAAGACCAATATAGATAGATAGTAGATGCATCTTGTGGAGGTGTGGAGGTGCCTTCATGTGCAAGAGTAAGGACGAAGCCTATGCCTTGTTTGAAATCTTGAGTGAAAACTCAATCAACCATGCTTCAGTATCTTCCTATAAAAGATCAATTCCTCATCAAAAGTGAGCATAAATCTATGAGTTCAAACATCCAAATTCTAGTTTTAAGGCTAACTTAAACCTGATAGCTCAAAAATTAGATAAAGTCCTTCTTCTTGTCTTAAAATTAGATCAAGTCCTAGCCCTAGGTCAATAATCTCCTACATAATAGACATTACCTTTCAATTATCAGGATATTTATTTTGTCCATGCTAGTCCAGCCCATCATATAAGAGAATGTCCCACAGCTACATAGTTTTCATCTTTCATCTAAGAATAAGTTCAAGCTACACAAGAATACTCCAAGCTGGTTAATAATTTATTTTTAAACTCATATAATCCAGGTTGGAGGAACCATCCTAATTTTTCTTGGAAATCTTAACAAAATTAAGCTCAAACCTAAATTTCATCTATGTAGAACTATCAAAATAGGCCCCAATATCAGAATTATGCCTATAATAGAGATCAGCCTAATCAATCTATCCAGCCATCATATTACAATCAAAGCCATCATATCCACCTTTTCAATAGACCAATCTAGCCAATGATAGGTTTAATCAACTTCAACAACTGATTATGGTCCAACAACAATCCATTATCAAGCTAAAAGCACAAATAGAATAGTTAGCTGAGTCCACAATGAAGAGAGAATCATATCAATTACTGAGCCAATTGATAGTAAATTCTAGAAATAATCCATCTAATATCCACCAACCATCTGGACCTAGTCATCAATCTAATGTTCCACCTAAGAATCTCCAATTTGAGAATGTCCAAATAATTTTTGAACTTGAAAGTGGCAGAATTCTTAAAGACTCATATTAAGATCAAGTGAGAGAGGCTAGTACTGATGCTCGCCAAAATAAAAATTTAGAAGAAGAGGTTAGTATCGAGACTAATCACATAGAAGAACATGAGTCCAAAATTGGTACTAATACCGATTCCAATTTGAGTGAGACGAACAAAGGAAAGAAGAGAACAAATAAGTTGCTTAAGACATATAAACCTAAAATCCCATTCTCTTTAGCCTTAGAAGCTAGTTCTTCCCGTAAAAAGTAAGGTGCAAGCAATGAGGAGCTAATGGAATTATTTAAACAACTTCATATTAATTTATCCCTCCTCGATATAATTTAGCACATTCTAGCTTACGCTAAATTTCTCAAGAAACTTTGCATCCAAAAACGTGAGTCATAAACCACAAAGAGAATTATACTATCTGAGGATGTAAGTATAGTTTTGTTGAACCCATTACTTTAGAAAATGAAAGATCCTGATGCTCCTTTGATTTCATATGTTATAGAAGACATCATGTTGTCCTTAGGATTGACTTTGATGAGTATAAAATAATTAAGAGGGTTACTAATAATTTTTATCTTTAAAGATGTTTTCAAAAGTTATTTTAGAAATTTTAAAAAAATTTGTATTAAAAAAAAGATTGGAGATGGTCAAAATTGAAATTTACTCAAGTTGGGAGCAAAATTGAAGTTTTTTGGAAGCCTAAAAAACATTCAAGATGACATAAATTCATTTGGAGAGATTCTCAGATTTTTTGGAAGCTTAAAATTGGAGAACTAGCTATTTGAACAAAAAGGGGCGACCCCTAGGTCGACCACTTCTGCTTTGGCACGTTGGCACGCAAGCCTGAAATCGGCATGCTGAAAAGGAGCGACCCCTAGGTCATCCCATGAAAAAGGGGCAACCCATGGGGCACCCCCTATAGGTTCTGTGCATAAAAAAATAGAAGCCAAATTTTATTGCCAGTTGCAAAAGGGGTGTCTCATGGGGCGACCCTTTTTTAGGGGTCGATCCATGGGTTGCCCCCTCAGCGAAAAAATATGTAACAAATAGTTTCTTTCCCATTTTGGCACATTTAATGCTACCTAGAATATTTGTAACAACTACTATTCATTTTCTAGCATTAAATGGAGATTTAAAAAGTATTCAAAAAGAAAAAAATTTAAGAAAATCAAGAGAATATTTAGCTCAAAAAAATCTCAGTCATAGGCAAGAGAAGCATTGATTTCAAGCTCAACCACTTCTTCAATGCTCATTCAAGTCTTCAATCCATTCGAAAGAATTTTTAAAAGCTTTCTTTAGTCTATGTAAAGAGTTTTAAAGTTTTATTGTGCTCATTTAGGAGCTAATTGTACTGAACTTGTATATCTTTTTACATTCTATTCACTATTTTGGGCTCAAGTTTTTGAAGGATTCCAAAACTTGAAAAAGTTAAATGATCCAAACCTTGAGTCGGAGTATTGTAGGTTGGCTTATATCTGAAAAATAAGTATCTAGCTTGGGATAGCTAGGGTCAGAGCATTTGATGCTCTATTCAGTTGAATATGTATAGTAAATTAGAATTCCCAAGTAGGAGTTTGGAGAGTTGATGTAGGTGCAAGATTAGCACTAAACCATCATAAATTTTTTTATTTGTATTGCTATCTCTCTCTATCTTTTTTATTTGCTTTATTATGCTAATATTTTTGCTTTTAAATTAAGCTCTTACACATTACTTGCTTCACTCTCCACACTTCACTTAAATTATCAATGACACATCTTGCAATTCTATTTTTTAACTTAAAATTTAAAAAAAAAATCTAATTCACCCTCCTTTTTAGGTTGCATAGTTGGACAAGTGGTATCAGAGTTTGGTGCTCTAGCTCTTTCTTGATTTCACCATCAAAAGCCAAAGATTTATGGCAACTCAAGTTAGCACTTCACTTATCGAGGGGCAATCCACAAACTGACCTCCACTTTTTAATGGATTAAATTATACCTATTGAAAAGCTCGAATGAAGATATTTATTCAAACTCTTGACTATGATATATGGAGTATCATAGTGAATGAACCTCACTCACCCATAAAATAAATTAATGGAAAGGATATTTCCAAATTTGAAAATGAGTGGAATGAGGTTGACAAGAGGATGGCACAACTTAATGCAAAAGCTATAAATATTTTGGATTATTCTCTAGATATAAATAAATTTAATAAAATTTTCACATATAATTTTGCTAAGAAAATATAGAATAGACTAGAGGTAACTCATGAAGGTACTAATCAGATAAAAGAGTCTAAAATCAACATGCTTGTCCATAAATATGAACTTTTTAGAATGGAACCTAATGAGCCTATTACTTAAATATTTACTTGCTTCACTGATATCATTAATGAGCTTAAGAGTCTTGGTTAGTCCTATACTAATAGTGATCTTGTAAGAAAGGTACTTAGGTCTTTACCAAGAACTTGAGAGGCAAAAGTTACAGTAATTCAAAAGGTAATGGATTTTAATACCCTACCATTGAAGGAGCTTCTGGGGTCACTCATGACACATGAAGTCACTATGAAGCAATATAACGAAGAAGAAATCAAAAAGAAGAAGACTATTGCTCTCAAGTCAATTGCTTAAGAAGAGGAAAACTTGGATCAATTAGACAACGAAGATGAAGATGAAGAGCTTGCACTCATCACTCAAAAATTCAAGAGGTTCATAAAGATAAGGAGGCAAGGAGTAAGAAGAAAGCCATTAATCAAAAGGGAGCCAAGCAAAGAGAAGGAGAAAGAGCAGCCCATTATATGTTATGAATGCAAAAAGTCGGGATACTAAGGCTCCTGAGAAATTCAAGAAGAAGGCTATGGTAATAACTTGGAGCGATAGTGATGAATCAAGCTCTGATGATGACACCCATGAAGAAGCCAATCTTTATCTCATAGCATATGAAAATGTGGTAACATCTAAACCCTCAAATGATTTTATAATTGATGAATTGTAAGAGGCCTTTAATGATCTATTAGATAATTTAAAGAAGTTAGGATTAAAGAACAAAGAGCTAAAAAAGCAAAACCAATATTTACTTAAAGAAAAAAAATATTTCAGTAGAAAATAAAAATTTAATTCAAAAAAATTAGAACATAAAAATTGAAGTAAACAATCTGAAATCTATTATAGATAAATTTATTCTAAGTTCAAATAAACTAAATATAATTCTAAAAAACCAAAGAACTGTTTATGACAAAGCTAGTTTTGGTTACAACCCCCTAAAGAAATAGAAATTTTTGAAGAATATATTTATGAACTCCTTTCAAAATATAATTACATGCTTCAGTTGTGGTAAATTAGATCATGAATCCTTTGCATGCTCTTCTAACATATTTGGTAGCTCTCATGTAAAAATGATATGGGTTCCTAAAGGAACCATTATGACTAATCAAAAAGGATGCAAGAAAGCTTGGGTACCTAAAGTTAAAATCTGATTTTTTTTATAGGTATGTCTTGCATCTCGAGGATAAAAAAAAATTGGTATCTTGATAGTGGATGTTCAAGATATATGCTCTTGAAGCAAAAGATGGAGGGATGGCCATATTTGAAGATAATACCAAAGAAAAGATCATTAGAGTAAGTAACATTGGTATCACTCCTTCCACTTTTATTGAAAATATTTTGCTAGTAGATCGTCTTAAGCATAATTTCTTAAGCATTAGTCGATTATGCGATAAGGGCTTTAAAGTTATATTTCAATTTACTTTGTGCATTGTAACTAGTCTCAATAATGATGGCATGAGATTCATTGGATATAGGCATGACAATGTTTACATGGTAGATTTGAATGATTTATCTTTATAAAATATGTAATGTCTAGTAACCATGAATGCTAAGATTAATGAGACTAATTAACTTTGACACCATAGGCTTGCATACATTAGTATGCATTCTCTTTCTGAACTCATTAAAAAGGATTTAATTGTTAGCCTACCTAAATTAAATTTTAAAAAAGATAAAATATATGATGCATGTCAACTAGAAAAATAAACTAGAATTTTATTCAAAAGTAAAAACATTGTTTCAACTACTAGACTATTGAATTTATTACATATAGATTTATTTGGATCTACTAGAACTATAAGCTTAGGTGGAAAAAGATATGATTTTATGATTATTAATGATTTTTCTTGATTTACATGGATTTTATTTTTGGCATTAAAGGATGAATTTTTTTTAGCTTTTATCAAGTTTTATCGAAAAGTCTCAAATGAAAAAGGTTTTCTAATTCTCAAAATTTATAGTGATCATGGTATAGAGTTTGAAAATCATGATTTTGAAAAGTTTTGTAATAAAAAAGGTATTGATCATAATTTTTCTGCACCTAGGATATTCCAACAAAATAGGATAGTAAAAAAAAAAATAGAACACTTGAAGAAATAGCTCGTACCATGCTATGTGAAAGCCATCTTCCAAAGTATTTTTAGGCAGAGATAATTAACATGAAATATTGCATTTTAAATCATGCTCTAATTAGATCAATTTAAAAAAAATATCTTATGAACTTTAAAAAGAAAGAAAATCCAATATTGCATATTTTCATATTTTCAGTTGATGATGTTTTATTTTAAATATATAATGGTAAAGATAAGTTCGAAAAATTTTAATGCTAAATCAGATGAAGTAATTTTTATTGGTTACTTTGCTTCTAGTAAAGCTTTTAAAATATTTAATAAAATAATCTTAGTTGTAGAAGAATCAATACATATTTTTTATGAGACTAATGATCTTCTAATAAGAAAGAGAGATAGTATTGATGATGCATGTTAAATTATTGAAGGCACGAATGAGCTCACAATAAAGGAGTCATTAGTCCAAAATGATAAGAAATTTAAAGACAAAAAGAAGGATGAAGATGAGAAACAACAAGATCAACAAGAATAATCCAAAGATATAAATGACCTTCCAAAAAAATGGTGGTATGCTCACAATCATCCCAAAAAAATTATCATTGATGATCCTACACATGGGATAAGAACTCGATCCTCACTTAGAGATATAAATAATTATTTTGCTTTTATCTCTTATTTTGAACCAAAAACTATTGATGAAGCCAAAAAAAATCATAATTAGATAAATGCAATACAAAAAGAATTTAATCAATTTAAAAGAAATAATGTATGGATCCTAGTTGAAAGACCAAAAGATCATCCTATAATTAGAACTAAGTGAGTATTTAGAAACAAGTTAGATGAAAATGAAAATATTATTAGAAACAAAGTAAAACTAGTAGCTAAAGGGTATAACCAACAAGAAGAGATTGATTTTAATGAGATTTTTGCATCCGTTGCTAAATTAAAAGCTATAAGACTCTTGCTTACATATGCATGTTTTATGAACTTCAAATTATTTTAAATAGATGTAAAAAATATTTTTCTAAATAATTTTATTATGGAAGAAGTATTTGTAGAACAATCCTCTAGTTTTGAAAATCTTTCTTTTCAAAATCATGTTTTCAAATTAAACAAAGCTTTATATAGTTTAAAACAAGCTCCTAGAGCTTGATATGAAAGATTAAGTAAATTTTTGCTAGAAAATAGCTTTTCAAGAGGAAAAGTAGATACAACTCTTTTCATAAAAAGAAAGAATGATGACATTCTTGTGACACAAATATATATTGATGATATCATTTTTGGATCCACTAATAAAATCTTATGCTAAGACTTGCAGGGAGAGTTTGAGATGAGCATGATGGAAGAACTTTTTTTTTTTTAGAACTCCAAATTAAATAGTCTAAAAAAAAATCTTCATTTGCCAAAACAAGTACATAAGAGAATTTTTAAAAAGATTTGGGATGAAGACTTCTAAAAGCATTAGCACACCTATAAGCCCTTCATGTAAGCTTGACAAGAATGAAAATGGTAAGAATGTTGATTTTAAGCTTTATAGAGGTATGATAGGATCCCTACTATATCTTACTGGTAGTAGACTTGATATCATATTCAGTGTTTGTATGTGTACTAGATTTCAATCTAATCCTAAAAAATCATACTTAAATGCTATTAAAAGAATCTTGAAATATCTAAATGAAACTTAAACATTAGGCTTATGATTTTCTAAACAATCATCCATAAATCTAATAAGATACTCAGATGCAAACTTCGCAGGATGTAAGTTAGACAGAAAAAGCACTAGTGGAACTTACCAATTTTTTGGCATAAACTTAATCTCCTGGTTTAGCAAAAAATAAAATTCGGTGGCATTGTCTATGGTCAAGGTCGAATATATTACAGCTTGTTGGTGCAGAATTTGATTGACGTCGGATCGAGCTGGAGTTGGAAAAGAAGAGGTCGCCGTCGGTGACCTACAAAATAAAGTTCCATCCAGAGTCGGTGGTGGTGGCTTCGGTAGGATCCTCCAACGATCAAGTCAGCTCTTCTGACCAACAGAAATGGAGTGCTCAGATAAGAATTCAGCAGAATTTTGGAAAGAAGAAGAGAGCTTAAAGAAAACATATTTGGAGGATCCCTTTTTATAGATAGAGCCTATAGCGGATTGATAGTGATGGTTGTAATCATCTAGTAGTGGGCCACTCAGGGCCATGTGAAGTTTGTTATGGAGAGAGATATCCGTTGCCATGAAGTGACCGTTCGTTAAGATTTAATAGTCGAAGTTTGGAGAAAGTAGGCATTGGTTGGTGAAGAGCTTTGACATACATCAATTTCGGAGGAGTTCAGACTCCTAAGAGGAATATGGCTAGAGGAGATCATCCGAAAGAAATGCTAGCTAAACTCTGAAAGTAATCCACTAAAGAAATTCAACTGAAGAAAAAGTTCGAAAGGAGTTTGGCTCTTGGAGGAGTTCGATCGAAGAAAAAGTTTGGAAGAAGTTTTACTTCTAGAGGAGTCCGACTGAAGGAGAAATTCAGAGGGAGTTCGGCTCCTATAGGAATCCGATTGAAGAAGAAGTTCGGAGGGAGTTCGACTCCTAGAGGAGTCCAATTGAAGAAAAAATTTGAAAGAAGTTCGGCTCCTGGAGGAGCTTGACTGAAGAAAAAATCCATAAGAAGTTTGGCTCCTGGAGGCATCCGACTGAAGGAGAAATTCATAAGAAGTTCGGCTCTTAGAGACATTCGATTGAAGGAGAGGTCCAGAAGGAGTTTGGAGAAATTCATAAGGAGTTCGGCTCCTAGAGGCATCCGACTGAAGAAAAGGTCTGAAAGAAGTTCGGCTTCTAAAGGAGTCTGACTGAAGAAAAAATCCGAAGAAAGTTTGGCTCCTAAAGGAGTCCAACTGAAGGAGAAATTTGGAAGAAGTTTGGCTTTTGGAGGAGCTTGACTGAAGGAGAAATCCATAAGGAGTTCGGCTCCTAAAGGCATCCAACTGAAGGAGAGGTCTGGAAGGAGTTCGGCTCCTGAAGAAGCTTGACTGAAGGAGAAAGCCATAAGGAGTTCGGCTCCTAGAGGCATCTGACTGAAGGAGAGGTCCGGAAGGAGTTCGGCTTCTGGAGGAGTCCGACTGAAGAAGAAATTCGGAGGGAGTTCGGCTCCTGGAGGAGTCTGATTGAAGAAAAAATTTGGAGAAAGTTCGGCTTCTGAAGGAGTCCAACTGAAGAAAAAATTCGGAAGGAGTTCGGCTCCTGGAGGAGTCCAACTGAAGGAAAAATTTGGAGGGAGTTTGGCTCTTGGAGGAGTCCGACTGAAGAAGAAATTTGGAAGGAGTTCGGCTCTTGGAGGAGCTTGACTGAAGAAAAAATTCAGAGAAAGTTCAACTCCTATAAAAATCTGACTGAAGGAGAAGTTCGACTGCTGGAGGGGCCCGACTGATGAAGAAATAATTTGGAAGGAGTTCGGTTGAAGTTCGAAAGGAGTTCGACTAGGGTTCGGCCGTTGGAGGAAGAATTTCTGATTGAAGCTCTTTCGTAATTATTGGTTGCATTAGGCTAAGCATTAGACTGAACTTCGGTGGGAGCAAAATTTATCTCCAATAATAGTTTCTCGACTTTCGAGTTCGAAATTCGAAGGAAGGGAGTACAAAAAAGATGACTGCCGAAGTTCTTTTTCGGACTCTACACCCATTGAGGTTGAAGCTCAGGGGGAGATCTTATCTCCAACCGAGGTTGAAGTTGAAGTTGAAGCTCGGAGGAGATCTTATCTTCAGTCGAGGTTGAAGGAGATCTTATCTTCTATTGGCGTAGATGCTAGAACTCGGGGGAGATCTTATCTCCAGCCGAGGTTGAAGTTGAAGTTGAAGCTCGGAAAGATCTTGTCTCTAACCAAGGTTAAAGTTGAAGTTGAAGCTCAGGGGAGATCTTATCTCCTATTGACGTAGTTGTTTGAAGCTCGAGGGGAGATCTTATCTCCAGCCGAGGTTGACGTTGAAGTTGAAGCTTGAGGAAGATCTTGTCTCCTATTGATGTAGACGTTGAAGCTCGGAGGGAGATCTTATCTCCAGCCAAGGTTGATGTTGAAGTTGAAGCTCGGGAAGGATCTTGTCTCCTGTTGACATAGACGTTGAAGCTCGGAGGAAGATTTATCTCCAACTGAGGTTGACGTTGAAGTTGAAGCTCGGAGGAGATCTTATCTTCAATCGAGGTTGAAGAAAATCTTATCTTCTGTTGGAGTAGACCGTGGAGCTCGAGGAAGATCTTATCCGATGTTGAAGGAGATCTTATCTCCTATCATTGTTAGGCATAATGAAGCTATTGTCAGGGCCTCTCCTCTCATCCCATCTAAAATGAACGAGGCCTTCGACTTTGCTCATGTTAGGATGAGGTTCTCTTCCTATTCCTAACGGGCTGTGGAGGCACATAAGGGCCGTTATCAGGGCCTCTCCCCCCATCTCGTCTAAAATGAACGAGGCCTTCGACTTTGCTCATGTTAAGATAAGGTTCTTATTCTATTCCTAATGGACTATGGGGGCACATAAGGGCCATTGTCAGGGCCTCTCCCTCCATCTCGTCTAAAATGAACGAGGCCTTCAACTTTGCTCATGTTACGATGAGGTTCTCCTCCTATTTCTAATAGACTATGGAGGCACATAAGGACCGTTGTTAGGACCTCTCCCTCCATCTCATCTAAAATGAACGAGGTCTTCGACATTGCTTATGTTAGGATGAGATTCTCCTCCTATTTCTAATGGGCTATGGGGGCACATAAGAGCCGTTGTCATGGCCTCTCCCTCCATCTCATCTAAAATGAATGAGGCCTTCGACTTTGCTCACGTTAGGACGAGGTTCTCCTCCTATTTCTAATAGGCTATGGGGGAACATAAGGGCCATTGTCAGGACCTCTCCCTCCATCTCATCTAAAATGAATGAGGCCTTCGACTTTGCTCACGTTAGGACGAGATTCTTCTCCTATTCCTAACAGACTGTGGGGGCATATAAGGGCTACTGTTAGGACCTCTCCCTCCATCTCATCTAAAATGAATGAGGTCTTCGACTTTGCTCATGTTATGATGAGGTCTCCTTCTGTTCCTAACGGACTATGGGGGCACATAAGGATCGTTGTCAGAGACTCTCCCCCCATCTCATCCAAAATGAATGAGGCCTTCGACTTGCTCATGTTAGGATGAGGTTCTTTTCCTATTCCTAACATGGTCACTTTTGATTGCCTCTTTTCTATCATCACATAGTTTTTGCACCTAGAGACAATAATGTTGAAATGAAGGAGTTTTATTGAATGAAAATTACTGACAGTATGTTCTCAGATTTTCTGAGTTTCAAGGTCGTGGGAGCATTGTTCCTCTGAGCTTCTTCAGACGTTAAGTTCTGGGCCAAACGACCTCCTCTACTTCATACGGGCCTTCTCAATTTGGGGCAAGCTTTTTCTGGCTCTAAGGCTGAGAGATGGTGGATCGTCGAAATACTAAGCCCCTCAGAGATAGCGTTGATGATGCCGGGAGGCGATCGATCTCCTAGTTGTTCCTCCCTCATTGGTGGTTCTAGCTGTGGTCGTGCCTTTTGCTGATCTTTTCTTGCTTTAGGTCGATGTTTGTGGAGCATTGAGGGGGCGTAGTTGTGAAACCTTCTTAGAGGAAACTCCTTCGTGCCCTTCCATCGAGGCTTCTTTGATGGTGAGCTCGAGGAGGAGTTCGGGCTCGCTTGCGTTCGAGGGGGAGTCCGTGAGCACATCCAAATTTTATTCGGCCCTCTATCAGCCATGGGTTTACTAGACTCACTCGTCTGTCGTTCTCCTATGGCTCGCTCATCTCTCAATTTGAAGGCTTCTTCCGTTTGGGCATATCCTTCAGCCTGAGCTAGTAGATTGGCAAAGTCCTTGGGGTACTTCTTCTTTGGAAGAATAGCAAATCATTCTTCTAAAGGCCACACTTAAGTACGACCATTGCAATAGACTGGTCCAAGTTTTGGATCTCCAATGCAGCAGTATTAAATTGGATGACATAAGCCTAGATGGATTTTTTCTCCTCCTTGATATTCATCAGAGAATCCAAACCTCGATGGGGACGTCGACTGCTAATGAAATGAGCCATAAATTGATGGCTCGTCTGATCAAAGTAGAAGATCATACCCGACTTCAATGTCGAGTATCGATTTCTTGCTGCTTCCTTCAAGGTAGATGAAAAAGCTCAATATAAGATGGCATCTGGTGTGCCATAGAGTAGCATCATAGTTCGGAAGGCCTTCAGGTGATAGATCGGATCAGAGGTTTTGTCGTAGCTTTCAAATCAGAGAAAGCTCAAAGTTTGGTGGAATAGACTCTTGCATAATTTGGAGAGAGAAAGAAGGATCGGTGCGAACGTCGTCATGATGAGTTAGAGTGACATGGCTGAGCTCCTCAATCCATCGATCCATTCCCCACAGCTTCTGATCGAGGACGTCATCTCGATCGTAGACCTTGGAAGGCTTTCGATTATAGATGGGAAAGATTTCTTTCAGAGAAGAATCATGATCCAAACAAAAATTCTCTGCTCCTTATTTTTTTTTTTCAAGGGAGATGGGTATGCTAGCCCAAGTGCTTTTTCTTAGGATCGATTTTCGACATCCTGATGGTAGATTTTCTAGCGAAGTCACCATCAGAGGCTGCCGCATGGACTGCACCATCTTAGTGAGGTTCTAAACTCGCCACATCAATAGATTAAACTGCTTCAAATCTACCATGATCATCAGTGGAGGAGGTTGAAGCATCGATGCTGGAACCAGAATGGGCAGATCTGGCTCGAATCTAAAGGCAGAAGCGATAAATCTTCTGGTAGTTGCCTTCTTTGGAGGCATTTCTTAGGATTGAGAAAGAAGATGGAGATGGACCTTGGAGAAGAAGATCCAAAGGATCGACTGAGCACTCTTTTAAGAATAAGGGTACCTTAAAAATAGAGGTTTCTTTCTCTAGCGCCAATTCTATTAGTGCAGAATCTGGTTGACATCGGATCGAGCTAGAGTCGAGGAAGAAGAGGTCACCGTCGGTGACCTACAAAATAAAGTTCGTCCAGAGTCGGTGGTGGTGGCTCTGATCGGATCCTTCGATGATTAAGTCAGCTTCTGACTAACAGAAATGGAGTACTCAGGCAAGAATTTAGCAAAGTTTTAGAAAAAAAAAGAAGAGAGCTTAAAGAAAACGTATTTAAAGAATTTTTTTTTTATAGATGGAGCCTATAGCGGATTGATAGTGACAGTTGTAACCATCCAGTAGTGGGCCGCTCGGGTCATGTTGAGTTTGTTACGAAGAGAGGTGTCCGTTGCCATGAAGTAGCCATTTATTGAGATTTAATAGTCAAAGTTCGAAGGAAGCAAGCATTGGTTGGTGAAGAACTTTGACATACATTAATTTCAGAGGAGTTCGGACTCCTAAGGAGAATACGGTTAGAGGGAATCATTCGAAAGGAATGCTGGCTGAACTCTGAAAGTAATCTGCTGGAGAAATTCGACTGAAGGAGAAGTCTGGAAGGAGTTTGGCTCCTGAAGGAGTTCGATCGAAGGAAAAGTTCGGAAGAAGTTCAGCTCTCGGAGGAGTTCGACTGAAGGAAAAATCCGAAGAAAGTTCAGCTTCTATAGGAATCCGACTGAAGAAGAAGTCTGAAGAAAGTTTGGCTCCTGAAGAAGTTCGATTGAAGAAAAAATTCAGAAGGAGTTTGGCTCTTGGAGGAGCTTGACTGAAGGAGAAATCCATAAGGAGTTTGGCTCCTAGAGGCATCCGACTGAAGAAAAAATCCATAAGAAGTTTGGCTCATGGAGGCATCTGACTGAAGAAGAGGTTCGAAAAGAGTTCGGCTCTTGGAGAAGTTTGACTGAAAGAGAAAGCCATAAGGAGTTCGGCTCCTGGAGGCATCCGACTGAAGGAGAGGTCCAAAAGAAGTTTGGCTCCTAGAGGAGTCCGACTGAAAGAGAAATTCAGAGGAAGTTCGGCTCCTGAAGGAGTCCAACTGAAAAAAAAAAAATTGGAAGGAGTTTGGCTCCTGGAGGAGCTTGACTGAAGGAGAAATCCATAAGGAGTTCGGCTCCTGGAGGAGTCCGACTGAAGAAAAAATTCAAAATGAGTTCGACTCCTGAAGGAGCTTGACTGAAGGAGAGATCCATATGGAGTTCGGCTCTTGAAGGCATCCGACTGAAGGAGAGGTCCAAAAGGAGTTTGGCTCCTGATAGAGCTTGACTGAAGAAGAAAGCCATAAGATGTTCAGCTCCTAGAGGCATCCGACTAAAGAAGAGGTCCGAAAGGAGTTCGACTCCTGGAAGAGTTTGACTGAAGGAGAAATCCATAAGGAGTTCAGCTCCTGAAGGAGTTCGACTGAATAAAAAATTTAGAAGAAGTTTGGCTCCTGGAGGAGCTTGATTAAAGATAAAATCCAAAGAAAGTTTGGCTCCTGTAGAAATTCGACTGAAGAAGAAGTCTGGGAGGAGTTCGACCGTTAGAGGGGCCCGATCGATGAAGAAGTAATCTAGAAGGAGTTCGGTTGAAGTCCAAAAGGAGTTCGGCTAGGGTTCGGCCATTGGAGGAAGAATTTTTGATTGAAGCTATTCCGTGATTATCGGTTGCATTAGGCTAAGCATTAGACTAGTCTTCGATGGAAGCGGGATTTATCCCCAACACAGCTGAAAGTAGTTGTGCTCAAATCTTATAGATTAAGCAATAACTCTAAGATTTTGATGTGAAACTTAATAACATTTTCATAAGATGTGATAACACTTGTGCCATTAATCTAACTAAAAATCCAATTCAATATTCTAGATCAAAGCACATTGAAATAAGACACCATTTTATGAGAGAACATGTGCAAAATAATGATATTCTAATTAATTTTGTTTGCTCTGAAAAATAATTAGTGTACATCTTTACAAAACCGTTAAATGAAGATAAATATTGTGAAATTAGAAGGGAACTGGGTATCTTAGATCCAAATGCTTAGTGATCTCAACTAGCCTTTTCCTTTAATCATCTAATGATTGATTCCTTAAAACATAAATTCTCTTTACCTTATCCACAAAAATTTCTTGTTTTCATTCATGAGCCATTTGTTTTGTTCAAAAAGAAGAATTTTAGATTTTTGAAATGAATGGGATGCCCCCTAGGTCACCCCATGTGAAAAGGGATGACCAAGGGACGCCTCTTGGGTGTTTTAGTCCTTTTCTTCGGCCTTAAAAGAAAAGCACCCTTGTTCATCTTTCCTTCTTCCTGTAGGATGCCACCTCTTCTTTTCTCACTTTAGCATTCTCTCCTCTTCTCCTGCCGAACTCCATCTTGCTTGAATCCTACCATAAATTTCTTCCAAACCATCTCAAACCTCTCCAAAATCGATCTCCCAAATATTCCGTCTCCCATCCCTCCTATTTCAATCATTGTTGCTTTGTTTTTAAATCTACCGCAAGCCCTAATTTTAAACCTAACCCCATTTTACTTGGTAAAATCCTCATTCTCCGATGAATCCTTCACATCTTTTGACCTTCTTCATTCCCTTCCACCATTGTCTTGCTGTCCCAACTCCTGCTCAACAATGCCTCCTCAGATGAAGCTTTCCCAACAACAAAAATCCACTCGCGGTCTTGAAGAATAGTAGAGATGAAAGAGATCCGCTCCAGTACCAGCTCCCGCACCAATTCTGGCACCTTCCACCTTCCCTATGACACCAAGTAAGAAACCCCTTTCTAGAAGAAATATTTTTCTTGGTAGAAATATTAATTTTTGATTTCTAGAAAAAGATGATTTTTCATTTGGAGAAAAGATCAAATCCATAGGATGGGGTTCCTTCTGCACAATGAGAGAAATAATTTACATTGACTTGGTCAGGAAGTCTTATCAGAACTTTACGTTTTATGATGGGAGGGTGAGATCATTAGTAAAAGGTGTTGAAGTGGAGTTTGATGCACAACAACTTGGTTTTCTTATCCATCTATCCTGTGAAGGTTTTACATCTAATAGATTGTTGAACAAAGAGGATGGGCTAAAATCTATTTTGCAAAATGATGATGTCAGTGGGATTGAAAAATTAAATGCAGGCAAAGATCTTAGTGTTGAAATGAGAGTACTTAATCATATTATTTACACCATCTTCTTTCCTAGAGCTGGTAAATTTGATTTTGTATCTAGTAGAGATCTTTGCATTATGCACCACATAGTGTGTGAAATCCTCATAAATTTGCCAGCCTTGATGATTGATGCCATGAGAGAGGCAGTGAATAGATTTAAAGCACCTTTACCATATGGCATGGCACTTACTAGAATTTTTAGAAGCCTTGGGATAGATTTTGAGGGAGAGGTTGCCACCTATCTAGCCCACACCGACACCTACAATGCCAACTCCTGGCATTGTATGGGTCATATCAGAGTAGGTGAGCATTGGATCAAGAGTGCAGATATAGTCGAGGAGGAGGAGGATAGACCTAAGGAAGAAGGACCATCTTCACCACCTCATGACCATAAAGAGTCTCCTAACATTCAGTTTGTATCTGATCAAGAGGGAGGTCTGGTGCAGACACCAGAGCCATTAAAAATTGGCGACATGATTTGAATTTGATATGGATCGAAGAAGCCCCATTGATTGACTTTACTTTCGATTAGATTAACTCTACTTTAGTTATTTGATTCCAGTCAATTAGTTATTTAGATGCATTTAGTTTTGGATCCATAAGACAATACTTGGATTTGTATTTGATTAGAGCCTTATTCGAAAAAAGACCATCATGAAGAAATAAGCTTGGACCACATCATCTTTGGCAGTACCACTCTCCACACACCCAGGAAGGAAATACGCATGCCAACATGTATCATGCTCAAGGATTCTCATGTCAAGTTGTGCCAAGCATTAAGCGCCCATATGGAATTTCTTTTCTTCCCTTGAATTTCTTAGGTTGTCTTGATTTCTTACTTACTTTATTGAAGGACTGATTTTTTTTCCATGGTTCCATAAAAGATAGATATGATATATTACTCTATTTGAAAATCAGGTATAATATTTTACTTTTTGTTAGGAGGACTGATTTCTTCCTTATAAAGGTAGGAGATTTCTAAAGAAATAGGACCCCTAGGATCTTATATAAATCCTTATATCTTTCATGAATGGGAAAATGAATGAATGAATAATTTTACTCATAAATACTTATGTCAATCACTTCGAGAGGGAGAGGGTGTGAGACCCAAAATCATCCCACAAGGAGAGGGTGTGAGGTCCACTTTCTTTCTATCCCTTTATCCTTCATCTACTTGAGATCTAGTGCTCTTATAATTTCGAATCATCTTTACCATTTATCTACATAAGCCTATTCCATGAAGAGAAGATCTGTTTCCTTCAAGATTTTCATCTATCATGCTAAGAGAGAAAGAGTGATCTATTATTCTATCGATCAAATATTAATAAGGATCTTTGTTCCTTCTCAATTGATCTTTGATTTTCATTTATTTTTTTCAGATCCGATGTTGGTAAAGATCCAGTTCTTTATCGATAGATCTACTTGGTTAAAAAATTAAGAGCCTTAATCAGGATAGTTTCTTAACTATCACAATCTAGATTCTTCTTATCTTTTTGGATTTTCTTACGGGCTTAATTTTTTGCTATCCTTCATTCCATTCATATTTCTTTTTGTATTTATTCATGAGCATGTTTAATTTCTACTATCTGTTTATTTGCTTTATTATCATTAGTTGTTTATTGATCTCTATAATGTCATTCATCTGCATCATTTAGATTGATTTTGCTTTGGTCCTGTGTCAATCAATTACGCCTCCTGAGCAAAATATAGACAACTATACTGTACATCCTAAAAATAATATGCCACAGTCGAACGTAATTTATTATTGACGAATGAAAGAAAGCTCGATCTTTTCTTTTCTTTTAGGTTGTCCCACATCAATTTGGTATTAAAGCCAGATTGATTAGGACTTTAGTTTAAATTCTGTAATTTAAATTTCTATAAGTTAAATTTTTATATTTTAAATTTTATAATTTACTTTTTAGCATTTTAATTTTTTTACTGTATTTTATTTTTGTATCCTAGACTTGCATGATCACTAGATCAGATATCTAGTACCAACATCCTACTTTTCCATCTAGTACCAACATGGATCCCAATATAGTAGCCATCATTAATATCCTGACTGAAAAACTTGATGACATGAAAGATTTTATAAAAATCTTGAGTGAAAGAATAGTAGTACTAGAAGAAGCTAGGCAAAAATAATCGAATCCAAGTCTCCCCAACTACCTAGAGGATAGAGAGGTAGGAATCTAAACCTAGGTCGACCTATAGAAGCATGCCCATACCATAACTAGTTCGAGCAAGATGAACATGTCCTTAGGAATATGAAGATCGAAGCCCCATATTTTGATGGTTGTCTAGATCCGAGAGAGTATCTAGATTGAGAATCAAGCATGGACTACTATTTTAGATGGTACAAAATGTCTGAAGCGAAGAGAGTTAGGTTTACTAGGATAAAGTTGGTTAGGCAAGCCCAACTTTATTAAAAAAGTGTTGAGCATCTTCTCAACCAGAGAAGACAGGATCCAATAGAACCTAGGATGAAATGAAGAAAAAACTCAGAGAAAAATACCCATCAACTTCTATCAATAAAGACTTTTAGATCAGTGGCAGAGACTAACTCAAGAAAATAGATTAGTCATTGAGTACATCACGAGATTTGATAAGTATCTCATGAGATATGGAGTAACCGAGGATAGGATTGTTATCTTTTCTAGATTTAAAGCTGGATTACGAGAGGATATCCAGTATGAGCTTTTTTTGCGAGATGTAACCATATTAGAACAAGTTTATCAACTTGTCCTAAACTTTGAGAGATTTTTTAGGTATTCAACTATCCATCATCTTGAACCTAGTTGAGTAACCCCTTATGGATAGAGACCCAATACTAATCAGACTCCTAATAATAGACCTCCACATACAAATCCTATTGTGAGAAAAGATTAAAGAAAAGAAATTGTAGGAGAGTTATTTAAAGAAAGTAGTTCTCGATCCCATTATTTCAAGTGCCATGGTTACGGTCATTTTGCTACACTATGCCTCAACCAATCTTTATTTATGAAAGAATTGGAGGAGAAAACTCTAAAAAATATCAAGAAGGAAGTTTATGAAGCTAATCCAGACTTAGTCGAGTAGTTTGAGAGTACTGAGGACATCCTAGGTTATATTGCATCCGAGTCAGACCTTAGGGTTAGAGTCATTAGGTATATTCTAGCACAGACTAAGAAAAGTAAAGACTGATGTAGGACCTCTATTTTTTATATCTTTATAAAATTTAGTGATAAAATTTATAAGATAATCATTAATAGCGGTAACTATATTAACGACATGGTTGAGTGATTAAGATTAGCTCCTGTAGATCATCCCAGTCCATACCGTATATCTTGAATAGATTTTTTCTCTATTTCCATTAAACTTAGATGTCGTATTTTCATCCAGCTTCATTCTTATCAGGATCATGTTTGGTGCGATGTCTTATTCATGAAAGTTGGAAGTATCATATTAGGTTAATTTGGCTGTTTGACAATGATGTTATAATTTATGGCCAAACCAACTCCTATAGTTTTACTCATAAGAGTAAGAAGATCATGATTAATCCTTTTCCATCTAAGGCTACCGATAAAAAGATAAGCGATGGACCAAAAGAAAATATCAAAATGAAAAACCTCCATCTGATAGATGCCAAGGAATTAGAGATGACCATGAGTAAAGGATCACCAGTTTGGATGCTTGCTATGAGAGAAGTTCGTGAGAATCCTAAGATAGATCATCCTAAGAAAGTAGTTAGCCTTCTTAATGAATTTCATGATGTCTTTTCTGAGAATCTCTCAGATCACTTACTGCTCATGAGAAACATTTAGCATGCATTACAAGAAAAAGAATCTTTGTCGATGCAAAATTTACCTACGCAAAATTTTGCGTAGGTAAAGATCACAATTAGCTATGCAAAATTTTAAATGTTGATAAAAATGAAATAATTAGCTACGCTAAAATTTAAATGTCGGAAAATATAATTATCAACATCATCATTATATCGGCATTTAATACAAAGCATTGATAATGGATGATCTTAATTTTTTAATCTTTTATAAATCTTTACTGATGCAAATTTAGCATAAAAATCATAATTTCCTATGCTCCTATCTTACATAGGCAAATAGATTTATTTCCTACATTAAATTTGCATTGATAACTATTTTTCTTTTTTATAATTTTTTTACTTTTGTAAATAATTTTTTGATGTTTAATAAGCATATGTAATTATGATAATTACCTATGATTAATTTTTTTGTAGGTAATTAGAGTTATTTCCTATGCTAAATTAATGTTGATAAATATTTTATTTTTTTATTTATTTTTTATTTTTATAAATAATTTATCGATATTAGAAGAGCATAGGTAATTAGTCTAATTACCTACATTTATTTTTTATGGAGGTAATTATGCTTATTACCTACTATTAAATTATTTCAGTAAATATTTTTTTATAATTTTTTTATTTTTATAAATAATTTATCGACGTTAATGTAGCATAGATAATAAGCCTAATTACCTACGTTTAGACCTTCCGTAGATAATTAGTCTTATTGCCTACACAAAATTTATGTCGGTAATTATTTTTTTATAATTTTTTTTATTTTTATAAATAATTTATCGATGTTAAATAAGTGTAGATAATTAGTCTTATTGCCTACTACAAGTATTTTATTTTTTTATTAATTTTTTTTATTTTTATAAATTATTTATTATTATCTAAATAATTTACAGGTATAATTTTTGAATTTAAAGTTCATCTTCATCATTCATTATCTAAATAATTATCGTTAGAGTATCATCATAAAAGTTTATCTCAATCCAATAGTCCTAGCTATATCGATCAATAAAATTTGATTTCGATGGTAACGAACGATCGCATGATGATCTGATACATAAAGACCATCGATGGATCTGAAGACTTATAATAATGATCTCGATGATATTTGTAGCACACTATCAAAATTTCATCTCAATCAAACATCATTATCATGATCAATTTAGCGTGGGATGATTTCGATCGTTAAATGAAAAATATGTGATCAAAAGGCCAAACAACGTCCAATTATAAGATAATTTTTTAGATAATGATTTTTGCTACTACTTTGATCATTTGTATGGTGGTGATTATAAAATTCAAAATGCATGCATATGAGCGATGAGAAACTATGTCTTTTTATACTCATTTCTTAAGGTTCTTAAGTAATTATACTTTTACTTTTGTAAGATCTACTTAACATAGATGATTCATATATATGCGATCATAATTTTATGATTATCACCATACAAATGATCAAAATAGTAGCAAAGATCATTTATCTAAAAAATCATCTTATAATCAGATGTTATTTGGCCTTTTGATCATATATTTTTTATTTAACGATTGAAATCATTTCATACTAAATTAATCATAATAATGATATCCGATTGAGGTAAAATTTTGATAGTATGCTATAAATATCACCAAGATCCTCATTGTAAGTTTTTGGAATCATTGATGATCTCTATCTATTAGATCATTATGCGATCGTTTGTGACCATCGAAATCAAATTTTATTGATCAATATAGCTAGGGCTATCGGATTGAGGTAGACTTTTACGACGATACTCTAATAATAATATTTAGATAATAAATGGTGAAAATAACCTTTTAAATTCTAAAATTATATCGATAAATTATTTATGAAAATAAAAATATTAATTTAATTTTTTTTTTGATGCAACGAAAATGTCGAAAAATATTTCAGTTGCCTATGCTATACCTTTACGTAGGTAATTAATCTTATTATCGATTGAAAATTAATGTTAGAAAATGTTTGACCTTTTTAGCGATGTAAAAGTAACATTGGTAAATACAATAATTACCTATAAAAACCACTAACGTAGGAAATTTATTTTATTTCCGATATTTTCATTACATTAAAAAATATTTTTTAATTTTTTTAATTTTTAAATTTTAATCAAAAATTTTTTAAAAGTAATTTTAATTTTAAATAAATATTTTTTGATGTTTGTTTAATGTCGACAATAACCTTAATTACCTATGCTTCTTGTTAGCATAGCTAATTATTAAATTATCGATACTTTTTTGCATCAACAAATCTCTTTAGGTAATTAATGTTAATTAAAGTTAATTATTGACATTAGATAATTAATGTTAATTATTGAATTACAAACTAACTATACCCCTCCTATAAAAAATAAATTATTTATGAAAATAAAAATGTTAATTAACAAAAAACTTTTTTTGATGTAATTAAAATGTTGGAAAATATTTCAAATTGCCTATGCTTTATTTTTATGTAGGTAATTAAAGTTATTGCCAACAGAAAAGGAATGTCAGAAAATGTTTGACCTTTTTAGTGATGTAAGGTTAACATCAGTAAACATAGGAACTACCTACAGAATTATATGTCAGAAATAACCCAAATTTTTTCATGCAAATTATAAGTCAGTAAAAAAAAATTATTTTTTGATGCAAATTATATGTCGAAATAACCCAAATTTCTTACGTTAATCTTATACGTAGGTAATTACTGTAGTTACCGACATTAATTTTACGTTGCTCAAAATTTATATTTTTTATTAAATATTTTATTTTTTGTTAAACATTTGCCAACATTTCCTAAATGTCGGCAATAACCTTAATTATCTATATTTTTATTTAACATAGATAATTATAAGAATTACCGACATAAGATTGTATCGATAAATCTTTTTAGATATTTACGAACCCATCCCTCTACGCATTTTTGTCTCTCGCCCCCGTCCTCTTATTTCCTCCATCCGAACCTTCTCCACCAGCTATCCTATTTCTCTCGTCCTCCTATATCATTGATTTGGTACTTGGATCTATTCTATCCAATTTGCCCCATCATAGGTTGAACTCTACTAAGCATGCCGAGCTGTAAAAGTAAGTTGAAGAGCTGATGAAAAAGAGATTCGTGAGAGAGAGTTTAAGTTCTTGCACAGTTCCTACACTATTGACTCCAAAGAAGGATGGTATATGGAGGATGTGCATAGATAGCCATGGCATTAATAAGATCACCATTAAGTATCATTTTTTCATCCCTAAGTTAGATGACATACTAGATATAATGGCCGGAGCCACTATTTTTTTTAAGATTGATCTCAGAAGTAGTTACCATCAAGTAAGGATTAGATCAAAAGATGAGTGAAAAATTACTTTTAAGATGAAAGATGGTGTATATGAGTGGATGATGATGCCATTTGGATTATCCAATGCTCCTAATACTTTCATGAGATTGATGATCCAAGTACTACGACCATTTATAGGAGTATTTGTAATTATGTACTTTGATAACTAATAACTATCATAAATTTATTAATAAAAATATTAATTAATTTATATTTATTTTTAAAAATTAATATTTTTATTAATCTAATATAAAAAATCTATTTATCAACAAAAAGATCTTATTTTTTTGGTCATAATGAAATAAATTTAGAGTGAATCGAAGTTAAAATAAATCTAATATAAATTTTCAAAGAAATTAAAAAAATAAAAAAATAATAATAAATAAATAAATTGAAATGGCTCAGTCGGCACAGTCGATTGAGCCAGTGCACTCAGCTAAGCCATAGAAAATGACTCAAATGGCTTAGCCAGCACGTCCCAGCTCAGCTGGTGCGATAGGCTTAGCCGACGTGCATGATCAAGCCAGCCCATCGGTCCACGAAATTAGGCGTAGACTGCCAACTTAGTAGAAGGCAATGAATTACAGGCTACCACGTGGTGGACCAAGAGCCTTAAAGGATTTACAAAAATTCTCACATGGCTTATAGGATATTTCATTTTTTTCACATGCAAAAGGCGGGTAGTGATTGGTTGCAGCCTACGGTGCAAACGGTCTACAAGGTCCATGGGAACAATAACTATGCTATTATGTGGCTGTGGTTGTTGCTGATCAAAATCGAATGGTGGTGGTTATTTTTGAATTTTATTCAAATTCTATCAGCCATCAAACGTGATCCGACGGTAGCGTGCACTCCAAGTGGTGATCCAACGATTGACGAAGCTCCCAATAGCAATCCAATCTCTCAAGCTTCGATCCAATAGCCCAATCTTCTCCATCTAACGCGATCCAATGGCTAAGACCTTTTCCGACTGGATCTGGACTATTCCACATCTATTTTAGGTATTTTTTGGACCGTTTGATCTCCATCTGACGGTCGGACTTCACCTAGAAAAGCAGAATTCATCCAGGTAGAGTTTTAAGACAATTTTTACTCAAATTTCTTCATGCATAAGGATCTATATGATGCTTTAGTCCCATAATGCCTAGCAGAACAGTTTCTAGTCCTTCAACACCTTTTTAAAGATCCCAAGACTTCAAAGTTAAGACATCTGATCTAGGAGAAGCTACAGTATAGGATGGAAATCAGGCTTTTGGCTGAAGGTTGCTTCAAGACAGACGGTGCCGAGAGGAAGAGCCAGACTTCTATGCCATCTCCATGCCACTGCTGATCTAAGATTAAGAATTTTTTTAGTTTTTATTTCTTCTCTTTTTCTTTTCAATTATTGTATTTGAATTCTAAGTTTTAATTTTAAATATAAAATTGAGTTTGTTTCTCTTTTAATTTCTTGCTCTTTAAATTCTACTGCTTTATTTTAATTGCTCTTTAATTTATTTATAAGTAGGTGCTAAGATCTAAATAGTAGATCTTAGTACCAAGTTTATTCTTCCGCATCATTTAAATTCTATAACTTTATTTTTTGACTTTAATTTTAATTTCAAACTCTTCTCTTTTTCTTTTCATAAAAAAATAAAGATTTCAAAATAAAATAATAGCCTTCCTATGGGTTCAACCCAACTCACTATTATCTATGTACTTTAAATTATTTTTTAAAAAAGTTAAAATTAAACTGATAATTATGATATTTTAACAATGATATCACGATCGATCAAATTTTTGGCGCCGCTATTGGGAGAGCATAAAAATTAAAATTTTTAATTTCTTTGACTTTCTTTTTTATTATTATTGAGGATAAATCCTGCTCCTACCGAAGTCCAGTCCAATGCTCAAGCTGGTGCAACCGGTAGTCACGAAAGGGTTTCAATGGATGAGCCTTAGCAGAACTCCTTCAGTTGGCCGAACTCTTAAGAGGCCGAGCTCATCCGACTGAACTCCTCAGCGGCTGTCCCTCAATCGAACTCCTCAGCCATTGTCCCTCGGCCGAACTTCTCAACGATCGTCCCTCAATCGAACTCCTTAGCGGCTGTCCCTCGGTCGAACTCCTCAGTAGCCATCCCTCGATCGAACTCCTCAATGGCTGTCCCTCGGTCAAACTCCTCAGTAGTCGTCCCTCGATCAAACTCCTCAACGGTCGTCCCTCGATCAAACTCCTCAGCGGCCAAACTCCTCAACAGTCGAACCCTGGTCGGACTCCTCCTAGACATCTCTCGATCGGACTTCTCTAAGAGTCAAACTCCTTTCAGGCTCCTTCAGCTATTGTTCCTTTTGGACGATCCTCTCCAGCCATATTCTCTTCGAAAGTTCGAACTCCTCTGAAATGAATACTCGTCAAAGCTCTTCAACCCTTCATTCGACCCCGAGCGGCTCAGTATCAAGACAGCTGCAGCCATTACCATCAGTCCGCTACAGACGACAGCGACTCGCTATCATGTGGCGATGGCTGTCACCATCAACCTATTGTATGCGGCGCTGTAGACGGCGTCTTCCCTCGGGACTGATTTTGCTGGACCTCGAGCGGCCCACCATCACATGGCCATAGCTGTCACCATCAAGCTTCGCCTATAAAAAGGATCCTCCAGATACACTAACTCTAAGCTCTAAGCTCTCCTCTCCTTCTCTAAGCTCCATGAAACTCATTCTCGAGCACTCCATTCCTATTGGCCAGAGCTGACTTGATCGCCGGAGGGTCCTACCGGAGCCACCACCCCCACCAACTTCGAATGGAACTTTATTTTGTAGGTCCCGACGGCGACCTCATCCACCTCCGCTCCAGCTGATTCCGTCGACGATCAGATTCTGCATCAACAGATTGGTGCTGGAAGGAGGGCTCGAACCTTCGAGGTTCTGTTGTTCTTAAAGGAGTGCTCGACGATGATTTCTCTCTTCTCTCTTCGGAGATCTCTCATCTTAAAGTTTTTTTTTGAAGAAAAAATGCCTCCTAGGAGAGCCTCGACTCGATGATCGACAACCTCCATGGCCCAATCCTGTCTAGATCCATCTACTCCTGCTTCAGACTCGATAACTCAGGTTCCACCTGTACCCATGATAAATGTGGAGCAGTTTAACCTGCTTGTCTGATAGGTCTGTGACCTCACGGATGCAATGCGGGTCATGCAGCAGCCTCCGACGGCAACTCCACCAGAAAATCCATCATCTGGATGTCGAAAATCAACCCCGAGGAAGAGTACTTAGGCCGATGTACCCACCGTCCCTTGGAAACAAAAATAGAGAGTCGGAGATCCATGTTCGGATCATGGTTCTCCTCTGGAGGAGACCTTTTCCATTTGTAGTGGAAAGTCTCCCAAGATCTGCAACCAGGATGATGCCCTTGATCATAGACTGCGGGAGATGGACCAACGGATTGAAGAGCTCGGCCACGTCGCCCCGACTCATCATGCCGATGTCCGTGTCGATCTTCCTTTCTTCCTCCACATTATGCAAGAGCCCATTCCACCAAACTTTAAGGTCCCTCAACTTGAAGGCTACGATGGAATCTCTGATCCGGTTGATCATCTGAAGGCCTTCCGGACCATGATGCTACTTCACGATGCTTCAGACATCATACTGTGCCGAGCCTTCCCATCTACCTTAAAGGGAGCAGTGAGAAACTGGTACTCGGCATTGAAGCCGAGTATGATCTTTTCTTTTGACCAGATGAGCCATCTGTTCATGACTCTCTTCATCAGCAGCCGACGTCCATGCCGAGGTTCGGATTCTCTGATGAACGTCAAGAAAAAGTAGGAAGAATCCATCCGAGCTTACATCATCTGATTTAACGCCGTGGCATTGAAGGTCCGAGATCTAGACCAGTCTGTTGCGATGGCTGCACTCAAGGGCGGCCTTTAAAAAAATGACTTACTGTTCTCCTTGAAAAAAAAGTATCCCAGGAACTTCGCCAATCTGCTGGCTCGGACTGAGGGATATGCCCGTGCGGAAGAAGCCTTCAAGTTGAAGGACGAAGAAGCCTTAAGGGAGCAGCGGACAGACGAGTATAATAGACCCACCACCGATGGAGAGCCGAGCGAAGTTCGACCACGCTCACAAACTTCCTCCGGGCGCAGGCGGGCCCAAACTCCTCAAGCGCGCCACCAAGGAAGCCTCGATAGAAGGGTGCGAAGAAGCCCTCCTTCCGAAAGGTTCTACGACTACGCCCCCCTCAGCGCTCCTCGAACTTACATTCTCACCGAAGTTAAGAACCAGCTGCCAAGACTTGAAGGGTTACGATCTCTCCCAAACAAGCACGATCAAAGTAAGTACTACCTCTACCATCGTGACCACGACCACGACACTGAGGAATGCATTCAGCTCCGAGATGAAATTGAGAAGCTCATCAGAAAGGGGCGGTTGGATAAATTTCTTCGACACCAGCCTGAAGCAGAAGAAGATCGGCCAAGGGCGCTGCCGTAATCAGAAACGATAAGGTCAACCACCTCATGGCGTCATCAACGTTACCCCGAGGAGGAGCTTGGTACATCGGCGATTCGTCACCTTCCAGCGTCAAAGCCAAGAGAAGCATGCTCCAAATTGAGAAGGCCAGCATGAGATAGAAAAGGTCATCTGGTTCGGAGGTTATCGCTTGAAGAAATATGGAGGAACAATGCTACCACGACCCTGAAATACAAAGAATTCAGGGATGTATTACCAGTAACTTTCTTTCAATAAAATTCTTTTCTTTCAATAATATTATTTCTGGATGCAAAAACTATGTGATGACAGAGAAAGAAGCAATTAATAGTTATCGTGTTAGGAACAGGAGGAGAACCTCATCCTAACACGAGCAGATCAAGGACCTTCAACCTTGGCCAGAGATAAGATCTCTCCTGAGCCAACCTCGGCCAGAGATAAGATCTCTTCCAAGCATCAACCTTGGCTAGAGATAAGATCTCTCCCAAGCGACCGCATCAATCTCGACCAAAGATAAGATCTCTTTCGAGCGATCGAGACAACCTCGACTAGAGATAAGATCTCTCCCGAGCAACCGCGACAACCTCGACTAGAGATAAGATCTCTCCCGAGCGATCGCGATAACCTCGGCTAGAGATAAGATCTCTCTCGAGTGACAACCTCGGCTAGTGATAAGATCTCTCGAGCGATCGAGCGACAACCTCGGCTACCCGAGATAAGATCTCTTCTCGAGTGACAACCTCGGCCAGAGATAAGATCTCTTCCTGAGCGACCGTAACAACCTCAGCTAGAGATAAGATCTCTTTCGAACGATCGAGACAACCTGACGACAACCTCGATAGAGATAAGATCTCTCCCCTCAGCTAGAGATAAGATCTCTTTCGAGCGATCGAGACAACCTCGGCTAGAGATAAGATCTCTTTCGAGCGATCGAAACAACCTCGAGCTAACTTCGGTCGGAGATAAGGACTCTCCCGAGCTTCGAAGAACCTCGTTCATAGTCCGTTAGGAACAAGAGGAGAACCTCATCCTAACATGAGTAAAGTTGAAGACCTCATTCATCTTAGATGAGATGGAGAGAGAGGCCTAGACAATGGCCCTTATGTGCCCCCATAGTCCATTAGGAACAGGAGGAGAATCTCGTCCTAACGTGAGCAATCGAGCTCGAAACGCAAGTAAAGTCTAAATCCGAGCTCTGAAGTCCATAGGAAGATAAGATCTCTCCCGAGGGTCTGGGCCAACTTTCGATTGTAGGAGATAAGATCTCCCCCGAGGCAAACTCGACTGTAGGAGATAAGATCTCCCCCGAGCACCCGCATTAACCTCGACCACAGGAGATAAGATCTTCTCTAAGGCAACCTCGATTGTAGGAGATAAGATCTCCCCCGAGGTCTCATGCAGGAGATAAGATCTCCCCCGAGCGTCCGCATCAACCTCGGCTGTAGGATATAAGATCTCTTCCGAGCGACCGCATCAACCTCGGCCAGAGATAAGATCTCTTTCGATTGACCGTGTCAACCTCGGCCAAAGATAAGATCATTCCCGAGCGACAGCGACGACCTCGGCCAAAGATAAGATCTCTCCCAAGTGACCATGACAATCTCGGCCTGCGACAATCTTGGCTAGAGATAAGATCTCTCTCGAGCGCCCGAGCCAACCTCGGCCAGAGATAAGATCAGAGACAACCTCGACCAGCCAGAGATCAGATCTCTCCCAAGCGCCCATATTGATCACAGCTGTAGAAGAGGAGATCTCCCCCGAGTCAGCCTCGACTGCTGAAGACGACATCGCCCCTGGAGGAGCTCAACCTCTGACCTCGACCGCATGAGATGAGATCTACTTCAACGTTGGCTGAAGATGAGATCTCCTTCGGACTTCAACTTCAACATTAACTTTAGCTGGAGATGAGATCTCCCTCGAGCTTCGACCTGAACCAGCACCGAGCCTAGAAGAAGACTACGGTAGTCGCCTTTTCTGCACTCCCTTCGAGTTTTGAACTCGAGAGTGGAGGAGACTATTGTTAGGGATAAACCCCACTCCTACCGAAGTCTAGTCTGATGCTCAGGCTGGTGCAACCGATAGTTATGGAAGGGTTTCAGCGGATGAGCCTTAGCAGAACTCCTTCAACTGGCCGAACTCTTAAGAGGCCGAGCTCATCCGGCTGAACTCCTCAGCGATTGTCCCTCGATCGAACTCCTCAGTCGCTGTCCCTCAATCAAACTTCTCAGCGGTCGTCCCTCGGCTGAACTCCTCAGCGGCTGTCCCTCGATCGAACTTCTCAGCGATCGTCCTTCGGTCGAACTCCTCAACGGCCAAACTCCTCAGCAGCCGAACCCTGATCGGACTCCTCCCAGACATCCCTCGATCGAACTTCTCCAAGAGTCGAACTCCTTCCGGGCTCCTTCAGCTATTGTTCCTCCCGGACGACCCTCTCCAGCCATATTTTTTTTAGGAGTACGAACTCCTCTAAAATGGATACTCGTCAAAGCTCTTCAACACTTCATTCAACCCCAAGCGGCTCAGTATCAAGATAACTGCAGCCATCACCATCAGTCCGCTGCAGACGACAGCGATCCACTACCAGACGGTGATGGCTGTCACCATCAACCCATTGCAGGCGGCGCTGTAGACGGTGCCTTGCCCTGGGACTGATTCCATCGGACCTTGAGCAGCCCACCACCATGCGGCCATAGCTGTCACCATCAAGCTTCATCTATAAAAAGGATCCTCTAGATACGCTAACTCTAAGCTCTAAGCTCTCCTCTCCTTCTCTAAGCTCCACGGAACTCATTTTCGAGCACTTCATTCCTGTTGGCTAGAGCTGACTTGATCGTCGGAGGGTCCTGCCAGAGCCACCCTCCATCGACTTCGGACGAAACTTTATTTTGCAGATTTCGACGGCGACCTCGTCCACCTCCGCTCCAGCTGATTCCGATGATGACCAGATTCTGCGTCAACAATTATCATTTACTAACTTTTCTTATTTATTTTGTAGATAAAAAAGAAAAGAAGAAGAAAAAAGAATAAAAAGATTAGGATAAAGAGAAAGCTTTCAATCCTATTTGATGAGATCAATCCTAAATTCTAAATATCTTTCTTATTTTATTATTTATTTTATTTTTAAATTAATTAAAAATTATCCACTTAAATCTAATTAAAAATATTATAACAAGAGTAGAAATCTTAATTGCATAGAGCATCCATTATATTAGTTTTATTTTATTTCTTTTGGTGATTGCTAGAGACAAGATAAGCTTCTCAAAATTTAATTAGTTACATGCATCTAGTTTAAATTGCATAAAACTTCTTGCTTAAAAAAACTTTTTTGTGCATATTCATATTAAATCAAATTAAGGGCATAATCCATTAAACAAAATAAGGTGAAAATTTAATCATCCTTTCTTGGCCCACAAAGAATCAACCAGCATCCATCATTAACCTAAGCCTTTAAATTAAAATCAATTAGATATCAGCCCTAGGAACTCGAGCTTAATAGGACAAGAAATTCTAAGAGTTGTATCAGATTAGGGTTAGTCAATTTAATTGATCTCTAAAAAAAGTAATACAGAGATCACATCCTGAAGGAAGATGGTTAATTAATTGATTTTGTTAGCTTACCTGGCCAAGATAATTGGTGTCTAAGACAAGCAATGGGGAGCTTCTATCGATCTTATACTTATCTGACCAGTTGATTGGTTGATTTTCTACTTAGAGGGCTTGAAGGTAACCTTAGCAGTTAGAAGTTGTCTAGATCTAGGACAATCCTTAGTCAGGATTATTTGCCTAACTTGTTTGCTAATTAACATCAAATATAAATATAATTAATTCTTCTCTATCATCTTTAGATTTAGGATTCCTTAGGACTCTTCCTTAGAACTCTCATTTTTCTCTTCTCTTTTCTTTTCTCTAAAAAATATATAATAAAATATAATAAAAATAATAAAATATAAAAAATATAAAAAAAAATTTAAATCACACATTAGGGTTGCACTAGTACATGCATGATAGGAGATCGCTATTACCTGACCTAGTTAAACCAAATTTCGAAATTGAATGACTGATTCATATAAAACCTAAAAATCAAATAGCTAGAAATAATGGAGAACCACCTAGGTAGATGAAGGAATACTTTATTCTTTCTACCTATAATCCATCGACTTATATTCAATTACCTAATATCCTGGTTAGCCATTATGAAATCAAGTCGACTATAATCCAAATACTTCCATCTTTTTATAGAAACACCAATGAGGATCCTTACAAGCATCTGGATGAATTCTTAGAAATCTGCTCTATAGTAAAAATTCAGAATTTTTTTGATGATGCCCTTAGACTGATCTTATTTTTTTTTCATTAAAATATAATGCCAAGTATTGGCTTGGCACAATAGAAAAATCAATTCAAACATGGATAGAGATGCAACATGAATTTCTTAAGAAATTTTATTCCATAGGTCGAACCAATACTATGAGGCGAGCTATCACTGGATTTTCTCAGCTGCCAGGAGAATAAATTCATGAATCATGAAAAAAACTTAAGAAACTTCTTAGAAAATGCCCACATCATGGTCCATCTAAGTGGCAAATCATCCAAGCTTTTTATAAGGGTTTAGGAGATCAATATAGACAAATAGTAGATGCATCCTGTGGAGGTACATTTATAAGCAAAAGTGAGGATGAAGTTTATACCTTGTTTGAAACTCTAAGTGAAAATTTAATTAACCATGCTTTATTATCCTCTGATGAAAGATCAATTTCTCATCGAAAATGGGCAAGAATGTATGAAATCAAACATCCAGAACCAAGTTCTAAAGCTAACATGAACCTAATAAATAAAGTCGATCTTCTTGCCCAAAAATTAGATCAATTTCTAAACCTAGGTCAACAATCTCCTGCACAATACACACTATCCTCTAATTATCAGAAGCTTTATTCTATTTGTACTAGCCCAATCCATCATGTGAGTGAATGTCTCATGGCTGCATAGTTCCCACCCTTCATCTAAGAATAAATTCAAGCTACTCAAGGCTACTCCAAATCGATCAATGACCCATTTTCAAATACATATAACTCAAGCTGGAGAAACCATCCTAATTTTTCTTGGAAACCATAATAGACTCAGGCTTAGACCTAAACTCCACCATTACAAAATTATTAGAATAGACCCCAATACCAGAACTATGCTTATAATAGATGTCAGCCTAATCAGCTTTCTCAACCATCATATAATCAGCCCTCATACCCACCTCCTCAATAGACCAATCTAGCCGACGATCGATTTAACTAGCTGCAATAATTAATCCTATCTCAACAACAATTGATTCTGAATCAACAACAATCCATCGCCAGGCTAGAAGCTTAAATAGGATAATTAGCTGAGTCTAGTATGAGAAGAGAATTAGGTTAATTACCAAGCCAACCAATTATAAATCCTAAAAATAACTCATCTAATGTCCATCAACCATATGGATTCAGTCATCAACCTATCATCCCACCTAGGAATCCTCAATTAGAGAATACCAAAGCAATTTCTGAACTTTAAAATGGTAGGATTCTTAAGGATCCATATCAAGATCAGGTGATAGAGGCTAACTAAGAAGAAAATTTAGAAGAAGAGGTTAGTATTGAAGCTAACCACAAAGTTAGTATTGAGCTTAGAACTAGTATTGATACTAGTTCTAATGAGATAAATAAAGAAAAGAAGAGAATATATAAGTTACCTAAGACATATTAACCCAAAGTTCCATTCTCTCAAGCTTTAGAAGTAGGCTCTTCCCATAAAAAGCAAGAAGCTTGTAATGAGGAGCTAATGAAACTATTTAAACAAGTGCATATTAATTTATCCATTCTTGATGCAATTCAGCATGTCCCGACCTATGCTAAATTTTTCAATGAACTTTGTACTCAAAAGCATGAGCCACAAACTACTAAAAAAATTATGCTATCTGAGGATGTAAGTGTAGTCCTATTAAATCCATTGCCTCAGAAGATGAAAGACCCTGGTGCTTCATTAATTTCATGTGTTATAGGAGGCAAAATCTTTAACCGAGCATTATTAGACTTAGGAGCTAGTGTGAACCTACTTCCAACCTTAGTTTATGAAAAATTTGGGATAAGGGAGCTTAAACCTACATTGGTTATTTTGCAATTAGCCGATAGATCTGTAAAAACACCATGTGGTTTAATTGAGGATGTTTTGGTTAGAGTGGTAAATATTATTTTTTAGTAAACTTTCTTATACTTGATATGGAACCATCCAAAGAGCTGAACCAAAATTTCATAATTCTAGATCATCCATTCCTAACTACTGCCAATGCCAATATCAATTATAAGACAAAAGCCATGGACATTTCTTTTGAGGATCAAAAGGTAAGAATAAATATTTTTAATATCTCTAAGCATACTCAAGAGGAGGAAGACTACTTTATAATCGATCAGATAGATAAGATAGTTAAATCTGATTCCTCCTTAAATTTACTTGAGAATGATCTTCTGAATAAGCTTGTCAAAGAAATTTCAGACCAGGAGGTGAATGCACTACTTGATTCACCTCACCCATCACATACATTATCTTGGTCAATGAAAATTGAGCCCTTATTTGAGCAAAAAATTAAACCATTACGTCCTTCAATTCAGGCCCCACTACAACTTGAACAAAAATCTTTGCCTAAATCACTTAAGTATGTATTTCTAGGATAAAAAAAAATTCTTCCAGTGATCATTGCTTTGACCTAACTCCTTAATAGGAAGACTAAGTAGTAGATATTTTGAAAACATATAAGGAGGTCATAGGTTGGACTGTCATCGATTTAAAAGGCATTAGTCCACCAATATGTATACACCATATTTATATAGAAGATAATGCTAAACCAACTCGAGAAATGCAAAGACGGCTCAATCCTAATATACAAGAAGTAGTCAAGATAGAGATAATTAGATAGTTTGATGCAGGTATTATTTATCCTATTTCTAACAATCACTAGATGAGTCCTACAAAAGTTATTCCAAAAAAAATCTAAACTTACGGTTGTCTGCACTGACAATGGGGTTCTAGTACCAATATGATTTTTTACTGGATGGCATGTCTGTATAGATTATAGGAAACTCAATACAGTAATCCAAAATGACCACTTCCTGTTATCCTTTATTGACCAAATCCTGGAGAGACTAGCTAGCCAATAATATTTTTGTTTTCTATATGGATACTCAAGATATAACTAGGTAGCAATCTACCTAGGAGATCAGGAAAAGACCACCTTCATATGTCCCTATGAAACTTTTGCTTTTCGTAGAATGTCTTTTGGATTGTGCAATGCACCTGCAACCTTTCAAAGATGCATGATGTCAATATTTTCAAACATGATGGAAGATTTTTTAAAAGTATTCATGGATGATTTTTTAGTCTTTGGAGAATCTTTTGAGAGTTGCCTCAATAATTTGAAGAGAATATTGCAATGATGTATTGAGGCTAATTTAGTTTTAAGCTAGGAAAAGAGCCACTTTATAGTTCAAGAAGGAATTGTGTTAGGACATATAGTATCTAAGAGAGGGATAGAGGTTGATAAAGCAAAAGTTGACTTAATTTCTAAACTACCTCCATCCACTTCTATCAAATAAATTCGATCCTTTCTTGGCCATGTAGGACTCTATTGTCACTTCATCAAAGACTTTTCTAAGATTTCTTGTCCTTTATGTAATCTACTAGCTAAGGATATTCCTTTTAACTTTGATGAAGATTGTCTTAAAGCTTAGGAATTCTTGAGAGAAGCTATGACCAAAGCTCCAATCATTCAATCTCCAAACTGCTCACTATCTTTTGAAATTATGTATGATGCTTCAGACTTTGCCATAGGAGCTGTCTTGAGCCAAAGGATAAATAAATGTCTTGTAGCAATCTATTATGCTAGTAGAACTCTGAATGAAGCTCAAATAAATTATACCATAACTAAAAAAGAGTTACTAGCTATAGTGTTTTTTCTAGAAAAATTTAGATCATACCTGTGTGGATCAAAAATCATGATTTATTCAGATTATTCAGCTTTAAGATACCTACTCTCAAAAAAAGATACTAAATCATGATTGATTAGATGGATTTTATTGCTACAAGAATTTGATATAGAAATTTGAGATAAGAAGAGATCTAAGAATATTGTAGCAGACCATCTATCTAGGATTTTAGTTGAAAATAGTGAACCTACATCAATCGGAGAACCTTTTCTAGACAAATAATTGTTAGCAGTTTCACATGCAAAGCTCCCTTAGTTTGCAGATATTGTCAATTACTTAGTAGTAGGATAAATTTCTGATGGCTGATCTAAGAATGAAAAGGATCAATTCTGTGCTCAAATTAAATATTATTTTTGGAAAGATCCTAATTTTTTTAAAATTTATGCCAATCAGATCATTCGTAGATGTGTTCCTGAGTCTAAACAGCTGAGTATCTTACAATTCTATCATACTCTTACTTATTGATGACATTTTTTTGAAATAAAAACTATAGCCAAAGTATTGCAAAGTAATTTTTACTGGCCTACATTGTTTAAGGATGCCTATATTTTCAGTCAGGAATAATGTCTTAAGTGTCAAGCCTTAAGAAACATTTTAAAGAAAGACATGATGCTTTTGAACTTCATCTTAGTAGTTGAAATTTTTGATGTTTGGAAAATTGACTTTATGGGATCTTTTCCACCCTCTAAAAATTTTGAATATATTTTGGTGGCCGTTGACTATATTTCTAAATGAATTGAAGCAATGGCAACATGAACTAATGATCATAAAGTAGTCTCAAAATTTATTTAAAAGAATATCTTTTTTAGGTTCGGATTTTTACGTGCTATCATTAGCGATGGAGGTACCCACTTCACAAACTATCAGTTTCAAATGCTACTATAAAAATATGGGATGATACATAAGATGGCTACACCATACCATTCGCAAACAAGTGACCAAGTAGAAGGATCTAATAGAAAAATTAAGAATATTTTACAAAAGACTATTAGACCTGATCGAAAAGATTGATCAAATCGATTAGATGATGCATTATGGGCCTATAGGACAGCTTATAAAATCCCTATTGGAATGTCTCCTAATAGATTGATCTATGAAAAAGCATGTCACCTTCTAGTAGAACTTGAACATAAAGCATATTGGGCAACAAAATAGTTAAACTTTGATTTGAATCAAACTGGTTCTAATCAGATATTATAATTGATCGAAGTAGATGAATTAAGGTGAGAAGCTTATGAGAATTCAAAACATTTCGAGAAAAATCTTTGAGCCAATCAACAAGTCTGGTTATTTAACTCAAGACTCTGATTATTTCCTAAAAAGTTAAAATCTAGATGGGATGGATCTTATATAGTCAATCAAGTTTTTCCATATTGTGTAATTAAACTCTATGATCCTAGATCTAAGAATTTCTTTAAGGTAAATGGTCAAAGGCTTAAACCATATATTGAAGGGATATCATTAAATCGAACTATTGACCAAACAATATTAATAGATCTATAATGAATTGAGTTGCATTGTGTCTAGCTGAAGATGATAAACTTAGTGCTTGTTGAGCAAAATAGACTAGAAAAAATAATAAAGTTAGAAAGTATTTGCTAATAAATATAGTGAGTCAAGAAGTAGATTAGTTGGTCAGACTTTTAGTAGCCTACTTTGGTCATTTAAAGACTATCAGCACTTCAAATTGCACATGCACACTAACGAGGTAAAGTGAGTGTTAATTATAAGACCAACTAAGGATTCAATTATTACTAAAAATTGATGATTAATATATACCATAATTAAAAAAACTTAGATTTAATAAAAGAGCTACCCATCTAAAATAAAAAGTATAAAATATAAAATATATGTAGATTGTCCTAAGCTTAGTAACTAGATCTTTGCACCTAAGTCAAGTATGGAGGTTCACATCAAACAGTGGAGGAAAGGCCAGGATGCTCAGCATGTTTAAAAAAAAAAAAAAAGGTAGTGTGAAAGCTATCATAATTCATGCACTTATCTTGGAGGTGTATAGAAAATTAACCAAAATAGGTGATAATAGAAGATACATTTATTCTTTAAATTAACATCCAAAATACTAAGTTAGACTTCACAAACATAAGTGCTGGAGATCTTTAGATGAATTTTAAAGAAGTTTCTAATTAATCTAACCATGAAATTTGCTTCTAAAACTCAATACTTAGTGATACTGGCTAAACTTTCGATCTTCAATCCTAGTACTATTTTTGTAAAGGAGGATCTCAATGAAACATGGTAATTAATCAAGTCTAATATTGCATTGTTAAGGAACTAGCAATAAGTAAGTTGAAGGGTGTGATAAGCATCACAAATTTATTAATAAAAATATTAATTAATTAATTAATTAATATTTATTTTTAAAAATTAATATTTTATTAATCTAATATAAAAATAAGTTCATCAATAAAAAGAGCTCATTTTTTTAGTCATAATGAAATAAATTTAGAGCACATCAGCGTTAAAATGAATCCAATATGAATTTTCAAAGAAATAAAAGAAAAAATAATAAAATAATAAAATGAAAAATTGAAATGGCTTAGCCGGCATACTTAGCCAAGCAACAGAAAATGGCTCAAATGGCTTAGCCGGCATGTCCCAGCTCAACTGGCACAACAGGCTTAGCTGGCATGCCCATTCAAGCTAGCCCAATTGAGAAGCCAACCTATCAGTCCATGAAATCATGCATAGACCGCCAGCTCAGCGAAAGGGAGCGAATCATAGGGTGCCACGTGGTGGACTAAGATCTTTAAAGGATTTACAAAAAATTTCACATGGCTTATATGGTATTTCAGTATTTTCACATGTAGAAGGTGGGCGATGATTGGTTCCGACCTACGGTGCAAACGATCTATAAGATCCATGAGAACAGTAAGTGCACGATCGTGCGGCTATGGTTATTGCTGATCAAGATTGGATGGTGGTGGTTATTTTTGGATTTTATACAAATTCTATCAACCTCCAGATGCGATCCGATGGCAGCGTGCACTCCAGGCGGTGAACTAACGATCGACGAAGCTCTCGATGGTGATCTAATCTCTCAAGCTTCGATCCAACGGCCCGATCTTCTCCATCTAGCACGATCCGATGGCCAGGACCTTTTTCGACTAGATCTGGGCTATTGCACATCCATTTTTGGCATTTTTTGGACTATTTGATCCCTATCTGATGGCCAGACCTCACCTAGAAGAGCAGAATTCATCTAAGCAGAGTTTTAAGTCAATTTTTACTCAAATTTCTTCATGTATAAGGATCTATACGATGCTTTAGTCCTACATTGCCTAGCAGAATAGTCTCCTACCCTCCAACACCTATTTAAAGACCCCAGAACTCCACAGTTGAGATATCTGATCTAGGAGAAGCTACGGTATAGGATGAAAATTAGGCTTTTGGCTGAAGGTTACTTCGAGGCAGACGGTGCTGAGAGAAAGAGACAGACTTCTACGCCATCTCCACGCCGCTGCTGATCTGAGATTAAAAGTTTTTTTTTAGTTTTTACTTTTTCCTCTTTTCTTTTCAATTATTGCATTTGAATTCTGAGTTTTAATTTTAAATATAAAATTGAGTTTGTTGCTCTTTTAATTTTTGTTCTTTAATTTCTTGCTCTTTAAATTTTGTTACTTTATTTTAATTGCTTTTTAATTTCTTTGCAAGTAGATGCTAAGATCTAAATAGTAGATCTTAGTACCAAGTTTATTCTTCCATATCATTTAAATTTTGCAACTTTATTTTTTGACTTCAATTTTAATTTCAAACTTTTTTTCTTCATCTTTTCATAAAAAAAATTAAAGATTTCAAAATAAAATCACTGCTTTCCTATGGATTCAATCCGACTCGCTACTATCTACGTACTTTAAATTATTTTTAAAAAAATAAAATTAAACTAATAATTATGGTATTTTAATGATGATATCGCAATCTATCAATGATATTTTTGATCTATAGTCAACCTAGGAAGGACCAACTAGATCATCTTCAAAAGGTGTGCCAAGTTTATAGAATAGAAAGCCTATATGCCAATCCTAAGAAATATGCTTTCATGATAGATTATGTCATTTTCTTAGATTTTATTGTTACCTCTGATGGTGTGTCTGTCGATCCTAAAAAGATTAGAGCAATAGTTGAGTGGCTGATACCTAAGAGTATACATGACGTGCAGAGTTTTCATTAATTAGCAACCTTTTATCATAGGTTCATAAAAGAGTTTAGCACCATAGCCGCTTCCATCACTAACTGCATTAGAAAGAAAGATTTTGAATGAACTAAGATAGCCAAAAGAGCCTTCCTAGATATTAAGCATAAAATAAACCACACCCCAGTCTTACATCTACCTAATTTTTTCAAGATTTTTGAAGTAGCATGTAATGCATCAAGAGTTGGGATTGATGGTGTCCTTAGTCAAGAAGGTCATCCAATAGCATATTTTAATGAGAAACTTAATTATTCTTAACTCAAGTATTCTACCTACGATAAGAAGGTTTATGCGGTAGTCCAAACCTTAAGATACTGGATACATTACCCACTACCGCAAGAATTTATTTTGTACTCAGACCATGAAGCCCTCTGATTCCTGAATTTTTAAAAGAAATTGAATCATAAACATGGTAGGTGGGTCGAGTTTTTGCAAGTCTATACTTTTATTTTGAAACATCATGCAGGTGTAGAGAATCGCACTATTAATGTCCTAAGTCGTTGTCATACTTGCTATCCACCATTAGTATAGAGATTGTTGGTTTTGATAAGATTAAAAAAGATTATAAGAAGTGTCTAAATTTTGGCAGCATACTTACCACTTTGCGAAAAGGACCTTCTAGAGAATATAGTGAATATATCCTTCAAGATAGTTACTTATTTAGAGGAGCTAGGCTGTGTCTCCCATACATCTTTAAAAGATTTTCTAGTTTGGGAACTACACGCTGGAGGATTAGCTAGATACTTAGATAAGAATAAAATCATAGAGTTGGTAGAAGTTTAGTTCTTTTGGCCAAGCCTGAAAAGAGATGTCGCTCGAATAGTTATCAAGTATAGAACATGTGCCATGGTCAAGCAGAGAAAACAGAACACCAACCTATATACACCCTTCTCTATACCAAACTATCCTTGGCAAGACATTAGCATGGATTTTATTTTAGGCTTATCTAAGATAGTTAGGAAGCATGATTCTATTCTAGTGGTTGTAGATAGGTTTTCAAAAATAGCCCATTTTTTGCCTTATTGCCAAATGTCCGATGCATCGAAGGTTGCAAGGATATACTTTGATGAGATTGTTAAATTGCATGGATTGTCCAAAACTATTATGTCTGATAGGGATGTTAGATTTATAAGCTATTTTTGAAAAATCCTATGGCACTTTCTAGGAATAAAATTAAAATTTTTTTTTGCCTTTCACCCACAAATAGATGGTCAAACTGGAGTGGTCAATAGGAGTCTTGAAAATCTGTCGCGTTGCTTGATTGGGGACCATATAGATAACTGGGATCTTTTAATGTTCTGAGCTGAATTTGTATATAATAGCTCTATTAATAGGTTTATTGGCATGAGTCTTTTTGAAGTAGTTCATGGATTTCAACCTAAAAAATCAAATGACCTCATCCCTCTGCCCATGCATGCTAAGATTTTCAAATCTATAAAGTCATTTGCATAGCATGTTAAGAGTCTACATAAAGAGATCAGTAAAAAAATTAGCATCAGTAATACAGTTTATAAACAGAATGTAGATTCTCATCGACGTGTCTAAGAGTTTACGGAAGGAGACTATGTAATGGTTCGAATGAGGCCTGAATGATTTTCACCAGGAACCATCAAGAAGTTACATGCTCGAGGAGCAAGTCCATCTAAGAACTTAAAAAAGATCAGACCGAATGCATACGTTGTGGACTTACATTCTGATTTTGGAATTAGCTCTACTTTTAACATTGTAAATCTCATCACCTATAAGAGCTAACTTGGATATCTAGTAAACCATTTGAGCCTAAACCAACCTTTGAAAGAGAGTCTATTCCTAAGTGTCCACCAGCCAAAATGTCAGCAAAGCATGATCGGATTGAAAAAATTTTAGACGAGCAGATCATCTCCATTTAGAGTCGAGGCTATCAATGGTACTTAGATGGCGAGGTTGATCGGAGTCTGAAGATATTTAGATCACTCGAGAAGAGCTGCAGCGCATTGATCCTGATTTACTCGAGCATCACCAGAGGAAAATTGACCCCCACTCGATAGAGTCGAGTTTTTTCCACTTCGAGAGAATTGGTGCGAACACCAGAGCTATTAAAAGTTGGTGACATGATTTGAATTCGATATGGGTCGAAGAAGCCTTGTTGATTGACTCTAATTCTAATTAGATTGACTCTACTTTAGTTATTTGATTCCAATCAATTAGTTATTTAGATGCATTTAGTTTGGGGTCCATAAGACCATACTTGGGTTTATATTTAATTAGAGCCTTATTTGAAAAGAGACCATCATAAAGAAGCAATCTTGGACCACATCATCCTTGGAGCCACCACTCTCTACATGCCCAGGAGGAAAATACACATGCCAGCATGTGCTGTGCCCAAGAATCCTCTTGCCAAGTTATGCCAAGCATTAAGCATCCACATGAAATTTTTTTTCTTCCCTAGGATTCCTTAAGAGGTCTTGATTTCTTACTTATTTTGTTGAGGGATTGATTTCTTTCCCATGATTCCATAAAAGATAGATATGATATATTACTCTATTTAGAAATTAGGCATAATATTTTACTTTTTCGTTGGGAGAGCTGATTTCTTTCTTATAAAGGATAGGAGATACTTAAAGAAATAGAACCCCTAGGGTTCTATATAAACCCTTGTATCTTTTATGAATGGGAGAATGAATGAATGAATGATTTTACCTATAAATACTTGTGTCAATTGCTCCAAGAGGGAGAGGGTGTGAGACCCAAAATCATCCCATGAGGAGAGGGTATGAGGCCCACTTTCTTTCTATCCATTTATCCTTCATCTACTTGAGATCTAATGTTCCTACAATCTCGAATTGTCTTTACCATCTATCTACACACGCTTATTCCATCAAGAGAAGATCTATCTCTTCCAAGATTTTTATCTATCATGTTGAAAGAGAAAGAGTGATTTATTATTCTATAGATCAAATGTTGACAAGGATCTTTATTCTTTTTCAATTGATCTTTGATTTTTACTTATTTTTTTTAGATCCGATGTTGGTAAAGATTCAGTTCTTTATTGATAGATCTACTTCATTAAAAGATTAAGAGCCATAATCAGAATAGTTTCTTAACTACCACGATCCGAATTCTTCTTATCTTTTTGAATTTTCTTATGGGCTTAATTTTTTGCTATTCTTCATTCCATTCATATTTTTTTTTGCATTTATTTGCGAGCATGTTTAATTTCTGCTATCTATTTATTTACTTTATTATCGCTAGTTGTTTACTGATCTTTATAATGGCATTCATTTGCATCATTTAGATTGATCTTGCTTTGGTCCTGTGTCAATCAATCATGCCTTTTGAGCAGAGTATGGACAACTATACTGTCTGTTCTGAAAATAATATGCCACGACTGAACAAAATTTATTATTGACAAATGGAAGGAAGCTTGATCTTTTTTTTTCTTTTAGGTTGTCTTGCATCAAAGTCCTTCGGAGATAGTTGGAGGCACTACATCAGAACTTCAGTCTGAGCATCATCATCGACATTTCACTATCAAACTAGCCGATGACCAGCTACACTCACTTGCTCAAGAGGTTACTAGCATCATTTTATTTACACGAGGGACTTCATAGGTAGAGAGCACTTTCTCAGCACCTTTTTCTGACTTCTCCATAGTTCCTCACATCACTACCACGGTCTCTGGTATCAGTAAGACTCTTGAGCATTTAGTTCAGACTATGACTGTACTTAGTTCTAGAGTTGCTAATTTAAAGAAAGAGGTATGAAGTTTTTCTTTTCCTACTAGCCGAAATTCAGGAGACCCACTTAGATCATGAATTTGTCAGCTGAGGTTGCGAGGCTTTAAGGTTTTATGGAGTCAGGGATCATAGCTATACGAGAGGAAATCAGAGGATCGGGAGAGGTTGTTGCTGCTGGGATTCGCTCTTTGATGGAGTCTTTTTCGAGAGTTTTAGGATAGCTTGATTCGATCCGACTTATCCTATTAACCCAATCTTTTCAAGCTATCGAGCCATCTCATCCCTCTGCCCATGCCAGTACCTCTAGTAGGAGCCATGGCAGGCATGGTCGTGGTCAAGCTCGTGGATGTGCACCTGACCTTTCTCATTCTATTTCTGGTTCCTCTGATGATTCCGACTCTGGTGGATCCAGTCGTCTTCTCTATTAGATCTTGATCAGCTAGTTCTATGTACTTAGGATATCACTAAAGGCCAATGTATTTTTGTTTGATTCATGGATAGTTGTATTTCTTAATTATCCATGACTTTCGTTTTTTACTGATGGCCTATGACTTTTGATACTTATGATACTTTGGATGGGCAATGTATTTTTACTAGTTATCCTTATGACTCTTAAGTAATATATATATATAGAGAGAGAGAGAGGTGGACTGGGCTCCGATCAATCGAATTCCAGTCCATATCCAATCGGATCTTCGATCATTGGATCAACATGCATCTAGATGCACACGCCTGAAAAGATGCCCCTAAAAAAAAATAGGCGCACTGTGCTTGAAAAAAAATTTAATTTTTTTTAGGCACCTTTAGGGTGCCTGAAAAAAAAAAGAAAAAAAGGAAAAAAAATAAAAAAAGCTACAAAAAAAAAAAGAAGGCGCCTTTCGATGCCTATAAGTGTAGGCACCTTCTTCTTTTTTTTCCCTTTCCTAAGGCTTTTTTTTGAATTAAAAAAAGCTATAGAAAATAAAAAAGAAAAAAATAAATTAAAAAAACTAAAAGGTGCCTACATTTTAAATGTAGGCACCTTCCGGGTGCCTTTTTTTTTGAAATTTTTTTCTATTTTTTTAGTTTTTTTTAAAAAAAAAATTTTTAGGTCTTTTTTTTAGGTTTTTTTCTAAATTTTTTTCATGCAGTAGGCCTATTTTTTTTTCTGAATTTTTTTCAGGCACATGCATCTTTGTTTTTATTTTTTTAGTTGATGCGTGTTTTTAAGCATGCATTCCAAGATGCATGTGGATCGAACAATCAGAGATCCGATCGGATATAGATTTGGCTCTGGTCGACTGGAGCCCAGTCTATCTCTCTCTCTCTCTCTCTATATATATATATATATATGACTGGTTATGGCTTATGAAAACTCTATGATTTTTGCTTATATGTATATGACAGTATGTTTTATAGATTATGAATCCTATCTTTTGTGATATATTTTATCTTGTACCGCTTATAATTATGACTTGTAATTATAGTATCAAATGTATTCTATATCTTTTTACTTATGCAGATTAACGACAAGCTTAAAATCTTTAGGGGGAGTATTATGGCATAGTATCTAAAATTAATTTCTTCTCTACTTTTCTTTTCCCTCGTTGATGATGTCAAAAAGGGAGAGTAGTATAATAGGTTGTGCATGCACTGGTATAATATAAGCAAATGTTAAAGTTTCATATTTGTGCATGCATTGGTATAAGCGAAAGTTGAAATTTCACACCAAATGCTAAAGTTTCATACTTAATTGCTAAATTTTTTTTATATACTTAAATACTATATGTTCAAATGCTTAAAGGGTGGATATTATTTGCTAAAACTTTCTAAACTATATGCATAAAATATAACCAAAAGTTAATACCTTAATGAGATGAATTAAAGCAATCACTCATATATATATATATATATATATATATATATATATATATATGTTTTAAGCTTCTTCATTTGAAATGGCATCTCACTCTTTAATATTAATTTTACTTCATTTTTGCTTATACTCAATTATTTTAGCATCATCAAAAAAAAAGATTATTATTCCTAGGATTGATTTTAATGAGCACAAAATAATTGAGAGGGATACTAATAATTTTTATCCTTGGAGATATTTTCAAAAGTCAAGAATTTCAAGAAATTTTGTATTAAAAAAATGGTTGGAGATGGTCAAAATCAAAATTAACTCAAGTTAAAAGCAAAATTAAAGTTTTTTAGAAATCTCAAGAACTTTCAAGATAACATAAATTCATTTAGAGAGATTCTCAGATTTTTTGGAAGCTTAAAAATGGAGAACTGGCTATTTGAACAAAAAGGGGCGACCTTTAGGTCAACACCTTTTGCTTTGGCACACTAGCACGCAGGCCTGAAATCGGCATGCTGAAAGGAGCAACCCCTAGGTCGTCCCATGAAAAAAGAGCAACCCATGGGGCACCCCCGGTAGGTTCTACACACAAAAAAAATAAAAATTAGATTTTTATTGCCTATTGCAAAAGGGGCATCCCATAGGATAACCCTTTTTCAGGGATCGACCCATGGGTCGCCTCCTATGGTGGAAAAATTTGTACTGACTAGTTTCTTACCTATTTTGGTGCATTTAATGCTACCTAGATTGTTTGTAATGGCCATAAAATGGCTACTATTCATCTTTCAGCATTAAATGGAGATTTAAAAGGTATTCAAAAAGAAAGAAAAACTTAAGAAAATCAAGAGAATATTCAACTCAAAGAAATCTCAGCCCTAGGCAAGAGAAGTATTGATTTCAAGCTCAACCATTTCTCCAATGTGCATTCAAGTCTTCAATCCATTCAAGAGAATTTTTAAAAGTTTTCTCTAGTCTATGTAAATTGTTTTTAAGATTTCATTATGCTTATTTAAGAGTTAACTGTGCTAAACTTGTACAGCATTTTATATTCTATTCATTGTTTTAGGACTCAAGTTTTTGGAGAGTTTCAAAACTTGAGAAGGTTGATCTAAATCTTGAATCAAAGTATTATGGATTTGCTTATACACAAAAAATAAGTGTCCAGCTTGAGATAGCTTGAGTCGGAGTATCCAATGTTGTATTCAGTTGAATACGTATAGTGGATTGAAATTCTCAAGTAGAAGCTTTGAGAGTGGATGTAGATACAAGATTGACACCAAACCACTATAAATTCTTTTGTTTGTATTGCTATCTCTTTCTATCTTCTTTATTTGCTTTATTATGCTAACTTCTTCGCTTTCAAATTAAGCTCTTGCACATTACTTGCTTCACTCTCCACACTTCACTTAAATTATCAACCACATATCTTACAATTCTATTTTTTAACTTAAAATATTTTAAAAAAAATTAATTCACCCCCTCTCTTGGGTTGCATAGTCGGTGATGTGTGCTAATCTATAGCTATGGCAAGTGTACCAGTCAATCAAGTAATAAAGTGAATGAGTAGAGTATCGTCCCTAGAGGATTGAAAAATAAGTACTGAAAAGCTCTTTCCTATGTTTTATTTAGAAGATCAATTTATGAGAATAAAAAATTAAAGAATAAAATTAAAAAAAATAATTAAAAATTTTAAGAAAATAGAGAGTGTAATTATTAGGATTTTAAACTTAAGAGCAATGTGTTACTAAGGCAATCGGTTCACCAACTCAGTCAATACAATATTCAGATTATTAAAATAATTTTATTTCATGTGACAGTAGAGTCTCCTAATTTATTCACTATCCTTTGGTCCAGGCATAGCAAAACTATCAATATTTATTAATTATCCTTTGGTCTAGGTATAATTTAAATAAATATTAATGCATTAAGTTTTGTGAAACCTTCTAATTAAAATATGCTGCGTCCAAAGTATACTAAAATTTCTGCATGCATATGAATTTTAATTTGATTCATAATATAAGGTATATAATCAAGAAGCAATAACATAAATATACTTAGTCTGTAACATCTATATTCATCAGATCAATTAGAAGATGGTCAGTAATCTAAAAGCATTAAGATCAGATTTATATACTCCTCATGAATAAAATTTAAAATTAAAAATAAATTATACTGAATATTGCATCAAAAGAGTGGCTACACCTTAGTCTTAGCAGAAGAAAATTTAGTTCATGATAACAAGTTCAAAAATAGCAAATAAAATAAAAAACATAAAGAAATTAGACTGTTTGATTGTTGAAATTGATTGTCCGTCACTCTTGATGTGGAGAACTTGGTGAAGAAGAAGAAGCTCCTTGATCACTATTCTAATTATCGAAAGAAAAAAATTAAAAGCCATTTCTTTTCTCTTAAAAATCTCTCTTCTCTTTCTACCTCTCTTTCTCTTCTTTTTCTTTTTTTTTTTACTATCTCCTCTCTCTCTCTCTTTTTTCTTCTTTTTCTTTTTTTTCCAGCAACAGCATACTTTTTATAAGCTAAAAGATGGATTTTTCACGAAAATCTCTTGAAAATTAGGTTTAAAACTCTCAAAACAACTCAAATTGGGATTCTGGATGATTCTGACCATTGGATGTCGATCAAATGATCCAAAAATTGCTTAAAAATCCTTTAAAATATCCTAGATCAAGTTGAAATTCATGACAGCCATCGAATCAATCGTTGAATTGAATCTGGGCCGTCAGATCATGCACAGGATAGCTTCTGATCTTTAGTTTTAAAGTCGGGATGAATCTCAGCTATTGGATCTCGATCGGAAGCTACAGATGCCGTTCATCAGTGCATGTGTTTTGGTCGTTCGATCAAATCCCAATGAAAAGTGCCCGTCGGATCAAATAAAATTTTTAAATTACCCTCTATAGACCATGCGCGAGCCCGGTGTTGCATGGACCACTGCATTCTTCAGCCAATCGAAGCGTGCTTCTTCATATAAAATTCTCGAAATACTCTTAAATCGATCCATCGTGCACCGCAAAAAATGCTAACGTCAGCCTAGCATCAGCGCTGCATCAGCAGATCGATCTGTTGGGTGCGATCAAACCGAGTGGTCTGCTGAGCCAATTTTTCTGAATCGATTTGAATTGGACCAGCTTCTTTTTTTTTTTTGAAATTCAATTTCGGGCTCATTTGAAGTTCGTTTTGTCTGAAATTTATTTCATCTGAATCAGAAAAATAAAATCTTCATATTGGTGGCCTTCTTTCCTACATAAGATTAATAAAAATATTAATTTTTTAAAAAATAAATTAATTTATTTTATAATTTAATACTTTTATTAGTATATTTTTATCACTTATCAGCCAAAAAATACATCACTTTTAACTGAGCCTTGTTAGATTTAGGAGCTAGTGTGAACCTACTTTCAACCTTGATTTATGAAAAATTTGGGATAGGAGAACTGAACCCACGTCGATTATTTTGCAATTAGCTGATAGATCTATAAAGATGCCACATAGTTTGATTGAGGATATTTTAGTTAAAGTGGATAAATATTATTTTTCAATAGACTTATGGAACCATCCCAAGAACTAAATTAGAATCTCATAATTCTAGATCATCCATTCCTAGCTACTACCAATGTCAACATCTTTTGGAAATCAAAAGGTGAGAATTAATATTTTTAATGCCTCTAACTATGCTCAAAAGGAGGAAAGCTGTTCTATAATTGATCTAATAGATGCAATAGTTGAATTTGATTCCTTCTTAGATTTAATAAAGGATGATTTTTTGGATAAGCCTATTGAAGAAACCAAAGCTCCAATCATTCAACTAAACTGGGATCCACATTGAACTAGACTACATTGTGTCTGGCTGAAGACATTAAACTTAGCTCTCCTAGGAGGCAATCCAATTTTTGTATCTAATTTATCTTTTTAGTTTACTTTTCTTTTTAGGATAGGTAGCTAAGTTGGAAGGAGATCCAAATTATTAAGCTTTAAGACCTATGTTGGTCCAAAAATGCATTAAGTCAGGTATTTTTTTCTATCTTTTATTGCATCTTTTATTTTTCTTTCTCCATTAAAGATAATATCGATTAAATTAAAATAATAATAATAAAAAAATTTAAAAATTCTTGAAAAGTTAGTATTTAGTATTTAAACATCTAATTATACTCAAGTATCAAGTTAAATCAAGTATTTTTAAAAAAATATTGATGCATAGAGATAGTTTGTGATATATTGAGGGATCAAGTATTAAGAAAATCCAATAAAAAGTTAAGTCTAGAACATAAATAATTTTTTTTGAGTATTTTTTTTTTTTAGTATCAGCATCAAATAAGAGTTTACTTTTCAAGGGCTTGTATAGGGTAACTATATATTTCTTCATAAAAATTATTTTTAAAATAAAATAGTTTTCAAGTACTTCTTACTGAGTTATCATATCTCTTTGTCTGAGCAAGTATTGAGTTTCACGTTCAAAGATGTGAAGGACAAAAAAGCTCATTGTAAAGCTAGTCTTAACTCGTAACCTGTTTGATTCGAGCTAATAAGCTTAAGGGATATTTTATATCTAGTATTCTAAAGCTAATTGATTTCAGAGTCATGGATCCAAAACTCGCTACAAGGATCAAATAGAAAGCTTAAGAGATTAAGATGCTCAATAGTGGTATAATATTAAAATAAAAAAATATTAGTTTTTCATCAAGTAACTAGATCTCATTGTCTAAGTAAGAAATAATATTCGCATCAAAAAATGTGATACAAGTAATATGAATAAAAAAATATATTTTAATAAATGAAGAACGGAAGTAATAATACATTTATCTATATGAACTTTAGATGATTTAGAGATACAGATAGAGGCAATTTAGAAAAAGTTCAAAGAAGATTTAATATTTTTTACTTAATTTTTATATTGGTTAAATACTAATATCCCAATGATATACCTCACTTACTCTCTACTGAATATCAATGGCTCAGTAAAACTTGAAACTCTAAGCTAAAAGATTTCTAAAACTAAATTCTTTCTTTACTTGAGGATGAATAAAGTTCATGTTAGGGGGTGTGATAAATATTATAAATATATTAATAAAAATATTAATTTATAAATTAATTTATTTTTATTTTTAAAAAATTAATATTTTTTTATCTTTTGCGGAAAAGATGATCGTCGATATAAAGAGTCTGATTCACAGATTAAAAGAAAAAAATTAGAAGAACCAGCCCAGCCCAGCCCAGCCCAGCCCATTAAACTGCCTGACCCAGCATAGCCTACATGCACGCAGAAGGCCCAACGCCCTTCAACTTCACGCTGTCCACCATGGACCGAAGCTTCATGCAGCTCACCATGGACCCTCAATGGGTCCATAGCATTTTTACACAGCTCATAGGGCATATTGATCTTTTTAGGTGGTGTGTCGCACATTGATTTGGTGGGGACCATAGTGTGCCCGATCTACGAGCGATGCACGAGCAAAATTGCATGATTGGATGGTGGCAGGTCCTATGCATGATCCGACGATCAAAAAAAGCTACCAGTTTGATTCAGAATAGCCCAAATCCTTCTTTGCATGAGCCAGCAGCTCAGATCCTCCCGATTACTTGATCGAATGGCCAGAATTGAATCTGACTTGATTTGAGCTCTTAACATTGGGTTTTTGGGCGATTTTTGCATCATTTGATCTCCATCTGATGGCTAGCAAGATCCAGGCAACAGACGGTGCTCTCCTTTTGAGTTCTAATCCTAATTCTAATCAAATTCCTCACTTATGCCCCACCACTCTGTAAATAAGGACTCGGGCTAACCGAGAGGAGCATCTTTGATCTAAGAAAGGGGATGGCACAGGGTGGGACGGCAAGCTTGGGTTGAAGGTTGCTTCAAGACAAGAAATGCTAACAAGAAGAGTTTTGTCTCCTACGCTATTTTCATGCCAATACCAATCCAAGATTAAGATCTAAAGAGAAAGAAGAAGAGAAAGCCTAGCATGCTTTGAGGAGTTTGAAGGAAGAAGGAGAGGTTATCAACCATCTTCCCAATGAGACTGCGCCAATCAACTTTAGATCTTTTGTTCCAGTTTTTCTTTTTTTACTTATTCTTTTAAATTTTTAATATTTAAATTTTAAATTTTAATTAATACAAAAATTTATTTTCATGCTCTTTAAATTTTTATTTTTTAATTTCATTGCAAGTAGATGCTAAGATCTAAATAGTAGATCTTAATATCAAGTTACTTTTTAGCATTTTTAATTTCTATTTTTTGATTTTAATTACTGCTTCAATTTTTTTTTTCTTTTTATAAAAATCAAAGTTTTCAAATCAAAGTACTGCCTTCTCCGTGAAAATCAACTTGACTTGCTACACTCTAAATATTTTTAATTATTTTTAAAAGTTAAAATTAAACTAATAAACATGATGTCTTAACAATAACATCATGATCTATCAGATGACATCAAGCTTACTTATCATGGGATCTCAGAGGGATAACTTCTGAATTTGTCATCCGATGCAGGTCTTGCTTTAGATATCCGAATGCCTTTATAAAAATAATGACTTAGGGCAATGACAACTGGAAGATGAAATGCAAAGAATGTCTCCTAAATGGGAATTTGAACGGCCAATAGGAATTTGAATGGCCAAAGGCTTCGAAAGCTCAACACATGACGAGCAATCAGAGAAGGATAACCTAATCTTTGTCATCCGAGAACTTTATAAGAGGAGGCTGTCATTTGTGGATAGAACAGCTTTGCCTTCTTCCCATCATCTTCTCCAATTCCTTACCTATCATTGCCACCATGAACCATTTGCTAGCAAAGTGGTTGCCAAAGCATCTACAAGTGCTCAAGGCCACCCTTAAGCATGCAATGGGGAGGAAGGCAAAGGTCAAAGATGAGCTCACCCTCCCCCAAAATAGATTGGCCAAAGATATGATAGCGACTGCTCATTAGAGGGTGATAGAGATGGAGGCAGAGTTGATGGTAGCCAAATTTCGATTGAAGAAGGCGGATCTCAAGGTCGTCTCCACCTCATTAAGAGAATTGCACATTAGCAAGCCGTGGAGATTGAGAGGAGAGTCATGCAATCGATGGAGTACAACCCTTTAACTTGGTTCCTAGAGGGAGGTTGGCGAGCCTTTAGAGGCAGCTGCTTGACAAAGGTCTCTCCCTTTAGCGCCTTGGACTTCTTCGAGGAAAGATAGCATGAGTTGGAGGTTGAACTCTTCCTAAATATTGTAGTTGACAAGGATCCAGCCATCCTCAAGTTGCTTCTCGATGAGGATGGAGTTATGGTGCAGCATTTTGTCTAATAACTATGTCAGCAGATCCACCCATAGACCTAGGATTTTCTTTTCTTTTTGTGTATATGCTCAAATGCTGAGCTGACATCTTTATAATCAAAACTGATTAATAGAAAAAATTATCTTCCTATGTCTTTTTCTCTAATGAATGGTGTGACTGGCATTGTTGACTTTCAACTCGTTCGATCCTCTTCTTGGGGCTGAGGTATGAACTTGCCATTGAAGTAGCCTTTGGGACTTGCCCCCCAGCCTCAATTTTGCTGATCCACTATTGGGCGATCTTCAAGAGCCTTGGCCCCTAACTTCGGGCCATTCCAAAATGTGAACTTAGTGTTCGCCTTCTGGAAGCATTTTATCTCCAAGTTGTTCAGGTTTTAAGTGCTAGATAGCTACTTGATTGGCCGAGTTCTAATCTAGATTGCTCAACTTAGAGGGGTGACTAGCTTGCCAGATATTTTATCTTGGACTATTCCATTTTGAAGAGGTTGGGTGAGTCACCAAGCCTTCAATGAGGAGGCCAAAAGGTGCGCTCAGTCCATTCCACCTACAGAGCCTGATAGGTCATCGAGCCTTCAGCATGGGGATCGAAAGGTGTGCTCAAGCCATCCTGCCTATAGAGATCGGTAGGTCATTGAGATGGCAAATGGGTCGGAAGATGTGCTCGAGCATCCCATCTATGAAGGTCAATATGTCATCAAGCCTTCACATGGGGGTCGGAAGGTGTACTCAAAAATTATAATAACATGCTACTCATTGCTAATATGCTGTCATTCGAATTTGAGTTTGCTCCCTAGTCTCTTCAAGAAGATCCAAGTTGGCTCAGGGTTTTCTAAGTTCCTCTACCAATCAAAGGAGTCCATTCAATGAGAAAGCAAATCAATCTTCAAGGGAATCACCATTTCGGTACCAAAGGAAAGGTTAAAGGGTATTTCTCCTATAAGGGGTCCGATGACTAGTGGTGTGGAGTTCGTCGAGCCAAAGTCTTTTAGCTTAATCCAACAGCATCTTTAGACCCTGTAATATGGTTTTGTTAGTTACTTCAACCTCTTTGTTGGCCTGAGAGTGTCCAACCAAAGTGAATCGATGATCAATATGCAAGTCGGCATCGAACTCCATGATGTGGGCATTGTCAAACTACTTTCTATTGTTAGTAATGATGATATGAGGACTCCAAAATGACATATAATAAACTTTTAGATGAAACCTCGAACATTCTTATTAGTCATTCAGGTTCGGTGTGCATAGGGTATCGACTGATACTAGATGTTGGCAGATCCCTAGCATTGGTCATTTCACTAAATCAGCTACATCACTCTAAATCGACCAATAGTAGCATTGCCGCAAGACCTTGCAAGCTAAAATCCTATCCCTTGGATGATTTCTGCAAATTTCTTCATAGACCTTCTGAAGTTAATATTCTACTTCAAAATGTTGGAGCCATCAAAGAATGGATAGAGAAAATGATCTCTTCTAAAACTTTCCTTTGAGCAGAACATAGCACACTGCTTGGTTCTTAGTTCTCCAAGCCTCCTTTTTACACTATGGAGTTTCCCCTCTTGAAGGTAGTTGACTTGTAGGTCAATCTAGCTTAGCTCAAAGTTGAAGAGCTGAACTGGGGCTAGATCCTCAATGCTCAATTTGTCGTGCACCTCTAGAGAGACTATCCTCTAGTGATCACAGCATGATGATGTTGCCAACTTTGAGAGCAGATCAACTCGAACATTATTCGACTTGGTATCTATAAAATCTTAAATTTTTTGAAATATGAGGAGATATCTCTTACCTTCTAAAGGTATTTTTCCACTCCCAAAGCTCTTCAAACTCTCCTTGGACTTGTCTAACAACAAGCTAGAAATCACTGAGGGCTTTGAGGTACCTTCCCAGACTCTAAGGAAGAGAACAATGGTGAAGAGAAGCTTGCTCCAAGCTCTGGTGACCGTGGGGAGTTCTCTCAAAGGTTAGGAAGTGAGAGTGATGGCTCTACTTTGGACTCTACTAAGGAGGATGGTGGCTTGGTCAAGTCGAGACTCTATGATCACCTAGCTCATAAACCTCCTTGTGTTGCTACTACTACTATGATTAGTAGCCACCTGCTTAAGGCTCTGAACGAATATATTCAGTATCTGAACCAACTGTAGGAGCAATAGGGATTGCTCGATAGTGACCACCATAGCTATTTGAATGTCTAATGGAGGTGGAGCCCTTCACGATCTCTATATAGAGCAGGACTCTACCATACATCTAGTTAGGTGGTGGAATGAGTTAGTTATATTTTCTAAGATCAAATGATTGCTGTAGGGTGGAACCTCCGATAATAGAATTAGTACCATTCCTCTAATGTCAATCTGTTATCTCTAAGAGCCGCCGATTAAACTAGGTTGTCAGGTTGGTTGGTGCACTGAAGAGCTCAATGAGGCGGTAAACGGATCAAAGAAATTGACTAAAGATTTTGACGCACTTCCTTTGATGGTGAATGATTATTGCCAAGACTCGGATGTGGCTAAATCTTCAATCCAACACCTAGCTACCTACATCTTGAAACACCAAACACAGAAGCCCACTTATCAGAAAAGTCCAATGGGAGATCCCCCAATACCTAAGTCAAATAACCCCAAGAAAAATAAGAGAAATTCTATGAGTGGCAGAGATATCAAAGTAGGGGATCCTCCGATGCCTAAGTCAAATAACCCCTACAAAAAATCGATGAGGTTCTATATGCATGGTAGAGAGATCAGAGCTAGAGAGCGCAGATGATAAATGGACCATTTGGATAAATGGTCCATTTATCCAAAATGGACCATTTTGGATAACCATTTGTATGTCCAAAAAATATTATGCAGGTGATTCTTGCATATGCCAATTTCCATATCATCATTCTTGCATATGCCAATTTCCATATCGTCATGGGCCAGCTATAACCAAATAGGGGTGATGTGGGCATCTCCACATGCCCCTAAGCTAGCCACATGGTGAGAGCTAATTGATTGAGGTTCATAGCCAACTCTGATGGGTTGATTCCACCACATTTACCATGATCAGTTTCGAGGTGTATCACATCCAAATACCATTTTCTAATTCTTTACTCTCTTTCCATTGAAAATGTTAAAACTAGTTATAGAAATATTCTATCATTATCTCTAGAATTGAAACATTGTCACACATAAAGATATATTTATCACTTGGGCTATAGCGAGACCATAGCAAGCAAAAGAATATTATTTGAGGTCACATACCTCAGCAGCATAATTATTAGAAACATCGCAATACTATTGGCCGTTGATGATGATTGGATTTTCTACATCAGATAACATGTTCAAGTGATATCTTTTGCAGATCCCATGCCTCTTTGCAAGAAATAGTTTTGTAAATTAGTGACAAATGAATGCAGATTGAAGGCAAAATGATTACCGGATAGCACAGAGTAGTTAACACGCTGCATTAATATAAAGGAATTCAACTTGTGATCATTTTTCCATGTGCAATTTATACTTAGTTCCAATATACCTTTCTGGTGGGTAGGCTAACCATTAGCTCAGTTCAAGGCAGTTTTTTACTTCATTATGGAAAATTTATGCAAACATTGTATGTCATAGAATCTTAGCTCTCTTATTTTTGTTAAAAATCGTATATCACAAGTCCTATTATAATTCATGAGATTTTTATCTCATTTTTTTTCTTTTCTAAGGAGTTTTTTAAAATTCTGGTCATTTCTTGTAGATTTTTCGTGTATTTTCTGGTGGTTTCTGATGCCGTCTCCATATGTCATTATATTTGAAAGCTTCAGCTAAATAACACAGGGTTGGCAATAATTGACCATAGTGGAAACCCAACCTGATAAATAAATAATTACCAAAAGTTAATTGACAATGAATTAAACAATTACCCAAAAATTGTAATGCCTACTTTATCCTGCAGCCTTTTTTGACTTCTGTTAGTAAACTGGTACTGAAACTTACCAAAATATTACAGCTCGAAGTGTCTCTGGAAACAATATATGGTGCAAGGACGATGGACCCATTGGAATTCACTTAATTTTTAGCAGACTGCAATGAGACTCAAATCTCCAGGGCAATTTCTAAGTTGTTTTATACTGCCTCCTGGCATAGGTGGAACATCATATGAAGAAACACCTCTCGTCCACCCTTCATAGCACAACTTACAAAGCCAATGCATTGGCTTCCATCGCCAGGTTATATTTTATTCCTCTGCCAGACTAAAACAATGCTCTGATCTTGCTTGCATTCACATCAGTTACTGTTTCTGTTATGCTGACAAGACTTGGAGCTCATTGTATTGCAAACATCCAGCCAAGCCATTGTTCCAAAATCACTAATTTGTTCCTCATTACAAAAGCGGTCGTTAACCAATGTAGGCAACTGTCTTCCCCCTTGTTTGCTGGCAATGATGAACTATAATTTCTCAGAACTACTGAGAAATCAGCAATATGATATTGGAGATTACAAGTTACTTTTATTGCAAGACAAAACGTCATGTTGGTATTTACACATATGTATAACCACTAATCTTTAATAGCCATGGTAAGCAGTGCAAAAAGGAAATGTAGTCCTGCAATATTTTCTATGTAAGCAATCTGTTAATATTTATGTACATCTATTCCTCATAGTCCAGCATCGAAATTTGTAGGCAGAACTTCAACAAAATGGCCTTTTGTAGTCCTGATATGATGTCCTGAAAAATAAATAAATCATTCAGATCATTATTCCAACTAGTGCTTTAAGCTAAGCTTACTGGTAGTTCCCTTGTGTCTTTAAGAGAGCTGTGCGTGGGACACCACACGCCACTTCACATCTAAGCTCACCCCAACAATTTTCAAACCAACAGGCATAATGACTAGGAGTCTAATACCATAATTATCCGCAACACCGACCCCTCCTCCCCAACCCCAAAAACAGTTATCACTTTTCTTTAAAAATTCTAGATGTTAGCTTGAGAGTGTATAACTATCGAATTGGATTAAAACTGTCTATGAGAAAGAAAGTGAAATCAACACCAATTGTTGACAAGAAATGAATCAACTCCCTCACAGCAAAAAGAGAAAGGTTATTCCAAGTCATCAACCTTTGGATATTGCCATGCTAGCTCTCCTATCAAGGTTCTTTTAGTTCATAGGATATTGGTGCCAGACGTGAACAACCATAAAACTGCAAATGCCCGTAGGATTCTTCTGGATTCTTGTGTATGAAGAATCCTGACATTTCCCAAAAGTTTAATGAACCATGATACCAAAGAGCACAATAATTTGCTCCATTCTTTTAATTTTATTAATACATCACATGACTGAAAAGAGACCAGTTAAGGGATGTACGTAAGAAAAAGTAAGGTGCCTATGGAATGTACCATTATGAAAAGCCATTTTTGGGTTAAAATTTCTTTCCTCTTTTCTGTTCCAATCTAAGATAAATGATTTCTAGATTGTACATAACTCATGTCTTGGTTTTTACTATCATGTTTCCTATGTAACATATACCAATATTGTTTTTTTTTTTTTTTTTTTTTGGTTCGATGTATACAAATACTTAATGTTCTTTAAATTTCAATAGAAACTAAATTAGATGCACATGCATGTATTGAGAGACAACCACATACTGGTGTCATAACTCTATTCTTATAAATGTCAGGACTCATTATGGGAATGCAACTGCCAATGTTGGTACACCATCTTTTGCGCATCATGATAAGTAGACTGTTGTCAAGACAAAAACATGAAACATATGCATGTATTATGCCTGTATATACAAATATAAGCATAGCTGGCATGCATGCACGCACACATAAAACACATCCATGAAATTTTTAAAATATTTTCATCCACTAAATAAAGATGATCCAGCACTAAGTTTGTGCCTTTGAGATTACATTCCACAAAACCAGCAATCATGTATGCCTCTTGTGAGGGAATCACTTGGTCCATTGATGGTCTATCAGTTTAATTACTGAATTATATTTAGAGATCTATGGTTGGTGGCAGACACTGTGAAACTTTTATGGACTTTCTTTTATCCATAGTCTTTAGCTATTTCAAAATGGTTGCCATCAATCACATTTAAACTTACCTGAAAAAATAGCAAATCTCTTCAGCTAATTATATACTTGACTTTTTAATGACTACTTAGCTTTGTCTAGCCTCGGCTAAATAAGCCAAATACAGAAACATATTTGTCAAATTTGAGTACAACGAAGAAGTGCCTCTTGCTATAAAATTTCAAGATGGTTGTCAAAGGTTTTAAGAGTATTCATGCATTAAGTTAGAATCTGCACTAAAGCTTGTATAAAATATACAAGCCTAAAGCTTGACAATTCTACCATAAGGATCTAGCAGATGAAGCAGAAATGCACATCTTAGGATAAGATGAATGAGCAAAATTCAAAGATATCCATGTATCTCAGAGTGAAAAATAGAGTGTTCTCATAGAGGGTCCATGGGATGCAAACTTAGAAATTTCACGATTATTAATGGTACTAAATCTTCTAGTTAACCTCTTCAGGTGTAAACTCCACACCTGTAACATCATTAGGCTTTATAACAAATAAGGAAGACAGAACAATTAATAAACCAACTCCACATCATGGAAATTACTAGACTGCTGAACAAATAAGACAACTGATGACTAAGCAGTATAAATTAGCTAATTATTATATATATGAGAAGTACTCGCTCGGGAACCTCACTAGATAAAATTTGACTGTTGATTAAACTGGAGCTGCTGGAATCTTGTAACGGCTGCGCAAACCTTCAATAGCCTTCTCCATGGATTTTGCAAGCTCAGGGATGGATATTTTGCAAACTGGTCAAATTTAGCAAGCAGATGGGATATTATAAAACAAATAACACTTGATTACTGCATACTAATAAGGATCCGTTGCTTGGCTATGATCCAGAGTTCTCATATAATGATGGAGATTGTTATAATATCAGTTTATCTATATATACTTCTTATGATATATCATTTGAAGTTCCCATGATAACACCACTAGAACTTGTTTTATTAAAGGAATAGAGCTAACTAGCAGCTATTGCATGACTTTTCAACTAACATCTGAATAGAGGGCTAAATTATGAATATTTTTACCCCTTTCTGACTTGCTACTGCAAATGCAAACAACTGAATAGTCTGATACTGTGACTAATCATTTTCCTGTTGTAAACAAACACCTATAATTCCCAGAATCAGTCAAACATAAATATAAAAAGCTTTTCAGTTTTTCCTTGTGATATGTATTACTAGCTCATTAGGTCTTTATTTCCAAGCAAATAGTCTTTGAGAACACAACTGGGAAAAGAAAGAAACATTAGAAATTGGGAAAGTCAGTTCTTCATTTATTTACCACGAGATGCAGTAGCATGTACTTCTGTAATTAATTCCGCATATGAAGCCTGCAAAATAGATTATCAGAACCAAATTATGCAACTGAAAAGGAAAATAAATAGGGGATTGTGTTGAATATTTATGATGACCATTGCCTACCTTTATCAATTCCGTATTCTCATGGATCCTATCAGACATCTTCTTATATTCCTTTTCTATTTCCTCTGACAACTGCAGGCAAGCTTGTGTCTGGATCTGGAAAGGGAGAGGGGGTGGATGCAGGGGGAGAGAGAGATAGAGATAATGTTCACTATTTGGTTGAAATCACCACAAGACTTCAACTGCAACTAAATGGTTTTGCTTTTGTAGCAAGCTTGTCAACATTTTATAAAACTTGGAGTACATGTTTACTTCTTTTTTTTTTTTGTCCACTAAAAGAATAAAAAGTGTCTTTGTTCAACTTGGACCCATTCAAGTAAGAGACAAATTACTTCCTGGACTTATTTTGTCAGAATCAGAACAAAAATGTTCCAGTCATGTTCACCTCTAGATGACCAGAAAACAATATCACCCTGTGAAACCGTCATTTGTATCATTTTGTAGTTAAAATATATAAATTTATCATCATTCCCTACTTCATGTACACAGAGACCCCAAAGAAAGAACAGCAAGAAAAGTAGGAAAGAAAAGAAAGAGATAAAAAAGGAAAAAGAAAATCTTTGCTGAATTTTCTTGAACATGGTACAAGACAAGACAGTAATTTGTAACACAATCTCTAGCTAACACTCTAGATTGTTGGTTTTAGATTGCTTGGTTTTAGAATTTTGTTATGCTCTTAACAGGGACAATTTTATGGTTTTAGATTTCATAAGGTCTTATGGTCTCCCTCAGCAGATAAATCCTGGCATAGGGCTTGCAAACTGTAGACAGATGATGATTGTTTGTGCCTGCCAAGACTGCCATTCATCTTTTGGAAGTCTAGAAGAGTTATTGGTGAGGTGGCTCAAGCTTCTACCAACATAGACATTAGTGAAGAATATATTCAGGCCCATCGCAACATAGAGGTTTTAGCTACAAGAAACTGTTCTCTCTCTCAGATGGATTTAGCAACCAAGAAACTGTTATCTCTCTGTTTTAGCAACCCCAATCCATTACCTCAGGGTCAGAAAGTCTCATTTCTTGAAAAGCTTCAAGAAACTTAGTTGCTTTTTTGGAATATTACTTAAAACTCACAAAATTTAGCCATCACATCTGCTTATTTTAGCTTGCCTGGGGTAGGGGCACTTCAGCACTGACTAAGGCAATATTCTAACAGCCCATTAATACACTAATATCAATGGTGAAATCTGTTCCCTGGGACATTCTTGATGCTACAAATAGGGAAAGAACCACCAGCTTAAGGAAGTGGAAAGGAAAACACAAAGCATTGGATCTTTCAATTTCAACCAGAATATCAAAAACACAATACAAGAGGGTTAGGAAGTATACTAACAAGCCTAGAAAGACAAACCTCAAATCTCATACATGCTTCTATTAGAACATAAGATGTACACAGGACAATTGCTATTCATTAGGTTTGCAGATCATAGATTCTTTCTAGACCTTTTATCTAATGCAGCCCCCCTCCTCGAGTCAACTCAACTAAGCCTTCATCCCAAAGTAGTTAGGGTCAGCTACATAAATCTTTTTCCTTAACCCTGTCCACTTTTTACCACACTTAAGGTTCGATGTAACACATCGCTAGTAGAGAATGCCCCAATGATTCTCTTTAGGATTAATGTCCATAGGATGCAGCTATAGTTTCAACCACAACCCTCCTTCCAGGCTTGGGACCAGCTATGTATACGCTAAGCACAACATAGTCAGAGTTACACCCTCCTCCAACAAAAAAAGCACCACCACCAAGGAAAATACAAAAACACATGAAAAGATAAATTCATAAACGATGCAAAATTTATACCCTCTTGTTTTATATTGCATGTATTGGATGAAGGAAATGTTTCTCATTTTTTTATTTCTTTCATAAAGACAATTAGAAAATAACAAAAATTGTTGCTGTAGATAAACTACATGCCAAGCAAGACACACTAATGATGCTATACAAATCATTGCAGCATTTTATTTCATAGTTTATCAAATAAGAGGCAGCCTAATATTATTTCCTTTCTTCTATAAACAGGACTAGGGCCAGCATCAGCAGTGTAAAATATGGTCACAACTAAATAAAATTAAAATCAAAAGGACCATCCATAAGTAACAACAACAGACAGTAAATGGGATACATTAACATGTCTTGGTGAACAGCATGCATTCATCAAACTCGCTAGTTGAATTCCATAGGATTTTCAGATATCAGAAATCAAAGTACAAAAATAGAACAATTCAGAACTTCTCTTAAAGATGAGAAAAGAATATGCATCTTTTTATATTTTCAGAATCTTTTGACTCGCATACAAGGCAAAATGTGACATTAGTGAAAATGGATAAACCTATTTTAGGAATAAGAGAAAAGATGAGGCTTTAAAAAAACCGTTAAGCCATTTCCCATCAATTAAGCAAGCTTTCTGCAATCAGCCAAGATTTCACAGATAAATCCTAAGATGAGTGCAGAGATCTCAGCAGAATCGCTTCACTGAGGAAATAAAGGTTGCAGGTAACATTGAGCCTATTGCAAGATGTAAGTCCATAACCTTCTTAACTGCATAATCCCTGTAATTACCCAACCATTTATAAAAAGCACAGCAAAAATCCCACCAAGAATTAAAACAGTATACACAAACAACAATTCCTGATCTAAACCGTAGCTATGGACGAACCGAAAGAAAAGGGGTGGCAGTAGAAAGAAAGAGGGGATTGCTGCAACATTAAACAGATCGCTCCAATCGAAACAAATAATCACAATCATCAAACAGTTTCTGCAGGGTAAAGCAAGATTACCGCAAAGTTTTCAGATCAAGACGTATTAAACCAGTTTCTGATCAAAACCCTCGTTATGAAAAGAAAAGAAAGAACATCAGCATCATAGACTGCATCAGATTGCTCAAAGCTAAACAAATTTAAACAATTTCTACGGAGCACAGCAAAATTCCATCAGATACTCCAAATCTTGAAGGAATATTAAAACTAGTTTCTTATCTGAAACCTAGCTATGGGAACGAAGGAAAGGAGAACGTCGAAACAAATTCAATCAGATAGCTCCAATATAAAAAGTTCCTAGTAATTATCAAACAAGTTGTCCAGAGCGCACAAAAAATATTAACCAGTATAATTCAAATCTTGGAGCCATATCAAAAGAACTAGTTTCATGTAAAAACCTAGCTATGGAAACGAGATCATCACCGCTCCAATCCAAGCAAAAGGAGCCGAGATTTACCTTGAACCTTTTGGCGATTCGGGTGTGGGAGGAATCGAACTCCTTGAGTGCCTCGGAGTAGCAGAGATCGAGATGCCGCTTGAGGGAGTCCGAGTGGGAGGAGGCCAGGCTCTTGAGATCGGAGACGGTGGCGAGGGTTTTAGGCGGAGGGGAGGGGGAGGAGAGAAGGAAAGGAACCGGGGTGAGGGTTTTCTTGGAGGAAGCGGCGACGAAAGTGAGATCGAAGTCGGCGAAGGGTTTGGAGGAACAAGAAGGGAAAGGGGGGGGAGAGAGGAAGGATCTGGAGGCGCAGGCCGACGTTCCCTTCCCCGACGCTCTCTTGCCCATCGAAGCTGCAGTCTGGGAGGAGAACCGGCGGTTCCAAGATATTTATAGTGGCGGGCTTGGACGGCAGATTCCAATTTAAACGAAAAAGAACGAGAGCGCCTAATTTAAACGTGGAACGGAGCACACAGGCAAAGATGTGAGAAGGGTGACCCACGTAGATTATAGAGCTGGCGTAGCGCATACACACCGGTGGATTGCTGTACATTATTTCAAACTTGAAGACGGGAGGCCAAAGATAAGCTAAAGATATAGTACATAATGAACAACCCAGACCTCGAAATATATGTGCCGCACCCTATAAAATGAATAAAATAAGTAACAGCCTGAGGACCCCCAACAAAGAAAACACGAAGCAGCTTAGTAAGGGAAGAAATTCAGTGCTCTTCCCACCACAGATTGCATCCAAACAGTCAAACATATGTACATGATACTCCCATCAAATGTATATCTTCACAGCAGTTTTTTTTTTTTTTTTTTAAGATAAAGCATTCATGCGAGTATGAATACAGTTAAAAAAATTTAAAAAAATATATATCTTAAAATATCTAGAAAATCTCAACCATCTCGATCTACGTAACTTCTTCGATATGTTCAGCCACAAAGAATTAAAGGAAGCCATCCGGTAGCAGCAGCATGTTGAACCTTGATGGCAAAAGTGAAGTATTGAAACTACAAGCTCTAAAATATATGAAGACGAAGAAAATCAGCGACAAACTCAGACCGATCCTTTAATTAAAAGTTACGAAGCAAAAGGAGTATTCCCAGTGGCAAAATGCGAGCGAGGTAAAGAAATATTGAATGGCTCTGTAACTTCCTGGTAACTGAATAAGTGGCTTGGTAAAGCTAAGGGTGAGCGTAAAACGGTTCAATCCATTGAATCGAACTATTTTGGATGGTTTGGTTTGGTTTAGAAGATAATTTTTTTGAAAATGGTTCACGAACCAAACCAAACCGCTATTCGACAATTTGATTTGGTTTCGAAAATTCTAAAACCAAACCAAATCGTGAATCATTTTAATTTTTTTAATAAGTTAAATACTATTTAGAAAATTCTAATCCTAACCACTAACCAATAGCCAATCCTAGCGGTCTCCATTTCTTGTTTTCTCTCTATCTCACTTCATTCTTCTCTTTTTTTCTTTGTTTGACTGATATCTTATATTGGAGTTTGAAATTTGAAGTGAATGTCTTATATTTAAAATTTATCTAGTTCATTAAAGATATTAATAGTTTTATTTTATATTTTTTTATTAATTTATAGAAGTTTTATTTTGAATTTATTCATTACATTCTCGATTAGGAAGGAAAAAAATATGCAAAATGATTTGGGGCGGTTTGGAACCAAACCAAATCGTCTAAAATGGTTTGGTTCGGTTCGGTTTCAATAGATAAAATAGTTTTGTTTATTTTAAAAAATTCTCAAACCATTTTAAGATGATTTGATTTGATTTGATCTTCAAATCGAACCAAATCGCATCATACTCATCCTTAGGTAAAGCAGCACCAAAATAAATGAAGTTAAACAAGTAAGGTAGAAAAATATGACTGCAGCCAACACCATCAGGCTTGAACCTCGTACCCTTGAAGAGAAGAATGCCAGCAACTTATGAGATAATAGAATCAGCGACACCTGAAAGCTAGGCGCATGGGAAACCTATATGTATTATTGGTGCAGAATCTAGTTGACGCCAGAACTGACTAAAGCTGAAGAAGCCAAGGTTGCCATCGGGACCTGCAAAAGAAGTCCAAATCGGAGAAAGGGTGGCTCCAGCAGAACCCTCCGACGATCAAATCAAATTTTTTTGCCAATAGAAATAGAATGCTCAGTAGAGAAAGTAGCAAAATTTTGAAAAGAAGAATGAGAGCTTGAAGAAAACGCATCTGGATGATTTCTTTTATAGACGGAGCCTATAACAAACTGATAGTGATAGCCACAACCGCCTGATAGAGGGCCGTTTGGGGCCATGTGAAGTTTGTTACGGAGAGTAGTGTTCGTTATCCCGATGCGTCTATTGTTGTGACATGCAGGTGGTTAAAATTTAATTATTGAAGTTCGGAGGAGGTAGGCACTAGCGGTGAAGAGCTTCAAGCTTCATCAATTTTAGAGAAGTTCGGACTCCTTCAAGATCGTCTGTGTGTAATTGAATTCATGCTATGCAAATTGCTGGATCTGCGTAGGTGTGAAGGCCCTTCCAGGCGACTGCATGGAGTTTGATCGAAAGAGGTTTGGAAGTCCACTGCAGAAATTCTGAAGGAAGTCCATCGGAGGAACCCGGAAGGAGGTCTACTGGAAGGATCTGCATGTAGATCCGCTGGAGAAGAAATTTGAAGGAGAATTCATCTGATAGTGGAATCCGACTGAAGGAGATGTCCAAAAGGAGATCGACTGATGGAGAAGTCCAGAAGAAGTTTGGCTGATATAGAAGTCCGAAAGAAGATCGACTGATGAAAAAGTTCAGAAGGAGATCGACTGATGGAGAAGTTCGGAAGGAGGAATTCATGATTGAAGCTCTTCTACGATTATAAGTTACATTTGGTTGAGCATCAGACCAAACTTCGGTAGGAGCGAGGTTTACCCCAATAATAGTCCTCCTACTGTCGAGTTCGAAATTCAAAGGAAGAGAGTAAAAAGACAACTGCCAAAGTTCTTTCCTAGATTTTCGCGCTAGTCAGGATGAGATGCTTTTGGCATTTACCATGCTGACGTTGAAGCTTTTTAAATCTGAAATGAGTTTGAGAAGATGGCCCTTCATATTTTCCACCGAAACTCTGTCCTAGGTATGGTGCCATAAAGACTTCATCTGTCGCCACTTCTCTATCACGATGAGTGGGACATGCAGTGCATGTTGATCAGCAAAAGTCGATCCGCAATTATAACTACCTTGGATTGCCTCTGGCTATTTAAGGCTTTTCCCTCTCATCCGGAAGTCATTCTTGCCCAAGTCTTCTCCTTCCTCTGATCCCGTTCTTCTTCCTCCCAAGGATCTTAGCTTCCTTCCTCATCTTCTTGGTTTTCAGACGCCCTTTCGATTGGTTCTTATCGCACCCACCATCTTTTTGTCCTTCCCAAACAGCTTAGGTTAGTTTTTCAATCCTTCTCTTTGGGTATTCGTGCTTTTTAGCTTCGTGCTCCTCCGATTTCTCTGTGGCAATATTTGTCCTATATTTTTTCTCGATTTTTGGGGGTTTTCTTGAGGTTTTATTTCAATCTGAATATCTTCCAAAACCTCCTACTCCCTCGATTCTTGGAGCTCGCCCGGACCGACCTTTCTAGACCCTGCACCTCTGATCGAGGCCAAACCTAGGAACATGCCTCACTCGTGCTTCATCCCAGACACCATCCCATCCATTCTTACTCCGGATGATCTTTCTCTAATCCGAATTCAATATGGAATCCTCTTGGAATACGACCTCAAACTCCGTAGTTTGGATGACCGAGTCAATTCTCCTTCGATCGATCGATTTTGCTTGTACTTAGATACCTTGTGTGCCGAGCTTCGGCTCCCACTGCCCCTCTTTGTAATTGCCCTCTTTCAATTTTTGAATATCTCTTTCGCATCCATCGTACCGAACTCCTTTCGATTCATCATAGGCTTCCTTTCCCTCTGCCACCTGGCCAAAGTTTGGCCGATTGTTTCATTATTTCAAAACTTCTACACTTTCAAACGCCACCCTTCTGTAAAGAACTGGTAGTACTTCTCCTCCAATTCGGCAAGAAGGGGTTGCTGAAAGGCGCTTCTTCTTCCATTCATAACTGGAAGGAGAAGTACTTCTTCGTTTGATGTCCCATCTTGTTATTAGATCTTCCTTCTTGGGGTCACATTAGGGAGTCAGTTCGTTGAGCTTCCAGCTTAGATAAAGCCGACCTTGATTCCTCCAACAAACTTAAAATATTTCGATCTCTTCTTCTTTTCGATCTTTTGAAAGAATAGACCTTGTTCAACCTGAGCTTGAGTCTCCTAAATCCTACTGGTATATTTTTTTATTTTTTGAATTCTTCGTGTGGTTTCATATATATGTATTATCACTGATCGCGATTTCTTTTCTGTTATAGAAATGGATACTGAAGCTGCCGAAATGCTCACCAAGGGGCTTTATGCCCATAAGAGGAAAGGAGAAGCACCAGGTGGCAGCTCGAAGAGGGCAAAGGTTAGCGCTCTAAGCTCCGCGGCCCCTACCACTACTGTCGTTGCTTTCAAGGTTGTCGTCAGCATCGAGGTTGCCCCAACCACTGAGATAGGCACTGTTGGTGCAGGTTTCATGCCTCCTACACCCTTGGGCCCTTCCAATGAAGATCAAGCTCTGGAGCTTCTTGCTCAGGAAGAGATGGAGGAAGGAAAGAAGAAAAAGAAAATGATCACAAAGATGCTCCGTAAGGCTCATCCTGGCGAGCCAAGCATTGACCACGGTGAATTAGGAGAAAACCCCTTCGATGACCCAGAGATCGTCCAGGATTTAATCAATATGTTCGCCATGCCAGTGGTGGTGGACCTCATGGCCGACCTTGACCCCCGGCAGCTCATTTGGGATTCTCTCGGAACCATCCTCAAGATGATTGCTCCATTGCTCGACTTTTTCTCTTCTTTTCTGCTCTTTTCTTCTTCTTTTTTTAACATCAATCATTTGTTGCAGTCGGATCACCAAATGCTCGCCTACATCAAGTGGGCATGCCATCGGGAGGTGGAAGCATAGAAGATCTAGGAGGACCTTCAAGCTGATATCCGTTGTCTTCAGGAAAAGGCTGCCGAGGCTGAATGCCTCGCAGAAGAGAAGGCGATGAAAATCGAAAGTCTTCAGAGCGTACTTTGGAAAGAGGAGTTCATCTCGGCCGAACTCAAGGCCGCACTGGCCCTAGAGGAGGAGAGGAAGAAGGAAGTCGAGAATAAGGTCACCAAATTGGAAGCTCGGATGGCGAAGTCGATCTTAGAGGCGATGGCCCGGGCCGTGAAAGAGTTCAAGACCTCTTCCAAAATGAGGAACCTGAACGTCGAATTCGGCCAGCAGGTGTTCATCAAGGATTTTGAGCTCTACGAAGGCAGGATGGCCCGGAGGTTCCCCAAGCTCGACCTTGGATTTCTGGAGGAGGAGGAGGATGACACAGAAGTGTTGTTCCTATGGCTCAGCCGTAGGTCTGATCTCTTACGTGAACCTAGGTGTTAATCCAACAAACTAAAGAAGATCTAAGAAAGATGAGAGAAGCTAGGGTTTTGGTGTTGGAACCAGAGAGAAGAGAGTTAGGAAGAAAAGCTCAATTATATTTCCTTCTTTTCTTAAAAAGTTATAATGTCCTAATTTATATACCCTAGAGTTTTCATATGAACTCTAATAAATTCCAACTCAAAATCTTTCTTAGGCTAACCCAATACATAAAAGTACTCACCAAGCCCAAGTCTTATATGCTCTCATCCCCTGGATCTAATCCTAATCCATATATGAATTAGCCTCCTTAAGACCTCTCAAATCAAGTCTTAAAACCCTTAGGATCAACCCAGACCCTAGCCCAAAATAGACCCTCGCATAACTCTGGCCGCGCATTCCACTGGGTCGGCTCAGTCTGAAATTGAGCCGACCCAATCCTGTGCCATGCCTGCAATTCCGAACGCTCAAGTCTCTATTTTGCCTGTGCTCTAAGATTTAGCCGACCTAGTTTTGGACTAAGCCGGCTAACCTACAAAAAATCTTCTTTATGTAGTCTTGATTTCCTGACTTCAGTTCCTTGCTCTACCTTGAATCTCAGATCTTCGAAGCACCAACCAAGCTCCTTGAGGCCCTCAATACCCGAGCCTCAAGCCCATGGAGAGTTACATGCCACTTCCACCATAGGATAACTCCTATCCTAGCCCTAGGACCACACATGTCCTAGCCTCCCCAAAGCCCTCACCCTGACTCCGCCTGTGGCCGCCCAAGACTTGGGAGCACCACACCACCTACAATCTCCATCTTGGTGTGTCCAAGCCTTGGCACACCTGGCAACATCCTCCTGCATGATCCTATTGTTCCTGCATGTCATAATAGCCCCTCGTGCTCACCTTGCCACTGCCATTCTTCTTCAATTACTGAGCTCTCTTTGAGGCCTTTAGGATGACTGCCTCCACCACTAAAGTCCTTGGCTTATTTCTCTGCACCATCTTTAGAGTTGTAGGTATCCTTCTACTTGGCAGCTACATCACTTATCCTGGACTTCCCTAGAGATCATGTAATGTTTCTTTACCACCACTCACCGCATATCCTAATGCTCCACCCGACACTGTCCCCTCAAAGTCATGTCTATCTCTCTACATAATCCTCTCCACCTAGATCTGTACAACTCCGACACTGGTGCTGGAATATAGGTCTTCCCTCTGCACCCTCTGCTCTGAACCCGTGTCATAACTTCCTCCACCCATGAAGCCACCTCTGTCCGATGCTCCACCTAGAACTGAAGTCTCCCTGATGCCGCAGAAACCAACTCTGTCTCCGAGTCCTCTGAGGCTAACCACCCAATACTACACTATTGCGTCTATCGCTGTACCTTGAACACCATCACTGATCCTTCAAACCCTCTACACTCCACAGATCTGTCCAAAATAATCTCAGATACACCGCACCCTACGGGCTCCTTCAAGACCACCAAGAGCTCATTCGAATCTTTACTTTTAGTGACTGTACTGATGGAATCCGAGCTTTCTCCACCCTTGCACTTCTTCCAGAGCGGACACTCCTGCTTAAAGTACCATGCTTCTCCACACTTAAAGGATCTCCTGGATCCCGTGCTATCCCTCTATTCACCCTTGTTCTTCTCTTTCCTGTGCTTCTCTGAAACCATAAGACTCTCCTAGAAGATCTTCCTCTTCATCATCCATTCTCGCTGCTCGCTGAACCTGAGCACTGATACGATCTCCTCGTACACTGATATCTTCTTACCATACAGCAAAGTTATCACCAATGGATCGAAGCTCCTGGATAGTGAACACAGCAACAATAGACTCTTGTCCTCCTCTTCTAAATCCATTCCTATATTGAGCAAGTCCATGCTCATCCGATTGAACTGCTGAATATGTCCCACAACATCATCGCCCTTCTATATCCGAAGGCTATACAATTGCTTCTTTAGCAACAACTTATTGCACATGTTCTTTCCCATGTACAACTATTGCAACCTCGACCATAATTCTTTGGGTGTTCTCTCCTCCAACACACCAAAAAAATCTCATTCACCAAATAAGCCCTAATCATGGCACATGCCCTTTTCTCCAAGAATACCCACTTCTTGTTTGTGATCTCTTCCGACTTATCTTCCAAGGCTGAATCCAACCTCATCTGAACCAGCAGATCCTTCACCCTTACCATCCACATCGTGAAACTTTTTTTTCTATCAAACTTCTCTAATCCTACCTTCAACCCATTGTTCTCTATGATCAATCCGAATCAAATAACAACATCTGAGAAATACCTTGACTAGGGATGGTGGACAGTAGCCCTATGATCTCTTCCTTCCTCATGAAGCTTGGAGAAAGCATTTAGATCTGAATCTCACTATTGATCTCCACTGAAAATTGATCTTCTTTCTCCTTCATGCTCAACCTGGCTCTGATACCAATTATTGTTCATACAGCTGCTCGGAGCCACAGTCGTGGATCCGATCTCTTACATGAATCTGGATGTTAATCCAGCAAACTGAAGAAGATCTAAGAAAGATGAGAGAAACTAGGGTTTTAGTGTTGGAACCAAAGAGAAGAGATAAGAGAGTTAGGAAGAAAAGCTCAATTATATTCTCTTCTTTTTTTAAAAGTTACAATATCCTAGTTTATATACCCTAGAGTTTCCACATGAATTCTAATAAATCCTAGCTCAAAAACTTTCTTAGGCTAATCCAATACATGAAAGCACTCACCGAGCCCAAGTCTCACATGCTCTCATCCCCTGGATCTAATCTCAATCCATACATGAATTAGCCCCCTTAAGATCTCTCAAATTAGGCCTTAAGATCCCTAGGATCAACCCAGATCCTAGTCCAAAATAGACTCTCGCGTAACTCTGCCCATGCATTGAGCCAGCTCAGTCTCAGCACTGAGTCGGTTAAGTTCTACTGAGTCAGCTCAGTCTGAAACTGAGCCAGCCCAGTCCTGTGCCATGCCTGCAGTCCTGAATGCTCAGCTCTCTATTTTGTCTATGCTTTGAGACTTAGCCAATCCAATTTTGAACTGAGTCGACTAACTTGCAGAAAATCTTCTTTCCGCAGTCTTGATTTCTCGACTTTAGTTTCTTGCTCCATCTTGAATCTCAGTTTTTTGAAACACCAACCAAGCCTCTTGAGGCCCTCAATATCTAAACCTCAAGCCCGTAGAGAGTTACATGCTGCCTCCATCTTAGGATAACTCCTATGCTAACCCTAGGACCACACCTATCCAAGCCTCTCCGGAGCCCTCATCCTGACTCCGTTCGTGGCCTCCCAAGGCTTGGGAGCACCACACCACCTACAAGAAGTGGGACCTTCCGATGCCATAATTGATCCCTTCCCCATCGAGCCTATTTTTGGTCCGTCGATCCTACCGCGGAGGTGCCTGAGCCAGTTCAGGAACCCGAGGTAATCGAGAGCGCTCCGACTTCGTCCACCACTGTTCCCTCCGAGGTTGAGATCCTCGAGTAGTTGTACATTTTTTTTTATTTTATATTCAAAATTTTTGATTAAATAAAAGTGATTTTTTTTTGTCTATACCTTTGAGCATTTTTCATACTTCGAATGCAGTCTTCCATTAATGCTGATCCACTGCCTCAGGGGGTTTCCCTGAAATCTTTAATAAAAAACCTGAGGAAGGAAGTCCATCATCTGAAGAAGAGGTTGAAGAAGATAGAGGATGACCTTCAAGCCTCGTGGAAGAATGCTTCGGAGGTGACCAAAGAGGTCACTCACCTCCGAAACTTACACATAAAGGACTCCATAAGTTTCAGCAGTCAGAAGGAGAGCTTTGAGAGAGAGCTAGCCGAATTTTGGAAGAACACAATCGACAAGTCCTAGGTGCTGACAGCAAAGATTGGCTCTCTCAAGACTCAACTCAAGGCGGCAAAGGAGAAGATTCAACTTTCGGAGGGGAGCTCATCGTGGTCCTCCGACAAGGCATGATTCGAGTGGGACTAGTCGACGAGGTTCTCCATACTTCAAAAGCAGCTGCATGATGCTGAGCTCACATATGAGACTTACCGACTGGACTGAAGTGATAGGATGTTCAGGCTAGAACAAAAACTTCGTGCCTCCAACAACAAAGTAGCCCAATTCCAGCAGCAACTTGATGATGACTTTCGGGCTAGTACAAGCAGGAAGGTCGAGGAGGTTGCTTCCTTGAAGAGGACCATTAGTGAACTCTGGGAGTTAGTTGGTGTGGAAAAGGCTGAGGTGCAGCGGCTGAAGCCTGAGCTAACTTGTAAGCATCAGGCTACTAAGGATGCGGAGGTCGAGTCTGAGATCCTGAGGAGGAGGCTGCGAGAGTCAAAGAAGAACTACCACCGAGCCAACAGGATATTCCACGATAACATGATAAGATGGAGGGAGCTCGAGGAGGTCAATCATCTAAAGAAATCTTTGGTAATGGCCATCAGTCCGAAGTCTAAGGAATCTGGCCCTCCTTAGGATTTTGGCGGCCTTTCTCTTTCTCTCTTTTGTAATCGATCTTGTCAACCTGTGTTTTGCATATAATGAATTTATTTTTATAATAAAATGGTATCTTTTTTGTTATTTTTGTTTCGCACGAATTCGAAGCTTGCTCACGGCTTCACTTTCTTCACTTTGTTTTTCTTTATGTTGTCTTCTAATGAAGTGGTTATTGTGGACGCCTATCCGAGATTCTTTTGCAGATCTAGAAGTGATTTTTCTTCTTGCGCCTCATATGGTCGAGTAATTATAAGAGAAATACATGTAGAAATCAGTGATAAGGTTTCTCCCTTCTCTTTGCTTTGGGTTGGGGGTTCGTTTGGGACCACTGAATGGGCCCCCCTTCTCTCCTTTTTTCCTCGACTTAGGTTAGCATAGCCTTCGATTTTGCCCATGTTAGGATAAGGTCCTCCTCCTATTCCTAACGGGGCTATAGGAACATGAAAGGGCTGTTGAGGGGGCCTCTCCCCGCATGCTGACTAAAGTAACCGAGATCTTTACTTTAGCTCAATGTTAGAATGAGGTTCTCATTCCATTCCTAACAGGACTATAGAGGCACAAAAGGACCATTGAAGGGGCCTCTTTCCGCATTCCGATTTAAACAATCGAGGTCTTCGCTTTAGCTCAATGTTAGGATGACGTTCTCCTCCTATTCCTAACAGGCCTATAGGAACATGAAAGGATCGTTGAGGGAGCCTCTCCTCGCATCCTGGCTTAAGTAATCGAGGTTTTTGCTTTAGCTCAATGTTAGGACGAGGTTCTCCTTCCATTTCTAATAGGACTATAAGGATACAAAAGGACCATTGAAGGGGCCTCTCTCTGCATCCCAGCTTAAGTAATCGAGGTCTTCGCTTTAGCTCAATGTTAGGATGAGATTCTCCTCCTATTCCTAACAGGACTATAGGGACATGAAAGGGCCATTGAAGAGGCCTCTCCCTGCATACCAGCTTAAGTAACCGAGGTCTTCGCTTTAGCTCAATGTTAGGATGAGGTTCTTCTCCTATTCCTAACAGGGCTATAGGAGCATGAAAGAGCTGCTAAAAGGACCTCTTCCTATATCCCGACTTAAGTAATCGAAGTCTTCGCTTTAACTCAATGTTAGGATGAGGTTCTCCTCCTATTCCTAACAAGGCTATAGAGGCACGAAAGGGTCGCTGAAGGGGCCTCTCTCCGCATCCCAGCTTAAGTAACCGAGGTCTTCGCTTTAGCTCAATGTTAGGATAAGGTTCTACTCTTGTTCTTAATAGGGCTAACTTCGTCTAATGATAAAGTTTGGAAGATTATTTTCTATCATCATAATTTCGCACCAAGATCGAAGATATTAAAATAAGAAGATTTTATTGAAATAAGATTATTGATAGTACATGCATGAGTTCTCTAAGTTCCATGGGCATGGGAGATCGGTGCCTCCAAGCTCCTTCAAATAGTAAGTTTCAGATTGGATGATTTTTTTGACTTCGTACGGACCTTTCTAATTTAGGACGAGCTTTCCTTGGTTCTGAGGTTGTGAAATGACTGCTCGTCGAAGTACCAAGTCTCCACTTTGAATATTTTGCCTTTTACTCTGGAGTTATAGTAATGGGCCACTCTTCGTCTATAAGCAGCCATCCGAACTTAGGCTTCTTCTTATTTTTTCTCCAGTAGATCGAGGTTTACTCTGAGGTCTTATGAATTTTCGCTCGCTGAAGACTACAACCCATGCCGATGGTAGCTTGAGCTTAATCGAAATGACTGCTTCCATTCCAAAAGTCAGGACGAACGACGTTTCTTTAGTTGACAGCTTCTAGATAGTTTGGTATGCCCATAGGACATGGTAAGGCTCATCCGCCCAAGTCACATTTGCTCTTTCAAGTCTTGCTTTGTTGTCTTGCAACAAAATTCTGTTGGTCACTTCAGCTTCATCGTTTGTCTGTGAATAGGCTACTGATGTAAAATGATGGAAGATGTTTAAATCTTCACAAAATTTGATAAATTTTGCATCCATAAACTATCGTCCATTATCTGTTATGAGGATTTGAGGTAGGCCAAATCTACAGACAATCGATTTTCAGATAAAGTCCTGTACTTTTGCTTCAGTGATTTTTGCTAAAGGTTCAGCCTCGATCCATTTTATGAAATAATCTACCATCTCCAAGAGAAACTTACGCTGTCCAAATGCCATGGAAAAAGGTTTGAGTATGTCCATTCTCCATTGAGCAAACGGCCACGGGTTGCTTAGGGATGCAAGTTTGGAAGCTGGCTGTCTTTGAATGTTTGTATTTCTCTGACAGTGGTCACATTTTTTGACATACTCTATAGAATCATGGTATAAGATCGATCAATAGTAATCCTACCGAAATAGTCTATGTGATAAGGACTGGTCTCTATATGACTTCCATAGATTTCTTCATGCACTTCCCACAATGCAAAGTCGGCTTCTGAAAGTCAAAGACATCTCAAGAGCAGTAAAAAATACGATCTTTTGTATAGCTTGCCTTCGTATAGAACATACCGGAAGGCTTGATTTCTAAGTTTTCAAACTTCTTTTGGGTCACGAGGAGGAGCTCCATCCCTGAGGTAAGCAACTAGTGGATCGATCCAGCTCGACTCATGCTCAACTTGCATAACGGGCTACGATTCCTCTGAACTTGGGCATTTCAAAACCTCAAAAATTACTTTCCTGAGCAACTCAGTCGGGGCTAAATTGGCTAACTTAGAGAGAAGGTCGGCTCTGATATTTTCTGCCCTCAAAATCTATCGAATGTTAAAATTGTTGAAGGCCGGAGTCAAGTTCTTCATTGTCTCAAGATATTTTATCATGCTTTTCTCTCGGGCTTCATAACCACCGCTAACCTGTCCGACAATCAACTGAAAATTATTATAAACTTGGAGCCGATCTGCTTTCAACTCTTTAGCTATTTTTAACCCTATAATCAGAGCTTCATATTCATCCCCATTATTAGTCGTAGGGAATTCAAAGTATAGCGCATATTCGACGATGACTCCCTCTGGGTTAACTAAGATCGGCCCTACATCCGCACCAAAAGTATTGGATGAGCCATCCACATATAGGGCCCAAAAACCTTTAGAAAGGTTGGCTCTCTCTTCAGAGAAGCCCGATCATAACCATGGAATACTGGTTTCGTTCTGTTCAAGCTCGACTTCATTTAGAATAGTGCATTCCACTATAAAATCTACTAATATCTGAACTTTGACTAAAGGCCGAGGCTGAAAGTTGATATCAAATTCTATAAGTTCGATTGTCCATTTTGCGATTCTTCTGAAAGCATTCGTTCGATGAAGGACTACTTTAATTGGTTGATCAGTGAGAAGAGTTATAGTGTGCCCCTGAAAATAAGGTCGGAGCCTTCGGACTGCAATCAATAGAGCATATGTTAGTTTTTCTAACTTAATATACCTGATCTCGACGTCCCTCAAGACTCGGCTTATATAGTAGATTGACTACTGTATTTTCACCTCTTCTTTAACTAGGACTATCGCAAGGGCCACTGGGGAGATCACCAGGTATAAAAATAATTCCTCTCTAGGTTCAGGCTTTGTTAATAGGGGAGGTGAACAGAGGTAGTTCTTGAGTTCTTTAAAGGCTTGTTGACATTCAGTGGTCTAGCAGAAGTTTTTTGGTTGTTTGAGGGTCTGAAAAAAGGGCATGCACCACTCAGCCGACTTCGAGATAAAGCGATTCAAAGATGCCACTTTTTTGGTTAGGCGCTGAACTTCTTTTATTGATTTTGGAGCAGTCATTTCTTAAATGGTCTAAATCTTCTCTGAATTTGCTTCAATTCTATACCTCGACACCACGAATCATAAGAACTTTTTCAAAGTTATGTCGAAGGCGTACTTAGTTGGGTTCAACTTCATCTTGTACCTCCTAAGGACGCTGAAGGTCTTTTCAAAATCGGCAATGTGATTTATCGAAGCTCGGCTCTTGACAAGCATGTCATCTACATATACCTCGATGTTGCGGTCAATCTGCTTCTTGAAGATTTTATTGACCAGGCGCTGGTATGTTGCTCCTACATTTTTAAGTCCAAAAGATATGACCCTGTAACAATAAAGATCACGGTCAGTAATAAAAGTAGTTTTCTCCTCATCCTCCGGTGTCATCCGAATTTAATTATAGCCGAAGAAGGCATCCATGAAGGTGAGAAGCTCATAGCCCGAAGTTGCATCTACTAGTTGATCAATTCTGGGTAGGGGATAACTGTCTTTTGGACAAGCCTTGTTTAGCTTTTTGAAGTATGTGCATATTTTCCATTTGCCATTGGCCTTCTTGACTAGGATCACATTGGAGACCCAACTTAGATAGTTGACTTTCTAAATGAACCCAGCTTTAAGGAGTTTGTCCACTTCATCTGCTATCGTCTTCTATCTTTCTGGTGCATGGCTTTAAACTTTTTCTTTCACTGATCTACATTTGGGGTCAACAGTCAGCCGATGCTTCATGATCTTGACATCAATTTCTGGCATGTTTGCGGGGATCCAGGCAAAGGCATCGGCATTCTTTCATAAGAAGGTAATGAGCTCCTTCCAAACTTCTCCATCCAAGCTAGAGTCGATCTGCACCATGTGTTCTATGTTTCCATCATCTAGAGAGATAGCTACCAGGTCCTTCATGGGTTTGCTCCACTCCTCAGTAAGGTCATCCCGAACATCCAGCCCATCGACTAGGCAAAGGTTGGGTTGGCCACTTTTTTGTAGGGTGATGGAGTAGCAATGCCTTGCTAGAGTTTGATCTCCTCTGACTTCTCCGATCTCATAGCTTGTTGGAAACTTCATTTTCAAGTAGTATGTCGATACTAATGCCCGAAGTGCATTTAGGCTAGGTCGGTCGAGGATTGCGTTGTAAGCGAATGGTGCTTTTACTACCAAAAAATTCACTCATATTCTGGACTATCTTGGATATTGCCATGCAGCCACAACCAAAGTTATTATACCTTGAACTGGTACTACGTTACTAGTGAAGCCTACCAATGGAGAGTTCATCGGTCCAAGCTAACTATTAGGTATAGACATTTTGGAGAAAGCATCATAAAATAAAATATCGATCGAACTTTCATTATCAATAAGGATACGGCATACATCATAGTCAACAATGTTTAGAGAGATTACAACCATGTCGTTATGCGAGAACTGAACTCCTTGAGCATCCGCTTTAGTGAAAGTTATTGATTCTTCAGTTCTTTGCTTCTTCGCTTTCCCTATCGATCCACCAGCCTCTCCCCATTGAAGCCCCTTAGAAATGGTGTTGATGATGCCGAGGGATGGCCGATCTTCTGGCTGCTCTTTTCTTCTTGATGGTTCAGGCTGGGGTAGCACCCTTGGCCGATCTTTCCTTACTTTAGGCCGACGTCGCAAGAATCGACCAAGCCAGCCTCTCCTGATGAGCTCTTCCATCTCGTCTTGGAGCTGGGTGCATTTCTCAGTATCATGATCATGGTCATGATGGTAGAGGTAGTATTTGTTAGGATTATGCTTGCCAGGATGAGTGCGCATCCTCTCCGACTTTGGTAGTTGCTTCTTGATTTTCATCGCTACTTGAGTCTTCGGAGCATTGAAGGGGGCGTAGTTGTGAAATCTTCTAGAAGAAAAACCTCTTCGCACCCTTCTATCAGGGCTTCTTTGACGACGAGCTCGAAGAGGAGTTCAGGCTCGTCTGCACTTAGAAGAAGTTCTAGAGCACGGTCGAGCTTCGCTCAGCTTTTCTTCAACTATGGGCTTGCTTGAATCACCCATCTGCCACTCTCTCATGGCTTCTTCATCCTTTGCCTTGAAAACCTCTTCCATCCGGGCGTAACCATCAGTCCAAGCCAGCATATCAGTAAAATTTTTGGGGTACTTCTCTAGAAAGAATAGTAGATCATTTTTTTGAAGGCCGCCCTTTAGTGCGGCCATTGTAATAGACTGATCTAAGTTTCGGACCTCTAGAGCAATAGTATTGAAGCGGTTGACATAGGCCCAAATGGGCTTTCCTTCTTTCTGCTCGATATGGATGAGAAAATCTGAGCCTCATCGAGGACGTCAGTTGCTGACGAAATGAGCCATAAATTGATGGCTCATCTGATCAAAAGAGAAGATCGTACCTGACTTTAGTGCCAGGTACCAGTTTCTTGCTGCTTCCTTTAGAGTGGAGGAGAAAGCTTGGCATAGGATGGCATCGAACGCACCATGGAGCAGCATCATTGTTCGAAAGGCCTCTAGATGATCTATCGAATTAGTAGTCCCATCATAGCTCTCGAACTATGGAAGTTTAAAGTTTGGCGGGATCAATTCCTACATGATTTGATGAGAGAATGGAGGGTCTATGCAAATATCATTACCATAAGTGAAGGAAGCCTGGCGGAGTTTCTCAATTCATCGGTTCATTTTTTGCAGCTTTCGATCTAAGAGATCGTCGTGATCATGGATCTCTAGAGTTTTCTGGCTGAATGGAGATAGAGTCCCTCCAGGGATAGAGTCATAGTCAAAGCAGGGGCTCCTTGCCCTCTACTTCCCTTTCTTGGAGGTGACCGACCGACTCGCCCAAGTCAGTCATCCCCAGACTGGGTCTAGGGTTCTGAAGAAGTCTGCTCCAATCGGGCCAGCCTCGAAGGTTGCCTCTATTGTATGGCCTGCATTGCTTCAGTGAGAACCCTAACCTACTGAACTAGTAGGTTAAATTGCTCTACATCCACCATTACCACTAGTGAAACTGGAGATGCCGGGGATGAGATGGGGGTGGGCAGATCTGGATGAAATTTGATCATGAAGGTGATCGACCGTCGGATGGAAGCTTTTCTAAGAGGCATCCTCGTGAGATCAACTAGGAAAGAGGAACTTCGAGGGAAAGGAGAGAGATCTTTGCTGAGCACTCCTTTAAGAATAAGAGCATCTCGAGAGAAAGAGGTCCCTTCCTCTAGTATCAATTCTATTGGTGTGAAATATGGTTAATGTCAAAATTGGCTAGAGATGGAGAAGCCAAAGTCACCATCGGGACCTGCAAAAGAAGTCCAAACTAGAGGAGGGGTGGCTCCGACAGGACCCTCCAACGATCAAGTCAGCTCTTTCGGCCAACAGAAATAAAATGCTCAGTAGAGAAAGTAGCAGAGTTTTGAGAAAGAGAATGAGAGCTTGGAGAAAACATATCTGGAGGGTTTCTTTTATAGATGGAGTCTATAATAAACTGATAGTGACAGTCGCAACCGCCTGGTAGTGAGCCATTCGGAATCACGTGAAGTTTATTACGGAGAGTAGTATCCATTATCATAATGCATCTATTGTCGTGACATACAGACGGTTGAGATTTAATTGTTAAAGTTCGAAGGAGGTAGGTGCTGACGATAAAGAGCTTCAAGCTTCATTAATTCTAGAGAAGTTCGAACTCCTTTAGGATCGTCTGTGTGTAAGTGGGTTCATGCTATGAAGATTGCTGGATCCGCATAGGTGTGGAGGCCCTCCCAAGCGACTGCATGGAGTTTGACCAAAAGGGGTTCGAAAGTCCATTAGAGAAATTCTGAAGAAAGTCCATCGGAGGAACCCGAAAGGAGGTCTACTGGAAGGATCTGTATGTAGATCCGTTGGAGAAAAAATCTGAAGGAGAATTCGTCTAATGGACGAATTCGATTGAAGAAGAAGTCTGAAAGAAGATCGATTGATGGAGAAGTTTGACAAATATAGAAGTCTGAAAGGAGATCGACTGATGGAGAAGTCCGGAAGAAGTTCGGTTGATATAGAAGTCCGGAAGAAGTTCGGTTGATATAGAAGTCCGAAAGAAGATCGACTGATGGAGAAGTTCAAAAGAAGGAATTTACGATTGAAGCTCTTCTATGATTACAAGTTATATTTGGCTGAGCATCAGACTGAACTTCAGTGGGAGCAAGGTTTACCCCAACATGTACCATGCATATTTCTGGAGGCCGACAAGAATGGTAAAGCCAAGATAATATATGGAATCAATAAAATATAGTATATCATCATGACCCATGCTGAAACCTGTGAGAGAGAGGAACAACAATAAAATAGGATAACCAGAATTCCAAAATTATCCTTGGATAATAGAAGTAGATGGTTCAGTAGTAGTGGGACAGTAGTTCCTAAGAAAGCCTATGGTGGAGAAAGATAAAAACTGTTGAAAAATAGGTAGGTTAGTGAGTGGGTGATAGTTCAAGCATTTAGAAAATAATAGAAGATGATAGGATAGTTTAGAGATTATAGTAGAAAAATGGAGGAAAGATTTTTGGATAGTAGTGATGAAAAAGATTTTATATTAAAAAAGACTTCTATGATTGGAGCACTTGCTCTCCAACAACACTAGACAAGGCTTTTTGTATTTTGGCTTAACTTACATTGGTGGCAAATGAGAAACTAAATGCAAGGAATACCCATGCCAAGAAAGTAATGCATATCTCCATGCCAAGAAATAATGCATAAACCCTATGTCACTCATCCCAAATATCTTCATTATGTCTTCCTTAAATTTTTGAATTATTTTAGAATTACTTTTTATAAAGATCAAATCATCAATGTAAAAAGAAATTATGAGAATGTTACCTTGCCTTTGGTTTTTAATATAGAGTGTGGGTTCGCTTTTGCTCCTTATGAATCCTTGATTAGTAAAATACCCATCGATCTTACTATACCACATCCGTGGAGCTTGCTTCAGCCCATATAATGCCCTTTTTAATCATAAAACTTTATCTTTTTCTCTCTTGGTGAGGAATCCTTGGGGTTGCTCTATATATATTTCTTCTTCTAGTACTCCATTTAGGAATGCTAATTTTACATCAAGTTGATGAATGCTCCATCTTTTTTAGGCTGCAAGAGCAACTAATGCTCTTATTGTACTCATCCAAGCAACTAGGTTGAGGGTCTCATTGTAGTCAATCCCAAGCTGCTGTGTGTAGTCTTTAGCTGCAATTCTTGCTTTATGTTTATATATTAAGCTATCGGAGTTAGATTTTGTTTTGTACGTAGACCTACTTAACCCTAACGACTTCTTTGTCTCATGGATGATCCACCAACTCCATGTTTTGTTCTTCTCAATCATTTGAATTTCTTCTTCTATAGGTTTCCTCCATACTTCTTGTTTTAATGCAACTTTAAAGCTTTCAAATTTCAAGATAGAATAGTTGCATGTTTCATATATCTCCCTTAGAGATCTTGTCCTCCTAGTGGTGTTTTTAGAGAGGACTCATCTTGTATTGAGGAGGATCTTAGTGATGATGGTGAAGTTATCGTCAAAGTCTCAAATATTGCACCTTCAATTTCTCCTTCTCGTACAAGTTCTTTTGTTGAAGCCATATGATAGCTGTCAGACTTTGTGAAGCTTTATTTTTCGACCTTCTCAACTTTTCAATTCCATATAACACTTTCATCGAACTTTACATCTCGACTGATAATTTTTTTTTTTTGTTTGTAGATTGTATACTTGATCGATAGCCTTTTGATATAATGCTATAGCTCGAGAAGATGCCTCTTTCAATTTTTTTCTCAAGCTTGTTTTTTTTCTACTAGAACATGGATATAATATATAGATTTAAAGACATAGAAATATTTGGCTAAAGGCTTTTGATCACTCCAGGCTTCAATAGTAATCTTGTTTTGTACTGCCTTCATAGAGCATCTATTTAACAAGTAGACTGTAGTATATACTGCCTCGAATCGGAATAATTTTGGTAGTCCTTTCTCCATTAGTATTGATCTCGCCATCTCTATGATTGTTCTGTTCTTTTTTTTCTAATATGCCATTTTGCCGTGTCATGTATCCCATAGTTAGTTGATGCTCTATGCCTCCATCTTAATTTGCACAATTGATTAAACTTCTTAGAAGTGTACTCTTTATCCCTATCACTTTTTAATACTTTGATATAGTGGCTACTATGTTTCTCCACAAAGTTCTTAAACTTCTTAAAGATTTTGAAAACTTACGAATCTTTCGCAAAGAAAATATACCCATGTCATCTATGTATAGTCATCAATAAAGAGGATGAAGTACCTATTTTGATTAAGTGAGGGCATCCTCATTAGGCCACATACATTTATGTGTACTAGTTCTAATAGCTCTTTTGCTCTCCAAGTTTTGTTAGAAGAAAATGATTGTCAATGTTGTTTCCAAGAAGACAACCTTCACATGCATCATCTTTCTCCAATATGCTGGGTAGATCTCTCATCATATTTTTTTGATGTCATAACTTAAGCTCATAGAAGTTGAAATGGCTAAATCTCTAGTATCATAACTATGAGTCTATTTTTATTTGAGCCACTGAATGGAAAAATTCATGTTTTCCTCTATTTTTATTTGAGCTATCTCTTTCTTATTCTTCATGTCATATATAGTGCAAGAATCTCCCTTGAAATGCAAGGAATACCCATTTTGCATCATTTGGCTAATACTTAAAAGATTGTGCTCTAGGCTAGAAACAAGTAAGACATCTCTGATGAATCTTATTCCTTCATTTGTCTTAACCGCAATGGTGCCTTTGCCTTTTGCCTCCACTAGTGCTCCATTTTTCATTTTGATTTATAATTTGACTGATGTATTAATATTGTAGAAGATACTTTCATCTCCAACCAAATGATTACTATAGCTACTATCAATATACCACATGTTCCTCTTTTCTTCAGAAACAGCATAGCATGTACGGAATATATGCTTGTCTGGCTCCTTTTCTTTAGAGAAGTTGGCGTGGTGATTTCTCTTGTAGTGACAATCTTTTTCAATGTACCCAAACCTCTGGCAGTTTTGATACTGTGGCTTCCCACGATGCCAGCAATCCTTTTCAAGTTAACTTATCCTTTTACATATGCTGCATGGTAGGTATTTGCCGTTCTTCCTTCCTTTTAAACTTTTTTATCTTGAGATTTTTCTCCCCTAGAATTTTGTTGATATTTTCTTTCACCATCTCTTGAGTTTTGAGATCTTAAGTTGAGCTTAGACTGAAAGGCACTTTTTAGTAGAGTTTCATTTCACCTAAGTTTTTGCTCATGTGCTTGTAGAGAGCCCATCAATTCTATAATTGATATAGCTAATATATCTTTCGATTCTACTGTGACTTGATCATATTTTTCTGTAAGACTCACTAGTATTTTTTGTATGACCTTTTGATCAGAAATATCTTCCTCATAGGCTCTTATTTGATTAACTAATTCCATCAATCTTGAGCAATATTCTTTAGCTATCTCAGAATCTTTCATGTTAATATTTTCCATCTCTCTTCTTAGAGATTGAAGTTTAATTATGCTTACCTTAGTATTGCCTTGAAACTCCTCTTATAGGATATCCTGAGTCTTCTTTGCAGTTGTAGCTCTCATGATTCTTGAAAAAATTATCTTATCGACCACATGTTGGATGATGAACAAGGTGCTTTCATCCTTCTGTTGATTTTCTTTTAATTTATTTATTTGAGCTTGAGAAAGAGTAGTACCTTCTTCAGGAATCATGTATCCTTCTTCAATAATCTCCTATAGATTTTGAGACTTGAAATAAGTCTTTATCATGATGCTCTAATAGTCATAATCTTCTCCACAAAAAATAGGGACATTAGATTGGTTTGATCCAAAATTGGCCATGGTTGATAGGATGGTTTATTTTGAGAGACTTAGTTGAGGTTGATATGCTATACACCTAATGATGATCAGCCTAGAGCTCTGATACTACTTGTTGAAAAATAGATAGATTAGTGAGTGAGTGAGTGATAGTTCAAGTGTTTAGAAAATAGTGGAAGAGGATAGGATAGTTTAGAGGTTATAGTAGAAAGATGGAGGAAAGATTTTTGGATATTAGTGATGAAAGAGACCTTATATAAAGGGAAGGCTTCTTTGATTGGAGAACTTGCTCTCAAACAACACTAGACAAGATTTTTTATGTTTTAACTTGACTTACAAATGGTACCCTGTTAGGTTATTTATAGGTGAGGCTCCATCTCTTTTTTTTCTCTAGAATCTTCCATCTACAATACTCTTATCTAGATAAATCTACATCCTCTCAATTTTTTTTAGAGTATTCTTATCTAGATTTCTTACAACCTCCTAGATAAAAAGAAATCTAGAACATATCTTTTTTATACATAGTTATGTTTCTAGAATACTCTATAAATTTCTTTTTCTTCTATACTTTATTTTGAACTTTCTTGAAAGTGCTTCACTTTTCAACAAAGACAAAAGATATAATGGGATAACTAGCAAGTTATATCAATCCCAATAATAAGAAATATCCCAAGCATCAGCCTATAGAAGATATTGTAAATTGGAAGAAATAGGATGTAAAGGGTTGAAAGGAACTTCATGATCCCAAGCACTTCTAGCTAGCCTATCGGCAACCACACTAACTTCATGGAAAAAATGATCAGCTTAAAAATAGTTAAAAGTTGTGACCAATATAAAATATCAAGTAAAAATGAAAGCCCTACACATTTAGAAGAAGCTAGAGAATTAATCCAAGCAATAATAATGTTAGTCTCCTTCCAATAAAATATGATCCTTTTTCACGAAGAATATTACAGCTTGAAGACCAGCCAAGCACCAACTAATTCTGCAAGAGAAATAGAAATATAATTCAACATCAAAGCAGCTGTGTACGGAGGTAAACAATAATGATCTCAAATAACATAACCACTAAAGCTCTCTCCTATTTAACTGAACCATCAAAATTTACTTTAACAACTCCAAGGTGATGGGGAAGCCACCTAACAAATAAACTAGATGAGCAAACAAAAAGATAGAAGCAGAGCTAACCCAATACCTTTAAGCAGTTGTCAAAACTTAATTTCATAGAATATGAAAGTGATCATCAAGAAAATAGAAGAGTCGATGAAGTAAGTGATGATGAAAAGTAGTACTTTCAAAGTTATGACTGTTCTGTTCTAACCAAAGCAACCATAAACTATAATATAATTATAACTTTGACTCATTCCTCTACCAAGGCATCAGTTAGCATAGCAGATAATTCAGCAAAAAGCTGAGTTTAGGGCTATGTTGCATTATTTGGGCTACTAGTGGCCAACAACAAAGCATAATTTTTTTGACAAACCAAGAAGAACTCTATGTATTTGCATAAAGTCACCAATTTTATTCAAAAGGTCTGTATATCAAAGAATATACAAAAGGAGAATCATTCAATAATTACAAAAGCTAATCAAATCTCAAAAACTATACCTCTAAATAGAAAAAACTAAGCAAGAAAGATAAAAAATTCCTCATAATGCATGAAAAAATGCAACCAAAACCTACCATTCTGTTCAAGAAAGAGAATCTTCCATGAGACGATAATCAAAAAACCAATAATCTAGCTGCAACGGCGCAAAAAGTTTAGGTGACAGGGGTTTGGGAGGAGTAAGAAGAGACTCGAAAGAGGAAAACCAACTAGAGAGAAGAATTAAAGGTATACAAATAACTCTTCATCATAGTCTCACGCAAGAACTCCAACATAAGGCAACAAGAACAATAGCCACTAGTTGCATTGGAAATTCAGAAGGAAAAATCAATTGGAGACTGAAAACTATATTATCTAAGAAAAGTTATCACAAAATCACCTAAAGTATATCATCATTGTCCCCACCAACCAAAGGGATCTGGCATATACATATCTTGGCTATAAGATGAGCCATAGAGTTTAGCACATAATAATGAGAAACCAAATATATCATTAAACTTAGCCAGAATTGATCAATCTGAATTTAGAGTAAGAGCTTTAACAAAGACACCCCCATGAGATCCATGCTTGTGAAGAAAGATGCACGCATTTTTTTCATTCCAAATGGACTAGCAGACAGCTACCAACAAAAAGGAAATAATAGTTGGTAACAAACAACCATGAAAGTATTTCTTAATCCAAAAGGATCAAAAGAGCTTAGCTAGGTTATTAGGGGAAAGGCAAACCAAGAACTCGGTACAGATAACATCTCAAATTGATGCAGCGATGGGGCGGCTAAGAAAAGATGGTCTCTAGTTTCAACTGCCATACCACAAATACCATAATTATCCAAGAATTTACCAAGCTTGATAGCGAGGATGGTCCTAGTATTAAGCTTGTTTAAGAGATCAAGCCAAAGAAAACTTTTAACCTTAGAAGGGGTATAAGAATTCCAAATGGTTTTAGCTAAAGGCCATTTAATTCCTCTTCTCACTTGAAAGTTACATAATGAGGAAGTTGAAAACACTCATTTTGAATCAGGGAGTCAAAAAATCTTATTCGAATCAGTGGAAAGAGAGATTTATCTTGAAGCAGGGATAAGATAATACCCTTTTGGTTTGCTTGCTCAAGCTTTAATTAAATTAGAGAAATGAATGTTCCAAACCACAGTAGCATGATTCTAAAGTTTTGCTATATCGCAAAGTTTGATTTTGCAAGCCTTATAAATATCAGGAAACAGCTATTTGAGAGGGGCATAGCAATGCCAAGATCCAACCAAAATGAAGTGGCAGCCCCTTTCCAATAATGAACCTGTATCTATTCCAAAATAGGGGAAGGGAGACAACAATATCCTTCCACAATCTAGACCACAATTTTCTAGGCCTCCAACATGGCATAAGCTTAAACCTTTTAAAGTAAAAATAGTTAGGTGATTTTCTTCAAAGGCCCGAATTACTTAATAAATATCTCTAGCCTTATTTAGCAAGAAGAGAGTTGTTGAAGAGCTTAAGATCCTTAACCCCAAGGTGCATGCCTCTTATCTTTCGAAAGACAAACCTTTTTTCAATTAACTTTGCAAACACAGCTAAAAGCCATGTCCGCAAAGAATCCAAATAAAACTTTGATGAATTTTGGAAATTTGATTGCAAACCCAAGAGAGTAACTTGTACAAAAAGAACAAATAAGTTGGGATTGAAAAAAGAACAGAATTCGTAAGAGTTAACCTATCCCAAAGAATAACAACTTTTTTTTCCATGAAGCTAGCCGAGCCTCAAAAGATTAGATTAGTGGCAACTAATTAGATCTATAGCATTCTTACTTTCAAAGGAAGCCCAAGAAACTTGATAGGTAAGGAAGAAGTCTTGCAATTCAACCAGGAAGCAAAGACCACCCCCCCTAAGAACTAATAGGACCAATTGATGCCACCAGACTTTATGAATAATTAGTAAGAGGCCTAAAAGTAGCTCAAAGAAATAAAGAATTAATTTTAGGACAGCAAAGGAATTTTTGTCACCTTGGGCTTTAAGCTATTGTCAACATATTGAAGAATCTCTATCCCTTCGATACCATTAAAGATATCTGCCATTTTGGCATTGGCAATGAGCTTTGAAAGAGGATCAACCACCAAGGAGAAGAGGTATAGGGACAAAGGATCTCCTTGCCAGCCCCTCTTTTATAGTTGAATCAAGCACCTTGTTCACCATTGGCATAAATCACTACCTTGGAAGAGAAAGAATATTTTTAACCCAACCACACCATTTCGAAGGGAAACCACTATGAAGAAGGAGATCCATTAAATAGTTCAAATTTAGATAATCAAAAACCTTGGAGAAGTCAAGTTTGCATAAAGCACCCAAGAATTTCATTCTTTTACAATAGTGGATAATTTCATGAGCGCAAAAAACATTGTCAAGAATAGATCTCCCTTTGATGAAGGTAGTTTTAGTCGAATCAATGAGCAAATTTATGAGAGGTTGCAGACACCTTGCAAAAACTTTAGAGATAATTTTAATATGAGAGCATGTCAAACATGGATTTAAAATCAGAGGGATGAGAGGCTACATCCCTTTTAGGGGGATGAGGAAAAAAATAAGCATACATCAACTGAGAGAAATCCACATTGCTATTGTACAGCTAAGGAAATAGAGAGATGATATCGGAAGCTATAAGGTCCCAAAATTTTTGAAAGAAAATCATTGAAAATCCATTAAAGCCCAGACTCTTGTCACAAAAAAAACTAAAGATGGCATCTTTGATTTCATCTAGAGAAAATGGCGCATCAAGACCTTCCAACTAAGGGAGGTTGGAAAAATATAAGGATCGCCAATCCAACTTCATCAAAGACTTCTGATGATTAACAAATATTTTTTGAAATAACTGGTGAGGGTTGAAGGATTATTTTCTACTCAATAAATTGGTGGCCCTTTCAAGAAATGTAAGAGATCCAATTCTTCTTTTTGTGGAAGTTTGCAATTCAATGGAAATATTAAGTATTTCCATCACCCTCTTTGATCCATTTAGCCTTAGCCCTTTGTTTCCAATAGAGCTCCTTGGTTTTACAAAGATCAAATAACTCCATCTTCCAAGAGGACCTAGATTCCCTCTCAAAGGAAATAAGATTTTTCATTTTTTCTTTGCAGTCAAGAGTTTGAATTTTCTCCAAAAGGGTCATTTTTCATTAGGATGAAGACCGCGAGAAATCAAGACTCCAACTCTTGAGGAATTCTTGGATTTTACAAAGCTTTAACACTAGATTTTTGCTGCTTCTTCAGATAGATTGTCTCTCTAGATTGAGGCAATGAGAGGAAAAAGAGAGTCACAAGATAACCAGCTATGATCAAAACACAAGAATTTCCTAGGTTTCTAACAATTTGCAAGGATTGGGAAGGACAAGCTAAAAAGAGTTTGGGCAAAATAAGTCTCATTCCTCGAAGATGAGAAAATAGTCAAGTTTAGCAAAGATAGGTTTCTCCTCCTATCACTCCAAGTAAAATCTTGGCCCTTAAGAGGAAGATCAATTAGTAGAAGATCTCTAATGAGGTGATTGAAGCCAAGGGTAACCTTCCTAGGCTAAGGATTTTTTATTCTTTTAGATAGTTTTCTAGTGGCATTGAAGTCACCACTAATAATCCAAGGGCCCAGAAACATCAATATGACTTTACGAAGCTCATCCCAAAATGAAGGCTTGAGATCATAATCCATAGGGCTATAAACAATGGTGAGGGACCAGGAGGAGTTCAAAAATGGGTCTTGCCAAGAAACAGTGAAAGAGAAGGTGAGGATTTCCTTCCTAATAAGAGTAAGCCTTGCATAATCCCATCTCAAGAGAATATCCTGAGAAGAACCAACGGCATCTAGATTGCACCAAAAATCGATTTTCCTACCAGAAAGAGATTTAAGAATAGTGGGGTTCATGGAGTCCAATTTGGTTTTATGTCCTATTCTTTTTATTTTCTAATAGAGCAAAAATTGACATATGATAAATGCATGCTCTAAATCTTCTTGCTGGTCATAGTATAAGTCACAACAAATATGATGTTGAGGTAAGATATGTTGGTGAACCAAATATTCTTTAGTTGGAAGTTTGGACCAGAGCAGTTTTCAATAAAAAAATTTAACATTCATAGGAATAGGAACTCCCTAAATCCAATGAAATTGAAGCCAAGATTGATGAAACTAAGGCCAAGATGAGGAAGAGGAAGGAGACAAGGCAGCTGAAATATCATATAAAGATACCTTGCATTAGGGCTAAGCAAATAATCGAAACCCGAAGAAACCCATCCAATCTGATTCGATAAGCATTGGTTTCAGTTTGTTGAAAGACTTGAATCGGGTTGGAATTTATAAAAAAATTAATTAATTATAGTCGGATTTAGTTTCTACACTCTTAATACACAACTCGTCTAAATCCAACACAATCCATCCGAACCTGACACAACCCATTCGAACTTGACACAACCCATTCGAACCCACAAATAAACTTAGTGGGCTAACATTGGACTTAAAATCAATATTGGATCAATATTAAAGTCCAAACCAACACAACCCATCCGAACCTACTACAAACTACTCACTTCAGTTTCAAATAATTTATACATGATAAATGGTCAGAAGCGGGTTGAATTTTCTTTAACCCACAAATAAACTTAAATGGGCTAACATTGGACTTAAAATCAATATTGGATCAATATTGAAGTCCAAACCAACACAACGCATCCGAACCTACTATAAACTACTCACTTCAGTTTCAAATAATTTATACATGATAAATAGTCAGAAGCGGGTTGAATTTTCTTTAATCCGATTAAGCTCGGTTAGGTAAAATTTTTCTCTTAACCCGACCAAACCCAACTTGTGCTCAACCCTACTTTGCATACCCAATAATGCTCCAAGATAGCTTATTAGGACCTGACCCACCAGAAAGAAAAATATTGGATATGATAGACATCATTATAGCCAAAAACACAGTTTAAAGGGCAACAATATTCCATGAGCGAGCTTGTGTGAAAAAGCAGATAGCTTGACCCTTAAACATCAGCTAGAATATTGAAATAAGTAGGCCATGCTGCTAAGGGGATAGAAGAAATCTATAGGTCAAGCATGAAGTTAACCCGAGAACCATTTGATATAGCCCATTAAAATTGGTATGTAATGGCAACAGTAGAAGTGGTGATTTTATACTAAATGGAAGAAGATCTGCATAATGGAATATCGCAAATCCATGATCCAAAGAAGTGCTATTTAGAGCTAATCGATTGGGCCTAAGGAGATTGCGGCTAGAAGATTAGCTAAAGTGCAAGCTTTACTACCTAAAACTATTACTTTTTTTACTGCAAAGAATGAATAGTGAGTCCCCCAATAAATTTTGGTGTGCAAACTATACTCCAAGAAAGCAAGTATAAACCATGCCGATTGGTAGAATGACATCCCCAAAGAAAAGTAAGAAAGTGCTTCTCAACATTATGCAAAATGGAAGGGAGAATGTAAAGAGAAGCTATCATATAGATTGAGATATAAATCAATACTAATTGTAGCAAGATTGCTCTTCCTACAAAGGAAAAAGCCTTCCATTGCCAACTTTCAAGTTTGGCTACCATCTTATCTAGCAAGAGGACAAATTCAAAGTGTTTTAAGGCATGTCCAGTGAGAGGCATACCAAGGTACATCCAAGTATCAGCTTTTAAAGAAATGGATATAATTTAGTTAATTTGTTATTTGATAAAAATACTTGTAGATAGACTAAAGATAATATGTGACTTATCCACATTGATTGCATGGCCAATCAAAGCACAATACAAGTTAAGAATGAGTTTGCAAGCAAAAAAAAGTGGCACAAGCAATGAGAAAATAGTCATCGGCAAAAAAGATATTAGCGAAAGTTCGACCACGTTTTGATAGCCTATAGAGGTGAAGGATTTGATGTTGCATGCATCGCTAATTGAAGAAAAATAGATAATACATCAGAGAACAAAATAAAAAGCTAGAGAGATAAAGGACAATCTTGTCACGGACCCATAGTAATAAGAAATAAGAGGTTGGTGTGTCATTAATTAGAAAGAGAAAGTAGGATTAGTAACACAAAGAAAAATCCATTGAGTGAACAAGGATGAAACCTGAAATGGTGTAAGACATGAGATAAAAACTCGTAATTAACATGATCAAAAGCTTTTTCTATTAGATGTGTGCTTAGAAGCCAGATTGGTTGACACACTATAATACACTTCTAAGGATAATTTTATAATTTTGACTATAAATTAATAAAAAAAATATTTTCTATCATAGTATGTATTTAAAGTGTCTATGATACATCCTATCAGTTAATAGTAATGATAATTTATATTTTCAAAAGTTAAAAATTTAAGACATAAATTTTTATAATTAACTCATAAACTGCTTCCGACCGTAGGATTATTATAAGAATGATGATCGATTCGGAAGGTTGGTGTACGATCGCTTTCTTAAGATAGATGAGTTTTGAGTCTATAGTGTAAAGATACTAGAGTGAGAGTACAGATACTCGTTAGAGAATGAGGGCATTGAGCATGACCACCTCGAGCAGTGATAAACATATAAAATAAATATATAAAAATATTATTTTATTAATTAATTTATCATTATTTCTTAAGAATTGATACTTTTATTTTATTTTTTATAGAAAAAAGATTATGGATGAAAAGAGTTCGATTTATGGGTCATAACAAAATAAATTTTATTCAAATCAGAGCTAAAAAAAAAAAGTTGTGAAGTCTAGAATTTTTAAATAATAAAAAAAATAGTTTGGTGCATGGTAGACCGACCGGCTGGTCCATAGATCCTACGCAGACCGGCCAGCTCAGTAGGCATGGCGAATCAAGGAACACCACATGGTAGACGTAGACCCTTAAGGGGTTTATCAAAAATCCATCACGGCTTACAGGGTGTTTTGGTAATTCTATGAAGCATGGCGTACAGCGATTGACGGAGGCATTCCGTATACCCAGTCCATGCAGTCTAGTGGCATAGTACATGCATGATCGGATGGCAGCCATCCATCCTGCCAGAGATCCGATGGTCCACGTCGATTTTTGATTTGATTCGAAGAGATCTAGCTGATTTGCGCGATCGGATGGCCAGAAAGCGAGCTGGTCAAGATCCAACGATCAAAATTTATCTCCAACTTGATTAAGGAAGATCCAACACCATCCAATGGCCCAAATTCAATCTTAAACTTGATCGAATGACTGAAAATTAATTTGAGTCCTGTTTAAGCTATAGAAGTTCAATTTTGGTCAAATCTTGACCATTGAGATCCGATCTGATGGCAAAAAATTACTTCAAGAAGTAGAATCCGATCCAAACTTGATTTCTTTAATTTTTCTCCAATTTCAACCTAATTTCTTCTCTATAAAAAAACCTCTAAGCTAAAGTAACGAGCATCAACCTCTATAAGCCCTCTAAACCTCTCCACAGCTTCTCTAAGGCCCTAAAAATCTCTCTCTCTCCTCTCCAAAAACCACCAGCAAGCGATTTCTCCCCCTAAGATTGAATATTTTTAATGCTGCACAAGAACCACCCACTTTCAACCATAGTAAAATCAATTTATTAGAGGAAGTTTTAGAAGATAAAATCTCTACCTTGCTCGACTCGGACCCTTTATAGGCATGCTTAGCACACTTTGGAGTGGATGATTTTGACATTGATGGATACACGAGAGAGGTTAATGCACCTTTAGAGCCACCCAATTTTAGCACCACTCCTCCCTATACTGTAAAGTATGAATAATTACCGACTCAGTCGAGCTCTTAAAGTATTTATTTCTTAGACCTGATGAAATCCTTTCGGTAATCATATCCTCCAACTTAACTACTGGCCAGGAAGAACAACTTGTAGGAGTGCTCAAAGAGCATAAAGAGGCCATAGGATGGACAATTGCTAATCTGAAAGGCATTGATCCTTCTGTTTGCATGCACCATATACATTATGAGGCAGAGACCAAACCACATAGAGATATGCAATGTAGGTTGAATCAAAACATGCGGCAAATAGTAAAGAAAGAAGTAATAAAATGGCTAGATACAGGCATTATCTATCCAATTTTTGATAGTAAGCGGGTTAGCCCGACTCAGGTGGTGCCTAAGAAATTGAGTATCATTATGGTAGAAAATGACCAAGGTGAGTTATTACCTACTCGTACAGCAACTGGCTAGCGAGTATGTGTGGATTATAGGCGACTCAATGCCATGACTAGGAAAGATCACTTTTTATTATCTTTCATTGATCAAATTCTAGAATGGTTAGCGGGTCGAAGTTACTTCTGCTTCTTGGATGGATATTCAGGATACAATCAAGTACCTATATTTTCAGAGGACCAAGAGAAAATCACCTTTACTTGTCCTTTTGGTTTTTTTGCCTTTCATAGAATGCCTTTTGGACAATGCAATGCACCAGCCACTTTTCAGCAGTGCATTATGGCAATTTTTCTGACATGGTCTATAAATTTTTAGAGGTTTTCATGGATGACTTCTTTATTTTTAGCTCTACTTTTGAAGTTTGTTTGCAAAATTTAACTAAAGTACTTAAAAGATGTATGGAGACGAATCTGGTATTAAGTTGGAAAAAGAGCCATTTTATGATTTGTGAGGAAATCATACTCAAACATATTATATCTAAGCAGAAGATTGAAGTAGACAAAGCTAAAGTTGAGATAATATTAAAACTACCACTCCCAACATCGGTTAAATAAGTACAATCTTTCTTAGGGCATGCAGGATTTTATAGGCGGTTTATTAAGGACTTTAGCAAAATTTTCCGATCCTTATCCAATCTTTTGGCTAAAGATAATTCCTTTGATTTTAATGAAGACTGTTTAGCCACCTATAATAAATTTAAAATAGCATTAACTACTGCACCAATTATCAAACCATCGGATTGGATCCTACCATTTGAAATTATGTGTGATGCTTCTGATTATGCGGTCGGGACAGTATTAGGGCAAAAATTCAATAAGGAACCTCATGTAATTTACTATGCTAGCAAAACTCTCTCGGATTCTTAATTGAACTACACCATGGTGTAGACACCAGAGCCACCAGAAGTCAGCAATATAATTTAGATTCAATTTGGATTGAAGAAGCTATATCAGAATAATTCTACTTCAGTTATTTTATTCTAGTCCTTTTGATTTAATCAATTAGTTTTTTTGATGTATTTAGTTTTGGGTCCATAGGACCATACTTGAATTTATTTTGGATTAAGCCTTATTTAGAAAGAGACCATCATAAAAAAGCAAGCTTGGTCCACGTCATCTTTGGAGCCACCACCCTCCACACGCCTAGGGAGGAAATACACATGCCAGCATGTGCCATGCCCAAGGATCCTCATGCCAAGTTGTGTCAGGCATCAAGCGCCCACATGGAGTTTCTTTTCTTTCCTAGGATTTCTTAAGAGTTCTTGATTTCTTACTTATTTTGTTAAAAGGCTGATTTTTTTTCTATGATTTCATAAAAGATAGATATGATATATTATTGTATTTAAAAATCATACATAATATTTTATTTTTTTGTTGGGAGGGTTGATTTTTTTCTTGTAAAGAAAATAGGATTCCTAAAGAAATAAGACCCCTAGGGTCCTATATAAATCCATGTATCTTTCATGAATGAGACAATGAATGAATGAATCACTTTATAATTCCTACAAACACTTATGTTGGTCGCTCCAAGAGGGAGAGGGTGTGAGACCCAAAATCGTCCCACGAGGGGAGGGTGTGAGGCCCATCTTTTTCTAACTCTTTAACCTTCATTTTTTTGAGATTCAGTATTCCTACTACCTCGATTCGTCTTCACAATCTACCTACATAAGCCTATTTCATCAAAAGAATATCTGTCTCCTCCAAGATTTTTATCTATCATGCAGAGAGAGAAAAAATGATCTATTATTCTACAGATCAAACGTTGACAAGGACCTTCGTTCCTTCTCAACTGATCTTTGATTTTTACTTATTTTTTCAAATCCGATGTTGGTAAAGACCTAGTTCTTTATTGATAGATCTACTTGGTTAGAAGATTAAGAGCCCTAATCATGATAGTTTCTTAACTACCACGATCCAATTTTTTCTTATCTTTTTTTTGAATTTTTTTATGGACTTAATTTCTTACTATCCTTCATTCCATTTATATATTTTTTTATAATTATTCATAAGCATATTTAATTTCTACTATCTATCTATTTACTTTATTATTGCTGGTTATTTACTGATCTCTAAAATGACATTCATCAACATCATTTAGATTGATCGTGCTTTGATCCCATGTCAATCAGTCATGCCTCCTGAGTAGAGTATAGGCAACTATACCATTTATCCTGAAAATAATGTACCACGATCGGACGTGATTTATTATTGACGAACGAAATGAAGCTTGATCTTTTCTCTCTCTTTTTTTTTAGGCTATCCTGCATCAATTTGGTATCAGAGCTAAATTAATTAGGGCTTTAGTTTAAATTCTATAATTTAAAATTTCTATAAGTTAAATTTTCATAATTTAAATTTCATAATTTACTTTTCAGCATTTTTTTTCTTTCTTACTGCATCTTATTCCTGCATCCTGGACTTGCATGACCACTAGATCAGGTACCCAATACCAACATCCTATTTTTCCATCCAGTACCAATATGGATCCTAATACAGCAACCATCATTAATGTACTGACTGAGAAGTTTGATGACAAAAAAAATTTTATGAAAACCATGAGTGAAAGAATAACAGTACTAGAAGAAGCTAGATAAAGATAATCTGAACCTGAGTCTTTCCAACTACCTATAGGATAGAGAAGAAGGAATCTCGACCTAGATCGACCTATAGCATCATGCCCCCATCATAACCAGTTCAATCAGGACGAGCATGTCCTTAGAAATGTGAAGATCATAGCTCTAAGTTTTGATGGTTGTCTAGATCCGAGAGAGCACCTAGATTGAGAATCAGGCATGGACTACTATTTTGGATGGTACGAAATATCTGAAGCAAGGAGAGTTAGATTTACTAGGATGAAGTTGGTTAGGCAAGCCTGACTTTATTAAAAAAGTGTTGAACATCTTTTCAACTAGAGAAGATAAGATCTGATAGAAACTTGGGATGAAATGAAGAAGAAACTTAGAGAAAAATACCTTTCCACCTTCTACCAACAAAGACTTTTAGATCAGTGGCAGAAACTTACTCAAGAAAATAGATCAGTCATAGAGTACATCATGAGATTTGATGAGTACCTCATGAGATGTGGAGTAATTGAAGATAGGATTATTATCTTATCTAGATTTAGAGTTGAATTACTAAAAAATATCTAGCATAAGCACTTTTTGCGAGAGGTAACCAAATTAGAACAAGCTTATCAATTTATCCTAGATTTTGAGAGATTTTCTAGATATTCGACCATCCATCATCTTGAACCTAGCCAAGTAACCCCTTTTAGATCTAGACCCAATACTACCCAGACTCTTAGTAATGGAACTCCACCTACAAATTCTATTATGAGAAAAGAAGATAAAGAAAAAAGTATTGCAGGAGAGTTATCTAAGAAAAGTAGTTCTCGATCCCACTACTTCAAGTGTCATGGTTACGATTATTTTGCTGCACAATATCCCAACCGATCATTATTTATGGAAGAATTAAAAGAAAAAACTCTAGAAAATATTGAGAAGAAAGTTTATAAAGTTGATCCAGACTTAGTCGAGCAATTTGAGAGTACTAAGAAAATTCTAAGTTTTGTTGCACCAGAGTCAGACCTTGGAGTCGTTAGATATGTTCTAGCACAGACTAAGGAGAGTAAAGACTGGTGTGGGACCTCTATTTTTCATACCTTCACAAAATTTAGTGATAAAATTTATAAGGTGATCATTGATAGTGATAGCTGTATCAACGTCATGTCCACCGATATGGTTAAGCGATTAGGATTAGCTCCTGTAGATCATTCCAGCCCATACCATGTGTCTTGGATAGATTCCTCCTCTATTTTCATCAAACTTAGATGCCATATTTTCATCCAGCTCCATTCTTATCAGGATCATGTTTGGTGCGATATCTTACCCATGAAAGTCGAAAGTATCATATTAGGTCGGCCTTGGCTGTTTGATAATGATGTTATGATTTATGACCGAACTAACCTCTATAGTTTCACTCATAAGGGTAAGAAGATCACGATCAATTCTTTCCCACCTAAGGCTACCAATAGAAAGATAGGTGATGGACCAAAAGAAAATATCAAAAAGAAAAGCCTCCATTTGATAGGTGCTAAGGAATTAGAGATGATCGTGAATAAAGGATCACCAGTTTGGATGATTGCTATGAGAAAAGTTTGTGAGGATCCTACGATAGATCATCCCAAGGAAGTAGTTCATGGGTATCATCTTAGAAAATCAATAGACCTTATCCTACTGCCCATGCATGCTAGAATTTTTGAATCTGCAAAGTTATTTGCATAGCATATCAAGAGTTTACATAAAGAGATCAGTAAAAAAATTAGTATTAGTAATAAGTTTATAAATAGAATATAGATTCTCATCGACACTCAAGAGTTTGCAGAAGAAGACTATGTGATGGTTTGAATGAGGCCTGAACGATTCCCACTAGGAACCATCAAGAAGTTACATGCTCGAGGAGCAGGTCCATTTAAGATTTTAAAAAAGATCGGACCAAATGCGTATATTGTAGACTTACCTTCTAATTTTGAGATTAGCTCTACTTTTAACGTTGCAGATCTCTTCGCCTATAAAGAGCCAACTTGGATACCTAGTGAGCCATTTAAGCTTGAACCAACCTTTGAGAGAGAGCCTATTCCTAAATGTCCACTAGCCAAAATATCAAAGCATGATCAGATTGAGAGAATTTTGGATGAATAGATCATCTCCATTCAGAGTCGAGGCTATCAGCAGTACTTAGTTATATGGCAAGGTCGACCGAAGTCCGAGGATACCTGGATCATTTGAGAACAGTTGCAGCGTATCGATTTTGATTTACTTGAGCATCACCAAAGCAGAATCGACCCCCACTCAATAGGATTGAGTTCTCCCCACCTCGATAGATCCGAGAGAGCACCTAGATTGAGAATCAGGCATGGACCACTATTTTGGATGGTACAAAATGTCTGAAGCAAGGAGAGTTAGGTTTGCTGGATGAAGTTAGTTAGACAAGTCTGACTTTATTGGAAAAGTGTTGAACATCTTCTCAACTAGAGAAGATAAGATCCGATAGAAACTTGAGATGAAATGAAGGAGAAACTCAGAGAAAAATACCTCCCCACCTCCTACCAACAAAGATTTTTAGATCAGTGGCAGAAACTTACTCAAGAAAATAGATCAGTCATAGAGTACATCACGAGATTTGATGAGTACCTCATGAGATGTGGAGTAACTGAAGATAGGGTAGTTATCTTATCTAGATTTAGAGCTAAATTACTAGAAAATATCTAGCATAAGCACTTTTTGTGAGAGGTAACCAAATTAGAACAAGCTTATCAACTTATCCTAGATTTTGAGAGATTTTCTAGATATTCGACCATCCATCATCTTGAACCTAGCCAAGTAACCCATTCTAGATCTAGACCCAATACTACCCAGACTTCTAGTAATAGAACTCCACCTATAAATTCTATTATGAGAAAAGAAGATAAAGAAAAAAGTATTGCAGGAGAGTTATCTAAGAGAAGTAGTTCTCGATCCCACTACTTCAAGTGCCATGGTTACGATCATTTTGCTGCACAATGTCCCAACCGATCATTATTTATGGAAGAATTGGAAGAGAAAACTCTAGAAAATATTGAGAAGAAAGTTTATAAAGCTAATCCAGACTTAGCTGAGTAATTTGAGAGTACTGAGAAAATTTTAAGTTTTATTGCACCGGAGTCAGACCTTAGGCTTGGAGTCATTAGATATGTTCTAGCACAGACTAAGAAGAGTGAAGACTAGTGTAGGACCTCTATTTTTCATACCTTCACAAAATTTAGTGATAAAATTTGTAAAGTAATCATTGATAGTGATAGTTGTATTAATGCCATCTCCACCGATACGGTTAAGCGATTATAATTAACTCCTATAGATCATCCCAGTCCATATTGTGTGTCTTGGATAGATTCCTCCTCTATTCCCATCAAACTTAGATGCCATATTTTCATCCAGCTCCATTCTTATTAGGATCATGTTTGGTGTGATGTCTTACCTATGAAAATCGAAAGTATCATATTAGGTCAGCCTTGGCTGTTTGATAATGATGTTACGATATATGGCCAAACCAACTCCTATAGTTTTACTCATAAGGATAAGAAGATCACGATCAATCCTTCTCCACCTAAGGCTACTAATAGAAAGATTGATGATGGACCAAAAAAAATATCAAAAAGAAAAGCCTCCATCTGATAGGAGCTAAGGAATTAGAGATGACCGTGAGTAAAGGATCACCAGTTTGGATGATTGCTGTTAGAGAAGTTCGTGAGGACCCTAAGATAGATCATCCCAAGAAAGTAGTTTATGGATATCAACCTAGAAAACCAATAGACCTTATCCCACTGCCCATGCATGCTAGAATTTTTGAATTTGCAGAGTCATTTGCATAGCATGTCAAGAGTTTACATAAAGAGATCAGTAAAAAAATTAGTATTAGTAATAAAGTTTATAAACAAAATGCAGATTCTCATCGACGTGCCCAAGAGTTTGTAGAAGAAGACTATATGATGGTTCGAATGAGGCTTGAACGATTTCCATCAGGAATCGTCAAGAAGTTACATGCTCGAGGAGCAGGTCCATTGAAGATTTTAAAGAAGATCGGACCAAATGCGTATGTTGTGGACCTACCTTCTGATTTTAGAATTAGCTCTACTTTTAACGTTGCAGATCTTGTCGCCTATAAAGAACCAACTTGTATACCTAGTGAGCCATTTGAGCTTGAACCAACCTTTGAGAGAGAGCCTATTCCTAAATGTCCACTAGCTAAAATGTCAAAGCATGATCAGATTGAGAGAATTTTGGATGAATAGATCATCTCCATCCAAAATCGAGGCTATCAGTGGTACTTAGTTATATGGCGAGGTCGACCAGAGTCCGAGGATACCTGGATCATTTGAGAAGAGTTGCAGCATATTGATTTCGATTTACTTGAGTATCACCAAAGTAGAATCGACCCCCACTCGATAGAATCGAGTTCTCCCCACCTCGAGAGAATTGGTATGGACATCAAAGCCACCAAAAGTCAGCAACATAATTTAGATTCAATTTGGATTAAAGAAGCCATATTAGAATAACTCTACTTCAGTTATTTTATTCTAGTCCTTTTGATTTAATCAATTAGTTCTTTTGATGCATTTAGTTTTGGATCCATAGGACCATACTTGGATTTATTTTGGATTGAGCCTTATTTGGAAAGAAACTATCATAAAAAAGCAAGCTTGGTCCACATCATCTTTGAAGCCACCACCCTCCACACGCCCAGGGAGGAAATACACATGCCAGCATGTGCCATGCCCAAGGATCCTCATGCCAAGTTGTGCTAGGCATCAAGCGCCCATATGAAGTTTCTTTTCTTTCCTAGGATTTCTTAAGAGTTCTTGATTTTTTATTTATTTTGTTAAAAGGCTGATTTCTTCCCTATGATTTCATAAAAGATAGATATGATATATTATTGTATTTGGAAATCATACATAATGTTTTACTTTTTTGTTGGGAGGATTGATTTTTTTTTTGTAAAGGGAATAGGATTCCTAAAAAATTAGGACCCCTAGGGTCCTATATAAATCCATGTATTTTTCATGAATGAGATAATGAATGAATGAATGACTTTATAATTTCCACAAATACTTATGTTGGTCGCTCCAAGAGGGAGAGGATGTGAGACCCAAAATCGCTCCACGAGGGGAGGGTGTGAGGCCCATCTTTTTCTATCTCTTTAACCTTCATTTTTTTGAGATTCAGTATTTCTACGATCCCGATTCGTCTTCACCATCTACCTATATAAGCCTATTCCATCAAAAGAAGATCTGTCTCCTCCAAAATTTTTATCTATCATGCAGAGAGAGAAAGAGTGATCTATTATTCTACAGATCAAACATTGACAAGGATCTTCATTCCTTCTCAACTGATCTTTGATTTTTACTTATTTTTTTTAGATCCAATGTTGGTAAAGACTCGGTTCTTTATCGATAGATCTACTTGGTTAAAAGATTAAGAGCCCTAATCAGGGTAGTTTTATAACTACCACAATCTGGATTCTTCTTATCTTTTTTTTGGATTTTCTTACGGGCTTAATTCTTGCTATCCTTCATTCTATTTATATTTTTTTTATAATTATTCATGAGCATATTTAATTTTTGCTATCTGTCTATTTACTTTATTATTGCTAGTTATTTACTGATCTCTAAAATAACATTCATCAGCATCATTTAGATTGATCGTGCTTTGGTCCTGTGTCAATTAGTCATGCCTTCTGAGTAGAGTATAGGCAACTATATTACCTATCCTGAGAATAATGTGCCACAGCCGAATGTGATTTATTATTGACGAATGGAAGGAAGCTTGGTCTTTTCTATTTTTTTTTGTAGGCTATCCCGCATCACACCACCATCGAGAAGGAATTGCTAGCAGTTGTGTTTGTCCTAGAGAAATTTAGGTCAAACCTTCTAGGCTCCAAGGTCTTAGTCTACTCTAACCATGCTGCATTGAAATATCTGCTAACAAAGAAGGATATAGAGCCTAGGCTGATTAGATGGGTCCTTTTGTTGCAAGAATTTGACCTCGAAATCTTAGATAAAAAGGGTTCCCAAAATGTAGTAGCATATCATATCTCGAGGATCTTGGTAGAACACAATAGTGAAAGCATTGGAGATAGGTTCCTGATGAACAACTCTTCTCAACATCTTCTAATAAACTTTCCTGGTTTGCATATATAGTTAATTACTTGGCGATAGGACAAGTCCCATCCCATTGGACCCAACAAGAGAAAAATAACTTTTTTTCTAAGCAAAACACTATTTTTGGGAAGAACCTGAGTTGTTCAAAATTTATTCAGACCAAATCATTCGATGATGTATCCCCTGAGAGTGAATTTCAAAGCATCCTAACTTTTTGCCACTCATTAGCTTGTGGGGGATATTTTAGTGGAAAGAAAATGGTAGCAAAAGTGCTTCAAAGTGGATTTTACTGGCCAAAATTATTTAAAGATGCTCACGATTTCTGCCATAATTGTTTAAGATATCAACAAATGAAAAATATTTCTAGAAAAGATATGATGCCCCTGTCTGCGATTTTGGTGGTTGAAATTTTTGATGTTTGGAAAATTAATTTTATGGGCCCCTTTCCTTCTTCATATGGATATGAGTATATTTTAGTGGCAGTAGATTATGTTTCAAAGTGGATAGAAGCCATAGCAACACAAACCAATGATCATAAGATAGTAATCAAGTTAATCCATAAAAATATCATAAGTTGGTTCGATTGCCCTAGGGCTATAATTAATGATAGGGATACGCATTTCATAAATAGGCACTTTGAAGCTTTAATGAAGAAATATGGGATCACATATAGAATAGCCACCCCATATCACCCCCAGACCAGTGGACAAGTTGAAGTCTCAAATAGAAAAATAAAAAAAATATTAGAGAAAATGGTTAGGACCGATCGTAAAGATTGGTCTGAGAGATTGGAAGATACACTATGGGCCTACCGTACTACTTATAAAACTTCTATAGGAAAAATTCTATCATTTACCTATAGAATTAGAGCACCGTGCATATTGGGCAATAAGAAAATTTAACTTTGATATGAAATGCACGAGGTCAAGAAGGAGACTGCAATTAAACGAATTAGAAGAGTTATGTAACGAGGCATACGAGAGTGCTAAAATCTATAAGACTCAAACCAAAGCTTACCATGATAAAATCATCTCAAGAAAAGCATTCGAACCTAACCAAAAGGTATGGCTCTTTAATTCTAGGTTAAGACTATTTCCTGAAAAACTTCGCTCATGTTGGGATGGACCATTCATTGTGACCTAAGTTTTTTTCCATGGAGCCGTAGAACTTAGAGATCCAAAATAGAAAAATACTTTTAAGGTTAATGGCCAACGGATCAAACCTTATATGGATGGTATAAAGGATGGAGAGAAAATCAAGTCTGTGGATCTAGTTGAATCGATCTATAAACCATCATAAATTTTTGGCTTAGTCTAGCTGAAGATATTAAACTTAGCGCTTATTTGGAGGCAACCCATCATCTTATTTTTCAGCTTTCTAGTTTTTCTCTTTGTTCTTGTTTTTGTAGAAAACCAATAAAGACGATCGACATAAGCTGGGGAGAGCACATCAAACATCCTATATAAACCTGATAGAATATTATGAAGGATCTGCAAATGATAAACCAAGTGGTACCCCTCCTTGATAAGTATTTTTGATTTTTCTCTTCTTTGATTGAGGACAATGAAAATTAAGTTGAGGGAAAGGATAACTAACTTTAAATTTATGAGTCCTCAAGTATGATTTAAAATAATTAGCTTTATATATCCAAATTTTATTTTGATTAAAAGTTAATTAGGCATCCTAATCAATGAATGATTAATGGTCTAGATAATTTTAGAGATACTGAAGAGTAAATTACTTAGAAAATCCAATAAATTGAAGGATTTAGACCAGACCAAATTTTAAGAGTGATTCTAGAATCCTCTTCTTACTGATCTCAATAAAAAATATACTTCATGAGAATTGTATAGAAAGGTTAAACTATGCAAAAGTCTTCCTTAAAATCTAGTTAAAAAAATAAAAAATAAATAAACACTGATTTTTCACTAAGTAACCGGGCCTCTTCGCCTAAGTAAGCATTATGGTTCGCGTAAAATGATGGGCAGTGTGAATTAAAAAAAGATCTAGTATTGTCTTACTGAGTAATCGGGCCTCTTCACCTAAGTAAGCATTATAGTTCACGTCAAAAAGTAGGGATGCAAGAATATAAAAAAAAAAAGAAAAAAAAAGTGGATAATAAGGGGACTAAATTATAAGAAAGATAATAAATCCAGCTCACATCAAGTTAGAGAATTTAGAGAGTAAAGTAAAAAGTTGATGAAAGAATATCTCTAAAAATTGATGGCTAATACTCAACCACTAATTGGATTGAATTGGTAATCTGATGATGTACCTCTTTAATGGTCTGATCGAGTATCAACTACCTTTAGGAGTATCTAAATCTAACTTTTACTTCAAGACTAAGTTGGTATATATTACTAATCTATCTGCTTTACTCAAGGATGAGCAAAGCTTAAGTTGAAGGGTGTGATAAACATATAAAATAAATATATAAAAATATTATTTTATTAATTAGTTTATTCTTATTTCTTAAGAATTGATATTTTCTATCTCTTGTAGAAAAGAAGATTATGGATGAAAAGAGCTCAATTTATGGGTTGCAATGGAATAAATTTTACTCAAATCAAACTTAAAATGAAAAAGTTATGAAGCCCAGAAGTTTTAAATAAAAAAAATAGTTTGATGCACGATAGATCGATCGGCCGGTCCATAGATCCTCCATAGACCAGCCAGTTCAGCAGGCATGGTGAATTAAGGAGCGCTGCATGGTAGACGTAGACCCTTAAGGGGTTTACCAAAAATCCATCGCAGCTTATAGGGGTATTTTGGTAATTCTATGAAGCAGGCGCACAACGATTAGCGGAGGCATTCCGTGTGCCCGGTCCATGCAGTCCAACAGCATAGTACATGCGCAATTGGATGGCAGCCATCCATCCTGCAAGAGATTCGATGGTCCACATCGATTCTCGATTTGATTCAAAGAGATCCAGCTGATTTATGCGATCGGATGATCAGAAAATGAGCCGGTCAAGATCCAACGGTCAGAATTCATCTCCGACTTGATTAAGGAAGATCCAGCACCATCCAATGGCCCAAATTTAATCTTAAGCTTGATCGAATGGCTGAAAATTAATCTAAATCCTGTTTAAGCTATAGAAGTCCAATTTTGGTCAAATCTAGACCATTGAGATCCGATCTGATGGCAGAAAATTACTCCAAGAAGCAGAATCCGATCCAGACTCGATTTTTTTGATTTTTCTCCAATTTCAACCTAATTTCTTTTGATTTCTCCTCTATAAAAAGATTCCTAAGCTAAAGTAATGAGCATCAGCCTCTATAAGCCCTCTAAATCTCTCCACAGCTTCTCTAAGGCCCTAAAAATCTCTCTCTCCTCTCCAAAAACCACCAACAAGCTATTTCTCTCCCTAATTCTCTCTCTCAAACCATTCTTTCTTCAACCTTTTCTCTTTCTTTTTTCAACAAACCACCACCAAAGCCTGCGTCTTCACCAAAGTTCCTCTCCTACTCTGGATTACTGCAACCAGCTGCTGCCCGGATTCTTTAGCAAGATTCAAGGATGAAGATATCAGCGAGAAACTTTCCATTGTCTGGCTGATCCTCTCTTTCTTAGGAGATCATTGTGATCTTATTTCGATGGTATTTTCTATTTTTTATCTTTTATATTTTTTTAATTTATAATAAAAAATATTTTTAGTTATAATATCTTTATGTCTTTATTTTCTTGTAATTAATCTAGAATAGTTTATTATTCTTGGAATGAGCCATGATCTATGGGTATGGTTCGTGCTCTTGGGATAGATTATATTTGGATTAATTCTTAGTATTATATCTAAATCAATTTAGACTAGCCTATAATTTTAAAAAATGAGCAGTGATCTAAGGATACAGGCCGTGCTCTCTAAGATATGTTATATCTTTATTGATTCGATATTAATTATAGTATATTAAAAAAAATACCAGCTATCAGATAAGTGATCAACTAAAATCCTGAGAATCTATCTCTATACTTGCAACTTTCCATCTTAATTAATTTGCTATTTAATTTATTTTTTTAATTAATTATAATAATCTTATAATTAATCAACTATTAATTAATCTCAATTTTATTTTTAATTTATTATTTAAATATAATTAATATAATCCCTGTGGATACGATCTCTACTCATCCAATCTATATAGTAGTGAGTAAGATTTTATTTTTGATCGCCTATGATAGTGATCAAGCAGTAATAAGAAAGTCTATCTTCTCATCGATGATTGGCTCGATGCTGTAGTGGTGTGTCTGATTTTTTGATCTGAGGTACATCGGTAGCTCACCTTGAGGGTATTATAGTTTGACTATATCATAACTTAATCTTCTAGCCATTCAGAATCTTGAGGTGTATGTTGGCTATCGTATATTCATTGTAGGAATTAGATCGCACCAATAAGGGATTTATCTACCTCTGTACAAGAGGAGTAGCTCTATGATGATTATGAAATCGAGTCCATAAGACCATAGCCATGATAGTGTGAAGATGATAGAAAGAGTTTCTATTAGGATTTCACATCGAACTTGAATCAAATGATTAATTCATATGATGGATATTGGGTTTGACGAGTTTACCTTAACCCTAATCCTATCGAAACTCAAGATAGAAGAACCCAATCATATAGGTAGCTGCACCAAGAGGTTTGCTTTTAGTTCTAATGGGTTGCCATCATATACTGCTAAGTATTATGGATTTTGAGAGCAATTAGAATGATCTTGATGATTGATCATTCAAATTATACGAATCAAAAAAATTCTAGTCCATCGAAGGATATTTTGATGATATCGATGATAGAGATCACGACATATCTCATTACCATACAGAACTAAATCTAACTAAATCATACAAATAAGAGTTTGGGTCTAGATATGATCAATTAGGCTAACACAGTTTGATTGATTTGGATTAGATCCAATCAGGTTCAAGAAAATTGTGCTAGCACATGATTGAGCCTGACATTCTCTTTTGGTTATCTTTCTGAATTATCTCGACTGAGTCAAATTTAATTTCACTCATCTCTGGATCTTGAATGAATTTATTTTTATCTGACTGAAATCTATCTAGATTAGATTAATTATAGTAATTAAATCCATTTCAAGTGCAATTAGACTAGGGTCAATAGTTAACCTGATTGAGAGAATTGAGGGTCATAGGATTTGAGCCTCTTAGAAAATTCTCTAGAAATTCTTTTCCTTTGATTTTTGGATATGTGATTGGGCTTGAGTCATGCTATGAGTGAGCCAAATTTGGTGATTTTTTGAGATGCCTAGATTGGGTTAAATTAGAGTTTGATTTGGATCAAAATCTTGAGGGAAGAGTCCCAGGCACCCTGGACTCTTCCTTATCCTTTCATGCTGCCACCTTTGGGATTGTTTTGGGTGACAAAAATGCTAATTATGATCAGTGTTTGGCATGGAGATTAGAGACTAGAGTCCCATTAAATCAAACAAGCAAGTTGACTTGATAAAATAAGACTTTTATGTGGCACAGGTTTTTAATAGAAGAACTTTTATGCCAAGAGAAGTTACGTAACTTTTCTCCACACATTATTGTTGCCAACCCAAAACCTTTCCCATGCCACCTCTAGAGCTCCTCCCTCTCTTCTCCAAGTCCACACCAAAATTGGTGAATTTTCAATTATCAAAAGTTGAGAAAAGCTAAAGATAAAATAAGATAGGATGATCTAGATCAAGAGACAAGGTGCTGTATTTGAAGGTTGTTTGAAGACTTCATAAATCAAATTTATAGGATCTGATGTGGTGCTCCCAAGCCTTGGGAGGCCATAAGAGGAGCCATGATGTTGGCTCTGGGAGACTAGGATGGATGTGAGTCCTAGGACTAGGATAGAAGTTATCCTAGGTGAAGACGGCGTATAGCACTGCATGGACTCGAGGTTCAGGTATGAAGATCTTGAGGGGCTTGATAGGTGCTTCAGAGATCTGGGACACAAGGTAGAGCAAAGGACTAAAGCCAAAAAAAGAATCAGTCAAGATAAGGGACTGATACACAAGCGAGTTGGCTCGGATACTAGTCGAGCCAGCTCGAGGTGCAGTCAAGTCGGCTATCTTAGATAGACAAAAGATGGCATTCGGATGAGACAGTCGAGCCAGCTTAGCTTGTAAGAGACCCGACAAGACAAAGGTGAACAAAACTATTCGAGTTTTCTGTTTGGGTCTAGGATAGGCTTTTATCCTAGGGTCTTAAGGCCTGGATTAATAAGGTCTTCAGAGGGCTAACTCATATATGGATTGGGTTCAGATCCAGGGGATGACGGCATGTGAGATATATGTACATAGGCTCGATGAGTGCTTTCATGTATTGGATTAGCTTAGAAGAGTTTTTCAATTAGGGTTTAGATTTATTAGGGTCCATGTGGTATAATAGAAATCCTAGGATATATAAATTTAGGTATTGTATCTTTACAGTAGAGTGGAATACAATTAAACTTTTTTCTCTAAAAACTCTCTACTTTTTTCTCTCTGATTCTAACTTTAAGCTCTAGGTGCCAGCCATCTACTTTATTCTTCTTCTCTTTAATAATTTATATTAGAGAGGTACTAGGATCCAACAAGTGGTATCAGAGCTTGGTTGAGCATGGAGGAGGAAGAAGATCAGATTTCAGCAGAGATCAGCAGCGAGGTTCAGATCTAAAGGCTTTCTCAAAGCTTCGTAAGGAAGAAAGAGATCATAGGGCTACTGTCCATCATTCCTAGTTAGGATATTTTTTTAGATCTATCTATTTGCTATTTTTGATTCGTACGATCACAGAGAACAATGGGTTGAAGATAGGATTTGAAAAGTTTGATGAAAAAAAAAGTTTTATGATGTGAAAGGTTAGGATGGAGGATCTGCTAGTTTAGATGAGATTATATTCGATCTTGAAAGATAGACTGAAGGAGATGATAGACAAGAAGTGGGTGTTCTTAGAGAAAAGGGCATGTTCCATGATTAGGGCTTGTTTGGCAGATGAGGTGCTATATGGCATATTAGAGGAGAAGACACCTAAGAGTTTGTGATCGAGGTTACATCAGTTGTACATGGAGAAGAACATGTGCAACAAGTTGATACTGAAAAAGCAACTATACAGCCTTCGAATGCAAGAGGGTGAGGATGTTGCGAGGCATATTCAGCGATTCGATCGGATGAGCATGAATTTGCTCAACATTGGGGTGGATCTTGGAAAGAAGGATAAAAATTTATTATTGCTATGTTCACTATCTGGGAGCTTTGATTCATTGGTGATGATGTTGCTGTATGGTAAGAAGATGCTAGTGTACAAGAAGATCGTATCAGTGCTAAGATCCAATGAGCAATGGGAACGAATGATGAAGAGGGAGGTCTTCCAAGAGGATCTTGTAGTTTCAGAGAGGCCCAAGCAAGGAAAGAAGAAGGGCTAGCAAAGGAACAGCAAGGAGTTCAAGAGATGCTTCAAGTGTGGTGAAGTAGGATACTTTAAGCGAGAATGTTCGCTTTGAAAGAAATGCAAGAAAGAAAAAAACTTGGATTCTATCGGTTTAGTCACTGCAAGTAAAGAGTCGGATAAGCTCTTGATGATCTTGGAGGAGCTTGTGGGGTGTGGTGTATTTAAGATAATTTCGAACAGGTCTGTAGAGTACGGAGGGTCCGAAAGGGCAGCAATAGTGTCCGAAATGCAGTGGCAGGCTCAGTAGTGCAGCGTTAAGTGGTTGTCCTCGGAAGACTTGATTATAGAGTTAGCTTCTGCAGCATCAGGAGGACTTTGATTTCAGATGGAGCATCGGATAGAGGTGGCTTTATAGATGGAAAGAGATATGACACGAGTTCAGAGCAGAGGAGTACAGGAGAACCAATATCCTAGCACCAATGTTGGAGATGCATAGTTCTAGGTGGAGCAGTACGTGCAGAAGGATAGGCAAAGTTTTGAGGAGACCATGTCAGGATATGCAGTAGGCGTCGGTATAGAATTATTGTAAATTCTTCAGGAAAGTTTAGGATAGTTGATGCGGCTGCTAAGAAGAAGAATACTTACAACTCTAAGGATGGTGCATAGAAGCAAGCCAAGGTATTTAGCGATAGAGGCAGTCATCCCAAAGGTCTCAAAGAGAGCTCAGTAGTTGAAGAAGAATAACAGTGGCAAGGTGTGCATAAAGAGCTATCAGGGAGTGCATCGATAGTGGATTTGTGCAAAAGAATATTGCCAGGTATGCCAAGACTTGGGTGCACCAAGGTGGAGATTGTAGGATTTGATGTGGTGCTCCCAAGCCTTGGAAGGCCATAGAAGGAGCTAGGGTGTTGGCTCCGGGAGACCAGGATGGGTGTGAGTCCTAGAGCTAAGATAGGAGTTATCCTAGGTGAAGGCAGTATGTAGTCCTGCACGAACTCAAGGTTTAGGTGTGAGGATCTTAAGGGGCTTGGTAGGTGCTCTGAAGATTTGGGATACAAGATGAAGCAAAGGACCAAAGCCAAGAAAAAGAATCAACCAAGATAAGAGGCTGACATACAGGCAAGTTGGCTTGGATACGCAGCCGAGCCGACTCGGGATGAGGTCGAGCCAGCTGTCTCAGACAGACAGAAAATGGCATTTGGATGAGACGCAGTCGAGCCAGATACTACACGTTTCTGCTTAATCAAAAATCAAAAATTTATTTTTCTGTAAAATCTTAGATCCTAAAATCCTAAGATTTTTGACATATTTCTATTTTGCACTCAAACTTAATTAAGAATTAAAATTATGAAATCAATTTGATCTAAAAATTATGAATTTTTAGATCTAAGACACCTTCATAAATTTGGGTTCGAGCTTGGGTAGCTCAATTAGATCTAGCAGTTGATCAAATCGAATCAAGAGTTGGTTAGATGGAATCAAGAGTATTTAAAATTAACCAGCCCAATAAGATTAAGTTTGGATCAAGGTAGACTTACAGTCACATGTGGTTGACCAAGTTAAGACCTAATTTGGCTCCATAGTTTGAGCCTAAATTGTAGGCTAACCCGATTGATTATGGTTCGATAATTTGGTATCTAAGGTAAGTCTGGCAGATACAATCGACTGATTTTTAATTGAAAGCTATTCGATCTGAATGCATTCTTATCGAGTTAATGGCATATCTCTTCCACCGGTCTCACTTACCTAGCCATTTGTGTCGATCCAGTTCTGATTAAAGATGGCTAATAATTTGAGCTAACCTATGCCATTAAGTTAGTCATAATTATTATGACTAAGTCAAGTCAAGTTTAAAGAGATCAAAATTGAATCTTTCTGAGAAAATATTAAGTCATAGATCTTCCACCATTATAGATGTGCGAGCCCTTTCTGAGGTTGATTGTTCTCGGTTGATTACAGTAGTTCAGTTGCACCGAAAAGATGCAACCATATCTACTAGGCATTGGATGCTATGGGTTGGAGGATGGGTTGGGCTCAATATTTTGGATACGATGAGGGATCCAATCAAGAATCCAATCTGTACAAATGGTAGGTCTGACTTAACTAAGGAGTGGAGCAATATTTCGAGCACAATGAGCTTTATAAATTAGAGATCAGGTTTGGATGCACCATGATTAAAAAATCATTAGACAAGAGTTATCCACTCATCGATTGACCCATCATCAATAACTATTAGGTGAGATGATGAGCCAGTCAGTGGGACCGCTCCATCCACTTGAAATTAATTGATCATGAATATTTTTGCATCTCTACCAAGAGAGTGTAGGAATCCAAAAAAATAGTGAAAGCCTAATTTATTTAAAAATAAAATTTTTAAATAAATTAATATATCTAATTATAAAATCTAACTAGAAATTTTGACTCTCTATAGAAAAATATCTTCGTCCAACCCACTAGCCCGTATCCTAGACACCCACAGACTAATCAGATCCAATTATAAGAATTGGCTTCGAAACTATAAAATTATTTTAAATTTCGAAAAGCTGACCCATGTATTGGATCGGGACCTTCCTACCTTACCAGCCCATCCATCCACTGAGCAGAGAGCATTCCTAGAAAAGTGGATGGATGAAGATAATAAAGCAAGGTATTACATGTTGGGCTCGATATCTTTGAGCCTCAGTGCCAACATGAGAACATCAAGACTTCTCACCAAATGTTGGCTCACATACAAGAGTTGTTTGGTGAGGAGAGTCACGCAACCAAATATCAAGTCATAAGGAGAATTTTTAAAGCTCAAATGCATGATGGGCAGTCAGTCCAAGATCATTATCTGATGATGATCAAGGACTTAGAAGAACTTGAGAAGCTCAGTATCAAGCTAGATGGAAATTTGCAAATTGATGTGATCTTCCAATCCTTGACTGATGCATATGGGCAATTTATCATTAACTTTCATATGCATAAGCTACAATATACTTTAGCTGAATTGATGAACATGCTGGTTACTACTGAGCTTTCTTTGAAAGGTTCAAAGGGCTTAGTACTTATTGTGGAGCAGACTTTCTCTAAAAAAAAATCTTTTGGAAAGAAGAAGTGTACGAAGAAGCAGAAGATAGAAGATGGGAAGAAGAAGAAGGGAAAGCTGAAAAAAAAGGCCGTGGATAAAGAAAAATATTTCTATTGCAACACCGACGGCCATTGAAAGTAGAACTGCCTTTTATACCTGATCAACCTAAAGAACAAGAAGGAAGTAGCTAGGTCCTTCTAGAGGTATGCTCATAATTGAATCTAATCTAATGATTTCTTCTGCATCCAGTTAGATGCTTGACTTTGATTCTAGTTCTCATCTATGCACTTCTATACAGGGTCTTGAGGAGAGCAGGAGGCTGAGAAATGGTGAGATGATTCTACATGTTGGGAACGGAGCAAGAGTTGCTGCTGTGGTCATAGAAATCTATCCTCTTCGACTACTATCAGGGTTAGATTTAGTGTTTAGAAATTATTTTTATGTGCTTGTGGCAAGCAGAAATTTAATTTTTGTTTCTTGTTTAGCACAGAAAGGCTATGTAATTAATTTTCTTAAGGACTATTATAATATTAATTTTAAAAAAAATAAAATTATAAGTAATTTTCTTATTAATTATCTCTATCAATTATATATTGATGTCTCTATTTTTAATATCAAATAAAATATGAATGCCATAGGATCAAAGAGACCTAAGGAGAGTCTAAATGATAGGTATCTATGGCATCTTAGGTTAGATCATATAGTGAAAGACAGGATTAACAAATTGAAGAAAGTTGAGCTATTGAGTTTGTTGACTTTCGAGTCATATCTAATTTATGAATCATACATTCATGGCAAAATGACCAAGCTTCCTTTTGTAAGACATGGAAAAAGGGCCACAGACCTACTTGCCCTGATGCATACAGATGTGTGCGGCCCATTTGATGTATCGATCAGAGATAATTATATCTACTTCATCATCTTTATCAATAATTTATCTCGATACAGGTATGTGTATTTGATGCGACATAAGTCTGAAGCTTTTAAAAAGTTCAAAAAATTTAGACTCGAAGTAGAAAAAAAATAGAAAAATTCATTAAGATTTTTTGATCAGATCGAGGAGATGAATACCTTAGTCGAAAATTCTTGAACCATCTCAAAGATGATGACATAGTCTCATAATGGACTCCACTTGGAATGCCTCAACTCAACGAAATTTTAGAACGAAGAAATTGAATCCTATTAGATATGGTCCGATTCATGATGAGCTTCACGAACCTTCCTAATTTTTTTTGGAGATATAGTCTAATGACCGTAATATATTTACTAAATAGGGTTCTCTCTAAATCCATTCCTACTACACCATATGAGATATGGTATGGTAAGAAATCAAGTCTGAATCATCTCAGAATTTGGGGTTATCCAGCCCATGTCAAGAGACAACAGGTGAATAAGTTAGAATCTAGATCCTTTAGAGCTCGGTTCATTGGATATCCTAAAGAGTCGTTAGGATATTATTTCTATCTTCCAAAAAATCATAATGTGATTGTGAGTCAACATGCCATTTTTTTTGAAAAATAATTTATTCAAGATGATGGCATTAAGAGATAGATCAGGCTTGAGAAGAAGGTCTTCGAATAGCAAGGAGCTAAGAAACCTATGAAACCCAATCAGATTGAGCCAGTCCAAATACTACCTCCTCCACCTTAAAAATCAACTAAAATATTCCATCCTCCTAAAAGGTACTTAGGTACAATTTCAAAGAATGTTGAAAAAATATTTCTCACAAGAAATGAGGTTCATAGTGATGATCCCAAGATCTATGATGAGGTGATATCAGATATTGACTTTGAGAAATGGTTAGAGGCAATGAAGTTAGAGATTGACTCAATGCACTCGAACCAAGTTTGGACCTTAATAGATCCACCTTAAGGTATAGCACCTATTGGGTATAAATGAATCTTTAAGAGAAAGATATGTATAGATGAAAATGTAGAGACATTCAAAGTAAGGCTCATGGTAAAAAGGTATAGTCAACATGAAGGCATTTACTATCAGGATATATACTTTTTCACAAGTAGCCATGCTTAAATCCATCCGCACATTGATTGCTGTTGCAGCCTATTTTGATTATGAAATATGGCAGATGGACGTAAAAATGACATTCTTAAATGAATATTTTGAGGAAGATATCTACAAGAAACAGTCGCTTAGTTTTACATCCAGTGATAGTGATCATAAAGTCTGTAAACTACAAAGATCCATATATGGACTTAAGCAAGCATCTCGGTGCTGGAATGCTTGTTTCAATGATGTAATCAAATCATTTTATTTTATCAAAAATGAGGAGAAACTTTGTGTGTTTAAAAAGATCAGTGGGAGCACTATTGTCTTCCTCGTATTGTACGTGAATGACATCCTCCTAGTTAGAAATGATATTTTCATGTTGACCATAATCAAAATGTAATTGTCTAAAAAGTTCTCTATGAAAGATCTAGGAGAAGCATCCTTTATGCTGAAAATTAAGGTCTATAACGATAGACCGAATAAGATACTAGGTCCTTCACAAAAGATGTACATAGAGGTGCTAAAGAGGTTTAGCATGAAAAATTTCAAAAGAGAACTAGTACCTTTTAGACATGGCATTCATCTCTCTAAAAAAATATGTCCTAGCACACCTAAGGAGATTGAACACATTATGCTTCGGCAATAGGGAGCCTCATGTATGTCATGTTATGTACACGACCTAATATTGCCCATGCTGTTAGTGTCACGAGCAAGTATCAGTCGAATCCAGACGAAGACTACTGAATTTCTGTAAAATGTATCCTTAAGTATTTGGGAAGGACTAAGAATATGTTTCTAGTCTTTGGTAATGGAGAACTCCAGGTCCAGGGTTTATAGACTCAGATTTTATATTCGACATAGATGATCGAAAGTCGACATCTGAAAGTTTGTTTATATATAATAGTGGTGCTGTTAACTGAAAGAGTTCCAAGCAGAGAGTGATAGTAGACTCCATCATCGAAGTAAAATACATCGTTACGTTAGAAGCTATGAAAGAGACGTTCTGGTATAAAAAATTCACCGCAGAGCTCGGAGTGATGCCATCGGATGTCGTCCCTCTATACTATGATAACAATGGCATCATAGCCTTAGCTAAGGAGCTGAGGTCTCGGCAAAAATTCAAGCACATCGAGCAGTGATTCTACCTGATCCGCGATTACCTCGAGAAGAAATATGTCAAGATCAAGAGAGTCGACATTGCAGATAATACGGCTGACCCACTAACGAAGTCATTAGGATAGCAGAAGATCAAAGCCCATCTTGAGAAGATGGGACTTAGATTTGTAGCCAATTAACTTTAGGTCAAGTGGGAGTTTATTAGATGTGTGCTTTAAAAGCCAGATTGGTTGACACATTGTAATACACTTCTAAGGATAATTTTATAATTTTGACTATAAATTAATAAAAAAATTATTTTCTATCATAGTGTGTATTTAAAGTATCTATGATACATCCTATGAGTTAATGATAATGATAATTCATATTTTTAAGAGTTAAAAATTTAAGACATAATTTTTTATAATTAACTCACAAACTACTCCTGATTGTAGGATCATTATAAGGATGGTGATCGATCCAAGAGGTTGATGTATAATCACTTTCTTAGGATAAATGAGTCTTGAATCTACAAATTGAAATATCGAAATGAGAGTACAGGTACTCATTAGAGGAGGGCGCTGAGCGTGACCTTCTCGAGCAGTCATAAGGAAGTCTACCTTCTCGTCGATGATTGGCTAGATGCTATACTGGTGTATCTGGTTCTTTGACCTGAGGTGCATTGGTAATTCACCTTGAGGGTACTATAATTTAACTATATAACTCAGTCTTCTAGCCATTCAAAATTTTGAGGCGTATGTTGGCTATAGCATGTTCATTATAGAAATTGGATCGCACCAATAAGGGATCTATCTACCTCGATAGAAGAGGAGTAGCCCTATGATGATCATGAGATCGAGTTCATAAGCCCATGGCCATGGTAGTGTGAAAATGATAGAAAGTATTTTTATTAGGATTTCACATCGAACTCGAATCGAATGATTAATTCATATGATGGATGTTGGGTTTGACGAGTTCACCTTAACCCTAATCCTGTTGGGGCTTAAGATAGAAGAACCCAATCACACAGATAGCTGCACCAAGAAATTTGCTTTCAGTTTTGATGGGTTACCACTATATACTGTTAGATATTATTGGTGGATTTTGAGAGCAATTAGAATGATCTTGATGATCGATCATTCTAATTGTACGAATCAAAAAAATTCTAGTCCATCGAAAGATATTTTAATGATGTCGATGATAAAGATCGCAACATATCCCATTACCATATAGAACTAAATCTAACTGAATTACATAAATAATGGTGGGTCTGGATATGATCAATTAGGCTAATATAGTTTGATTGATTTGGATTAGATCCAATCAGATTCAAGAAAATCATGCTAGCACACGATTGAGCCCGACATTCTTTTTTTGTTATCTTTCTGATTTATCTCGACTGAGTCAAATTTGATTTAACTCATCTCTAGATATTGAATGGATTTATATTTATATGACTGAAACCTATCTAAGTTAGATTAATTATAGTAATTAAATCCATTCCAAGTGCAAATGGACTAGGGTCAATAGTTGACCCATTGAGAGAATTGAGGGTCATAGGATTTAAGCCTCCTAGAAAATTCTCTAGGAACTCTTTGTTGATCCTATGATTGATTTTGATGATCATAAAATATTGAGTAAAAATGTTACTAATCATATGTTTCAAGATTGAATATAGGATTTTTCAAATACTTACACTGAAGAAATTATCTTTGAAAGAAATGCTCTCAAGATGTCAAGCCAAAGCACTTAAAAGAAGAAGGTTTCACAAATTTGGATGACTCATTATAAAAAAAATGAAAGAAGAAGAAATAAATATCATTTCAAAGATTTAGGATTAAGAAATTCAAGTTTGAAAGGTTAAACAATGAAGAAAAATGAAGTTGAAAAGTTTAGAGCTAACTTGCCCAAGAATAAAGCAAGTTCTAGCATGAAATAGGATTGATACTTTGATTTGGCATGCAGCCGAGCCAGCTCTCTTAAGATGGCAGAAAAGATATTTTTCTATTCTATTGTTCGAGCCAGCTCTCTCAGGATGATAGAAAATTAATTTTTTTTATTCTACAGTTTGAGCCAGTTCTAGATAGAATCGAGCTAGCTCTATCAGTTGAGCCAGCTCTAAGCTAAATCTAAGCCAGCTTGACAAAATTTGACAGCTTTTAACGGCTAGTTTCTGCAACCTTTTCAATGGCTATTTTTTATCTCCAACGGTTATTTCAGAGCTTTCAATGGCTAGAACTCACTCTCCAACCATCTCCAAGGATATTTAAAAATGGAGAATCAATTTGGAAGTAAGATTAAGTGGGATTAAGAGAGAAATCATTTTTAGATTTAAGTGAGCTCCATTGCACATCAAAAGAAGAGAGAAAAGAGAGGAACTAAGCAGTAAAATTAAAGAACTTTCAAGAGATATCTTCTCCAACATCTAGCACCTCTTAAACATCATATGAAGAGAAGTAAAGCATCAAAAGGGCAATCCTTCAGCTTCTTCTTCAGGATTTAAAGAGTTTAAACTTTATTTTCATTTTGAGCTGAAACTTTCATTCTTGTATTTTTGTTTTCTTTACAAGTTTCTTTGGGAGAAAGAAACTTAAGGATTATGCTTGTTTAAGCCCGAAATTGGATCTTGTAGATTTTGGTTGGTGGGTCCAAAAAACCAACTGGATTGTTAGTGAATTCGAAAAACTAATGGTGTAAGATTTTGGTTGGTGCTCCTAAAAAAATCAATTGAATTTGTTTGTGAGCCCAAAAAAATAAACATACTATAATCAAGGATAGATTATAGTAGAATTCTTAAGGAAAGCTTGGAGAGTGGACATATGAGCAAGTTGCTCCAAACCACTATAAATCTTTATCTTTGTGGTGTAATTGCTTAATTTATTTTCTTATTTTACTTATTTGTTTTACATACTTGGATTATCTCATTGCTTTTAATTCCACTGCTACACATTACATATTCACCATAAATATTCTAGTTAGTTTAATTTGGAGCACATATTTATTTAGAGAAAGTAAATTTTGATAAAATTTTATAAGAACTCAATTCACCTCCTCCCTCTTGGGTTGCTACCTCTGGACAATAATTGGAATCAGAGTGGGTGCTCTAATATTTGATTGTTAACCTAGCAGTTAAAGAGCTAAAGATCTACACAACCCAAATAAAATCTTTATTTAATGAAGGTCATTCCATAGATAGACCCCCACTATTAAATATATCAAATTATATATACTGAAAGCTAGAATGAAAATATTCATATAAGCACATGACTATAATTTATGAAAAATTATTATTGATGGCTCACACTGTTAGATATGTGTGCCCTAAAAGTCAGAATTAGCTGACACTTGTAATACACTTCGAGGGGCAAAATTATAATTTTGACTATAAACAATAAAATGGGTTATTTTCTATCACAAATGTGTATTCAGTGTCTGTGATACATCCCTTAAGTTAATGGTAATGATAATTCTTATTTTCAAGAGTTGAAAATTTAAGACAAGAATTTTCATTATTAACTCATAAAATGCTCCTGACCGTAGGATCATCATGAGGATGGTGATTGATCCGAAGGATTAGTGTACAATCACTTCACTAGATGAGTCTTGAGTCTACGATGTGGAGATACCAAAGCGAGAGTATAGGTACTCATTAGAGAATGAGGGCATTGAGCGTGACCACCTCGAGTAGTCATAAAGAAGTCTATCTTCTCATCGATGACTGACTCGAAGCTACAGTTGTGTATCTGATTCTTTGACCTGAGGTGCATCGACAGTTCATCTTGAGGGTGTTATAGTTTGACTATACCATGACTCGATCTCCTAGCCATTTAGAATCCTGAGGTGTATGTTGGCTATAGCATGTTCATTGTAGGAATTGGATTGCACCAAGATGGAATCTATCTACCTCGGTGGAAGAGGAGCAGCCCTATGATGATCATGAGAATCAAGTCCATAAGCCCATGGCCATGGTAGATAGTGAAATAATAGAAAGAGTTTCTATTAAGATTTTCACATCGGACTTGAATCGAATGATTAAATCATATGATAGAAATTAGGGTTTGACGAGTTCACCTTAACCCTAATCTGATCGAGGCTCAAGATAGAAGAACTTAATCACATAAGTAGCTGCATCGAGAGGTTCATTTTTAATTTTGATGGATTGCCACCATATACTGCTAGGTGTCACTAGTAGATTTTGGGAGCAATTAGAATGATTTAGATGATCGATCATTCCAGTTGTCTGAATCAAAAGAGTTCTGATCCATCGAAAGGAGTTTTGATGATGTCGATGATGGAGATCATGACATATCCCATTACCATACAAAACTAAACCTAAGTGGATCACACAAATAAGAGTTTAGATCTGGATATCATCAATTGGACTAATTTAATTTAATTATTTTGAATTAGATTTAATTAGGTTCAAGAAAATCGTGCTAGCACACGATTGAATCTAACGTTCTCCTTTTACTATCATTAAAAGTATCTCGACTGAGCCAAATATATTTATGTTCACTTAGGTACCTTTACTTGATCTGACTGGAGCTTGTCTGGGTCAACCAAAGGATTGTCTTAATTTATGAGATAAATTTGAGACAACACCTACCATTTTTCATCACCTGCTAATTCTTGTCCTTTGACTTTGGTCAAACATTGACCTTTGACCCTTGGACATCTGCCTATCTATCATGCACGTATTGGAGAGTAGATAGGGGCTTGTCCCTTTACTAAAATTTGGAAAGGAGGGGGTGCACGCCTAGGATGACGTGCGCCCATGGATAGGGATGCCTGGAGTTCCTTGTGGATGGGACTCCAGGTTGCTTCTGGGTTTCTACTTAGGTGGCCCTTAGCTATATACTTTGATCGGTCTTAGGCACCATCTAAGGATGAATTTATGGGGCTCTCATCTGATTGGATCAGATGATATCATCCCACCAATCGGATTTAAATCTGATTGCATGAAGTAACGCGATTGGTTAGGATGATGTGGCACTGCAAGGCGCAGTAGGTTCTATAAATAAACCCTATCTACGCTCCACTTTCACAGAGTTCTCTCCTAGCCATGCCCCAAGGCTGCCCCTCTCCCTCCTCCATGCCATCTTCTGATTCTCTATCTCCTCTCCATGCCCAAGAAAAGTTGGGCTTCATTTTGGTGCGATCCTGGCAAAAAAAGAAAAGGTTGATGAGAAAGGAAGAAGGCAGCACTACTGCAGAGACGACTGCTGATCTTCAAAAGGAGTTTTGAAGATTCTCAAATCAGATTCAGATCTGATTTTTGGAAAAATAATAAAAAAAAATATCTTCAGATCCAATCCAAGTGGATATCGATAAAGGCCAGGTGCTTGCGTGGCTAGATCCAGAACCTCAGGCAATCAGCAGAATCATCAAAGGATAATCGGATTACCCAGCATCAAGGTATAATTAAGATAGATTTAATTTTTTTTATTTTTATTTATTAAATCTATAAAATTAGATTTAAAATATCTTAGATCTAATCTAGATATATAAGAAAAATTTTTGAAATATCTCTCTCGATCCGATCAAATCTAAACGAACCTAATCCAGAAAATCAGGATTTCTCCTTCAACTGGTATCAGAGCCAGGTTCAATAAAAATTATTTAAATCTATTTTTAATTTATTTTGATCTAATAAATATAAGATTTTAGATGTCACATAAGATATGATTAGATCTAAAATTAAAAAAATTAAAATTAAATAATATAGATCTAAGTTCTATAATATGCATGACTAGTTGTAAAATAGAATAGTTCTATACATAGTCTTGCATGATCATGATTTATTTTGATTAAATTATAATTTTAAATCTATTTATTTTTTATTTTTTAATGATTATAAATATTATAATAAGATCTAAAAAATAAAAAATAAAATTATTTAATTTTTAGATCATATGAGATATGATGATTGCATGTCTAGACTAGTTGTAGAATAGTTCTACATAGTTGTCTAGATTAGAATTTATTTTAATATGATTAATTTAAATCTAATTTTTTAGATAATTATGAGATAATTTAGATCTAAAAAATATGCATGCATGATATATGAGATGTATACAAAATATGTATTAAGTTAGATCAAACTTTATATATGAGATATATAATGTAGATCTAACTAGTTTTATAGAGTTATATTTCTAATTAAGGCATTCTCCTTGGCCGTCCGATCATAAGAATAAAGTAGGATTTAAATGCCCTCTCCTCCCATTCGATGGAGTGTTCTTATGATGTGTAGGGGTGCTGCGCGTTCGTCCTTAATCAAAAATCAAAAA
>QRFJ01000123.1:1397216-1549613 GCA_006176705.1 Cocos nucifera
CCATTCATAGCAATACGAGCCTTTAGAATCTTTCATGAAAAGCCAGCGGTAACAGCATGTTTTAAAGTTCGACCAAAAAAAATTTTGAGTTTCAATGCATATGGTAACGTTCCTGATGAACTGGCCCATAATGCATCAGTTCATAAGATTGCAGAATATCTATATTCCTGCCAGATCCAAGTCTAACTTCACTCCGAGCTTCCAGTTCTTCCTAATTCCTTGATTGCATCATAGTATGACTTGGACTGACTGCCCATGCATGCATCTTAGCCTTGAAAAGTCATTTCAGTGACTGATACTTGCAAGCGGCGACTCTGTTTTCACGCAACATCTTCTGTAAGTGAGCCAATATTGGTGAGCTAGTGCACTGATACTTTCATGTTGGCGCTGAGCCCTTCATCAGACATTGAACCACATATGTAGTATCAATGCCTGTTAGTTATTTCGTCGTCCACTTATCCAGAGATTTGCTCTCTATTTCAGCAGATGGATGGACTTTGAGTAAGGTGGGCAGGGGTCCTGGTCCAATACATGAGTTTAACTTCTTAAAATTCAAAATGATTTTGAAGTTTTGGAGGCCAATGCTTATATTTGGTTTGGTCAGTCCATGGGTGTCCTGAGATGCATTGCTATGGGTTGGATGCAGACAATTTTTCCATAGAAGAGTCCAAAGTTTTAAGTTAGAATTTATAATTAAGACATTAACCAATTTTACTTAAAAATTTTATTTTTAAATAAATAAGCTTCCCCACTTATTTTTTTTATTCTTGGATCCCGTATACTTCTCTTAGAGTACTGCAAAAATCTCCACGAGTAATGATTTCTATAGTGGATGGTGCAGTCCCACTAACTGAGTCTCACCATCACCTACAGTTATTGATGAATGGTGATGAGCCAATGGGTGACAACTCTTGTTTCAAGATTCTTCAATCATGGTGCACCCAAAAACTTTGGTGCTCTATTCATGAATCGCATGCCCGGAATTATTGATCCACTCCTTAGTGATAATGTCAGATCCAATCATTTGCAAAGATTGATTCTATTGAGTCTCTCACCGTATCCAATATATTAAGCGTCAATCTATCCCCAGCCCTATCATATCCCAATGCCCTATAGGACATGAATGCGTCTTTCAGTGGAAACTGAATCACCGTAACCAGTTGGAACAATCAACTCCGAAAAGGGCCCACACATCTTACAATGGTGAAGATCTTAGACTTAATCTTTTCGTAGAAAGATTTGATTCTAGGTCTTCATTAACATAGACTTGAACAAGTCAATATACCATATATGACTAACCTTACGTGCATGGTTAGCTCAGATAATTGACCACCTCAATTTAGGAACTGAAGCCAAACAAACATAGCCAGTAAGTCGAGATCGATGGAAAGGGATATCGCCATTACTTAGATAGATCGCATTCGAGTCGAGTAGCTCCAATAAAAATCAGTCGATCATATCGCAGAACTTATCTTAAGACACAAATATTAAGCCAAGAACCAATCGGATTAGTCTATATATCAGACTTAACCTACTGAGCCTAATAGGTCTTAGCCCTTGATCGATCGACTCAGTGACTTGTCTTGACCATGACTTAATCCTATTAGACTGGTCAATTTTAAGTACTGTTGATTCCTATCTAAGTCAATTCTTGATATTCGGTTTTGATCAACGCTTAGACCTAATTGAGTACCTAAGTTTCCGAACGCCAAATTTATGAAATTGTCTTAGATCTAAAAATTCTCAATTTTAGACCTAATATATATTCATAAGTCTTAATTCTTAATTAAGTTAAGGGTTTGGCAATAAAATATCGTAAATAAAATTTAGATTTGGATCTAGGATTTTGCAAAAGTAGTGGACTTCTTCCAAGAAGAAAGTCTTTTGAACAAAAGAAGAAGTCTATAAAAAAGTAGAAGATGGAAGGTGGAAAGAAAAAAAGACAGAGCTGAAGAAGGTCGCTGATAAAAAAGGGTATTTCCATTGCAACAATGACGGCCACTAAAAGTGAAACTGTCCTACTTACCTGGCCATCCTAAAGAATAAGGAGGCAGGTCCTTTTGGAGGTTTGCTCATTATTGAGTCTAACCTTACGATTTCTTCTGCATCCAGTTGGATGCTTGACTCTGGTTCTAGTGCTTATTTGTGCACTTTTATTCAGGATTTTGAGGATAGCAGGAGGCTAAGGGATGGCGAAATGATCCTATGCATCAAAAATAGAGCAAGAGTTGCTGTTGTGGTCGTGGGAATATATCCTCTTCGACTACCATCTGATTTAGATTTAGTATTAAAAGACTGTTATTATGCACCTATAGCAAGCAAGAATTTGATTTCTATTTCTTGCCTTACATTAGAAGGCTATGTAATTAGTTTTCTTAAGGACCATTGTAACATTCTTTATGAAAGAAATAAAATTATAAGTAGTTTTCTTATTAACGATCTTTATCAGTTACATATTGATGTATCTATTTTTAATATCGATCAAAATGTGAATATCATAAAATGATCTAAGGATAGTCCAAATGATAGGTATCTATTGCACTTAAGATTAGGTCATATAGCAGAAGATAGGGTTAACAAATTGGAGAAAACTGGGCTATTAAGTCCGTTGACTTTTGAGTCATATCCAATTTATGAATCTTGTCTTCATGGTAAAATGACTAAGTCCCTTTTGTAGGACATGGGGAAAGGGCCACGGATCTTCTTGCCCTAGTACACACTAATGTGTGCGGCCCATTTGATGTACCGACTAGAGGCAACTTTGTCTACTTCATAATCTTTACTGATGATTTATCTAGGTATGGATATGTGTATCTGATGAGACATAAGTCTGAAGCTTTTGAAAAGTTCAAAAAATTTAGACATGAAGTAGAAAAGAAAATTGAAAAAACTCATTAAGGCTCTTCGATCAGATCGAGAAGGTGAATATCTCAGTCAGAAATTCTTGGACTATCTCAAAAAAAATGGCATAGTCTCTCAATGGACTCCACCTAAAATACCTCAACTCAATGAAATTTCAAAATAGAGGAATCGGACCCTATTAGATATGGTCCGATCCATGATGAGCTTCATAGACCTTCCTGATTTTTTTTGGAGATACTGTTTGTTAACTGTAATAAACTTACTAAATATGATTCCTTCTAAAATCGTTCCTACCACACCGTATGAGATATGGCATGGTAAAAAACCAAATCTGAGTCATCTCAAAATTTGGGGTTGTCCGGCTCATATCAAAAGACAACAAGCAGACAAGTTAGACTTTAGGTCCTTCAAAGCTCAATTTATAGGATATCCTAAAGAGTCATTAAGATATTATTTCTATATTCTAGAAGATCACAATGTGATTATGAGTCGACATGCCATCTTTCTTGAAAAATAGTTTATCAAAGATAGCGGCATTGAAAAGTAGATCAAGCTCGATGAGAAAGTCTCATAAGAGCAATGAGCCAAGGACCAAATGAAACCAAATCAGGTTAAGCCAATCCATTCACTATCTCCTCCACCTCATAGATCGAAAAGAGTTTTCCGACCTCCTAAGAGGTACTTAGGTACTATTTCAGAAGAAGTAGAAAAAATGTTCCTCATAGGTAATGAGGTTCATGGTGATGATCCCAAAATCTATGAGGTGATATCAGATATCGACTCTGAGAAATGATTAGAGACAATGAAGTTAGAAATTGACTCGATGCACTCAAATCAAGTCTGGATCTTGGTAGATCCACCAGAAGGTATAGTACCTATTGGATGTAAATGTATCTACAAGAGAAAAATTAGTGCAGATGGGAATGTGGAGACATTCAAGACTAGATTAGTGGCAAAAGACTATAGTCAATGAGAAAGCATTGACTATCAGAATACCGTTTCGCCAGTAGTTATGCTAAAATCCATCCGCACATTGCTTGCTATTACAGTCTATTTTGATTATGAAATAAGGCAAATGAACGTAAAAACGATATTCTTAAATGAATATCTTAAGGAAGATATCTATATGGAACAGCTGCTAGATTTCACATCTGGTGATGGTGATCACAAGATATGCAAGCTACAAAGATCCATATATGGACTTAAGCAAGCATCTCGGAGCTAGAATACTCATTTTAATGATGTGATCAAATTATTTAATTTCATCAAGAATGAGGAGAAGCCATGTGTCTTCAAAAAGGTCAGTGGGAGCACTATTATTTTTCTCATATTATATGTGGATGACATCCTCCTTATTGGAAATGATATTCTCATGTTGACCATAGTTAAAATATGGTTATCTAAAGAATTATCCATGAAATATCTTAGAGAAGCATCCTTTATTCTGAAAATTAAGGTCTATAGAGATAGACCGAATAGCATGCTAGGACTTTCACAGAAGATGTACATAGAGGAAGTGCTAAAGAAGTTTAGCATGGAAAACTCTAAGAGGAGTTTGGTACCCTTCAGACATGGCATTCATCTTTTCAAGAAAATATGCCCTAGCACACCTAAGAAAATAGAATGCATGAGCAAGATCCCTTATGCTTCAGCAATAGAGAGCCTCATGTATGCCATATTATGTACACGACCTGATATAGCCCATGCTGTGAGTGTCACGAGCAGATACCAATCGAATCCAGATGAAGAACACTGGACTTCTGTGAAATATATCCTTAAGTACTTGAGAAGAACTAAGGATATGTTGTTGACCTTTGGTAATAGAGAACTCCAAGTCCAGGGGTATACAGACTCGAATTTTATGTCCGATGTAGATGATCGAAAGTCGACATCTGGGAGTCTGTTTGTGTACAATGGTTGAGCTGTCAGTTAAAAAAGTTTCAAGTAGACAGTGATAGCAGATTTCACCATGAAAATAGAATATATCACTATGTCAGAAGCTGCAAAAGAGACATTCTGGTATAAGAAGTTTGCCGCAGAGATCGAAGTGATGCCATCAGATGTCATTCCTCTATACTGCGATAACAATGGTGCCATAGCCCTTGCTAAGGAGCTGAGGTCTCACCAAAAATCCAAGCACATCGAGCGATGATACTACCTCATCTGCGATTACCTCGAGAAGGATTACGTCGAGGTCAAGAGAGATGACTCCGCAGACAATGCAGCGGACCTGCTTACAAAATCGTTGGATCAGTAGAAGATCAAAGTCCATCTTGAGAAGATGGGACTTAGATTTATAGCCAATTGGCTTTAGATCAAGTGAGAGTTTGTTAGATATGTGTGTCCTAGAAGCTAGAATTGACTGACACTTATAATACATTTTTAGGGGCAAAATTATAATTTTGACTATAAATAAAAAAATGGATTATTTTCTATCATAAATGTGTATTCAGTGTCTGTGATACATCCCTTGAGTTAATGGTAATGATAATTCTTATTTTCAAGAGTTAAAAATTTAAGACAATAATTTTCATTATTAACTCATAAAATGCTCCTGACCGTAAGATCATTATGAGGATGGTGATTGATCTGAAAGGTTAGTGCACAATCGCTTCACTAGATGAGTCTTGAGTCTACAGTGTGGAGACACCAGAGCGAGAGTATAAGTACTTGTTAGAGAATGAGAGCACTGAGCATGACCATCTCAAGTAGTCATAAGGAAGTCTACCTTCTCGTCGATGACTGACTCGAAGCTACAGTAGTGTGTCTGGTTCTTTGACCTAAGGTACATCGACAGTTCATCTTGAGGATGTTATAGTTTAACTATACCATGACTTGGTCTCCTAGCCATTCGGAATCCTGAGGTGTATGTTGGCTATAACATGTTCATTATAGGAATTAGATTGCACCAAGAGGGAATCTATCTACCTTGGTAGAAGAAGAGCAGCCCTATAATGATCATGAGAATCAAGTCCATAAGCCCATGGCCATGGCAGAGAGTGAAATAATAGAAAGAGTTTCTATTAAGATTTTCACATCAGACTTGAATCGAATGATTAAATCATATAATAGAAATTAGGGTTTGACGAGTTCACCTTAACCCTAATTTGATTGGAGCTCAAGATAGAAGAACTTAATCACATAGGTAGCTGCACCGAGAGATTCATTTTCAATTTTATTGGATTGCCACCATATACTGCTAGGTATCATTGGTGGATTTTGGGAGTAATTAGAATGATTTAGATAATCGATCATTCCAATTGTCTGAATCAGAAGAGTTCTGATCCATCGAAAGGAGTTTCGATGATGTCGATGATGGAGATCATGACATATCCCATTACCATACAGAACTGAACCTAACTGGATCATACAAATAAGGATTTGGATCTGGATATCATCAATTAGACTAACCCAGTTCAATTATTTTGAATTAGATTCAATTAGGTTCAAGAAAATCATACTAGCACATAATTGAACCTAACGTTCTCCTTTTACTATTATTAAAAGTTATCTTGACTAAGTCAAATATAGTTGTGCTCACTCAAATACCTTTACTTGATCTGACTAAAGCTTGTCTGGGTCAACAAAGGGTTGTCTTAATTTATGAGATAAATTTGAGACAATACCTGCCATTTTTCGTCACCTGCTAATTCTTATCCTTTGACTTTGGTCAAACATTGATCTTTGACCCTTAGACATCTGTCCATATGTCATGCACTTATTGGAGAGTAGATAGGAGCTTGTCCCCTTACTGGAATTTGAAAAGGAGGGGGTGCATGCCTAGGCTGGCGTGCACCCATGGATAGGGATGCCTAAAGTCCCATGCGGATGGGACTCCAGGTTGCTTCTGGGTTTCTACTTAGTTGGCTCTTAGCTATATACTTTGATCAGTCTTAGGCGCCATCTAAGGATGAATTTATGGCGCTCTCATCTGATTAGATCAGATGATGTCATTCCACCAATCAGATTTAGATTTGATTGTACGAAGCAATGCGATTGGTCGAGATGATGTGGCACTGTATGGCACAGCAGGGTCTATAAATAAACCCTATTTGCGCCCCACTTTCATAGAGTTCTCTCCTAGCCATGCCCCAAGGCTGCCCCTCTCCCTCCTCTATGCCATCTTCTGATCCTCTCTCTCCTCTCCACATCCAAGAAAAGTTGGGCTTCAGTTTGGTGCGATCCAGGCAAAAAAAAAAAGGCTGACGAGAAAGGAAGAAGGCAGCATTACTGTAGAGACGACTGCTGATCTTTAGAAGAAGTTTTAAAGATCTTTCAAATTAGATCCAGATCTAATTTTTAAAAAAATGATAAAGAAGAAGAAGATCTTCAGATCCAGTTCGAGTGGATACCGATAGAGGCCAGGCGCTTGCGTGGCTAAATTCAGAATCTCAGGCAATCAGTAGGATCATCAAAGGATAATCGAATTATCTAGCATCAAGGTATAATTAAATCAGATTTAATTTTTTTTATTTTTATTTATTAAATTTATAAAATTAGATTTAAAATATCTTAGATATGATCTGAATATATGAGAAAAATTTTTAAAATATCTCTCTCGATCCGATCAGATCTGAACGAACCTGATCCAAAAAATCAGAATTTTTCCTTCATACACATCCATTGATCATGCATGATAAAGAGATGGCCCAACTAAATGCTAAGACTTTAAAGATGCTTTATTGTTCATTAGATTTAAATGAGTTTAATTTGATTTTTTCTTGCATTTCAATAAAATAAGTTTGGAAGAAATTAAAAACTATTTTTGAGGAAGCAAAATAAGAAGAAATATCTAGCTTCATAGAAGATAAGAAAGCTCATCCCAATATATGCCTCATGGCTCATGAGTATGAAAAAAAAAAGAAAAAAAAATTTAAAAAAAGAAAGAAAGCATCAATTAAGGGGGAGCAAAGCAAAAAAAAATTAAAAAAAAAAAAGAAAATGCTATAAATCTTTGCCTCATGTCCAATGAAGATTAGATAAATTTTAAAAATTCTTTTTAATTTATATTTAATAAATTATATGAAGCTTTCAATGACTTAATAGATAAATTCAAAAAATTAAGATTAAAAATAAAAAATTCAAAAAGTCTAATTTTATCTTAGCTAATGAAAAGAGTAAAGTCTTATTAGAAAAGAAAGATATTTTGAAAAAAAATAATGCTTTGGCTAAAGAAAAAGAAACACTTCTTAAATCTAAAAAATTTTTAGTTGAAGAAAACATTAAGCTCAAAATAGAATTTGAAAAATCAAAAGTTTATTGTTGGGGATAAATCTCGCTCCCATCGAAGTCCGATTCGATGCTCAGTCTAATGCAACAGGTAGCCACGGAAGAACTTCAGCGAACGGGTCTTAGCCAAACTCCTTCAGCCAGCTGAACTCCTCAGCGGTCGAGCTTTTTCGAAATCCCAGTGGACGAACCTTAGCCAAACTCCATCAGCCTTCCGGACTCCTTGGAAGCCAAATTTTTTGCGGACTCCTCCGATGGTCGGGCTTCTATGGAAGCTGAACTCCTTGCGGACTCCTCCGACAGTCGGACTTCTACGAAAGTCAAACTCCTTGCAGACTCCTCCGACAGCTGGGCTTCTATGAAAGTCGAACTTCTTACGGACTCCTTCAGTAGCCAGACTTTTATGAAAGTCAAACTCTTTACAGACTGTTGATGGATTCCTACAGGCGATCTCACTACTGAATGATTACACAACAATAATGATTGTCATTTATCACGACAATAACGATCGGCATTTATCAACTCAATAACGATCGACATTTATCAAGTCAATAATGATCGACATTGATCAGGATGGTTACGACAGTCATTAATCAAGGCAATTACAACAAGCTCCGTCTATAAAAAGGATCCTCCAGATACGCTTATGCCAGGTTCTAAAAACTCTTCTCTCCTCCTCAAAACTCTATCGAACTCCACACTGAGTACTCCATTTCTATTAGCCAGAGCTAACTTGACCGTCGGAGGGTCCTTCCAGAGCTACCCCCACCGGCTCTGAACGAAACTTTACTTTGTAGGTCACCGATAGCGATCTCATCCCCTTCCACTCCAGTTCGATCCGGCATCAACCAAATTCTGCACCAATAGATTTGGCACTAGAAGGAGGGTCCTCTGTTCTTGAGGTTCCCTCGATCTTAAAGGAGTGCTCAGCAACGATCTAAAGTTCTTTCCAGAAAAAATGCCTTCCAAGAAAGCTTCGATCCGGTGATCAACGACCTCCATAGCCCGATCCCGCTCAGATTCATCTGCTCCCACTCCAGCCCCAGCAATTTAGGTTTCATCTGTAGCTGCGGTGGATGCGGAGTAGTTCAACCTGCTCATCCAGTAGGTTCGTAGCCTCACGGAGGCAATGCAGGTGGTGCAAGCCATGCACCAGCAGACCCCGGCATCGGCTCAATCGACGTGGGATTCTTCAGAGCCCTATGGTCCAATCCAAGAATGGCCAACTTGGGCTACCAGACCTTCGATCCTCGGAAGAGGGAAGTAGAGGAGGGAAGGCCCTTGCTCGGACCACGACTCAACCTAGGAGGATGCTTCGCATCCATTCTACTAGAAAACCTTGGAGATCAAAGATCGTGAAGATCTCTTGGATCAAAGGCTCTTAGAAATGAGTCGATGAATTGAAGAACTCTGTCACACTCCCTCCTCTCATGGTAATGACGTTTGTGCTGACCCTCCCTTTTCATAGAAAATTATGTAGAAACCAATTCCGTCGAACTTCAAGCTCCCACAGTTTGAGAGTTATGATGGAACCACGGATCCAATCGACCATCTGAAAGCCTTTCGAACGATGATGTTGCTCCATGGTGCGCCAGACGCTATTTTATGTCGGGCTTTCTCCTCGAACCATAAGGGATCCATCAGGAACTGGTACTCAGTGCTTAAGCTGAGTACCATCTTATCGTTTGATCAGATGAGCTAGCAGTTCACAGTCCACTTCGTTAGTAGTCGGCATCCGCACCAAAGTTCGGATTCCCTGATGAATGTCAAGAAGAAGCAAGAGAAATCCATCTGGGCTTATGTCACCCGATTTAACACCGCATTATTGGAGGTCCAGGATCTGGACCAATCCATTGCGATGGTCGCGCTCAAGGATGGCCTTCAGAAGAATGACTTGCTATTCTTCTTAGAGAAGAAGTATTCCAGGAACTTCGTTGATCTGCTGGCTTGGGCCGAAGGTTATGCCCAGACTGAAGAGGCCTTCAGGGCCAAGGATGATGAAGGAAAGCCGAGTGAAGCTCGACTGCGTTCCTGGACTCTCCCTCGAGCTTGGAAGCATGAAAGCCCTGACAAAGATTTCACAGGAGGATGGAATAAAGTTCGGCGTAAGCGAGGCTGCCAAACTTTTCCTCAAGCTCGTCACCAACAAAGTTCCGACAAAGGGGCATGAAGTTCTCCTGCAGGTTTCACAAGAGGATGGAATGAAATTTGGTCATGCTTATGATCTTCCCAGCGCAAGCAAGGCCCAAACTCCTAGAGCTCATCATCAAGAAAGCCCCAACGAAAGGACGCGAAGAAGTCCTCCTCCTAGAAGCCAGAACCACTATTGAGGGAGGAACGTCAAGGAGGTCGGCCACCTTCCGGCATCATAGACGCTATCTTCGGGGCTTGGTACTTCGATGGACTATCATCTCTCAGCCTCAGAGCCAAGGAATGCTCCCCCAAATTGGAAAGGTCCGTATGAAGTGGTGGAGGTCGTCCGATCTGGAACTTATCACCTGAAGGAGCTCGGAGGAATGGTGCTTCTCCGACCTTGGAACTTAAAAAACCTGAGGATGTGTTATCAATAAACTGCCTTTAATAAAACTCCTTCATTTAGCATTATTATTTTTTGGTGCAAGAATTACATGATGACAGAAAAGAAACGAGTGAAAGTGGCCCGTTAGGAACAGGAGGAGAATCTCATCCTAATACGAGCAAAGTCGAAGGCCTCGTTCACCTTAGACGAGATAGAGGAGAGGCCCTGACAACGGCCCTTATGTGCCCCCATAGCCCGTTAGGAATAAGAGAAGAATCTCATCCTAATGCGAGCAAAGTCGAAGGCCTCATTCATTTAGGATGGGATGGGGGGAGAGGCACTGACAACGGCCCTTATGTGCCCCCATAGCCTGTTAGAAATAGGAGAAGAACCTCGTCCTAATGTGAACAAAGTCAAAGGCCTCGTTCATCTTAGATAAGATGGGAGGAGAGACCCTGACAACGGTCCTTATGTGCCCCCACTCCATTAGAAACAGGAGGAGAATCTCGTCCTAACGCAAGCAAAGTCGAAGGCCTCATTCACCTTAGATGAGATGGGGGGAGAGGCCCTGACAACGACCCTTATGTGCCCCCATAGCCCATTAGGAACAGAAGGAGAGCCTCATCCTAATGCGAGCAAAGTTAAAAGCCTTGTTCACCTTAGATGAGATAGGGGAGAGGCCCTGACAATGGCCCTTATGTGCCCCCACAGCCCATTAGGAACAGGAGGAGAATCTCATCCTAATGCGAGCAAAGTCGAAGGCCTCGTTCATTTAGGACGGGATGGGGGGAGAGGCACTGACAATGGCCCTTATGTGCTTCCACAGTCCATTAGAAATAGGAGGAGAACCTCATCCTAATGCGAGCAAAGTCGAAGGCCTCGTTCACCTAAAATGAGATGGAGGAAGAGGTCCTAACAACAACGAGCAACCTCATCCTAATACGAGCAGGTCAAAGATCTTTAACCTCGACTGCAGGAGATAAGATCTCCTCTGAGGCAACCTCGGTAAGAGATAAGATCTCTTCCAAGTGACCGCGTTAACCTTAGCTAGAGATCAGACCTCCTCCGAGCGTTCGTATTAACCTCAGCTGCAGGAGACGAGATCTACTTCAACTTTGACTGGAGATGAGATCTCTCCCGAGCTTCGATCTGATCCAGCACGAAACCCAGAAGAGGACATCGGCAATCATCTTTTTCGCACTTCCTTTCTTCGAGTTTCGAACTCAAGAGTGGGAGGACTATTGTTGGGGATGAACCCCGCTCCTATCGAAATCTGATTCGATGCTCAGTCTAATGCAATAGGTTACCACGGAAGAGCTTCAATGGATAGATCTTAGTCGAACTCCTTCAGCCGGTTGAGCTCTTTCAGGATCTCAGTGGACGAACCTTAGCCGAACTCCATCAGCCATTTAGACTCCTTAGAAGCCGAACTTCTTGTGGACTCCTTTGGCAGTCAGGCTTCTATGAAAGTCGAACTCCTTGCGGACTCCTCCAGTAATCGGGCTTCTATGAAAGCCGAACTTCTTACAGACTCCTCCAGTAGCTGAGCTTCTATGGAATTCAAACTCTTTACAGACTATTGATAGATTCCTACAAATGATCCCACTACTGAACAATTATACAATAATAATGATTGTCATTTATCACGATAATAATAATTGATATTTATCAAGTCAATAATGATCGGCATTGATCAGGATGGTTATGACAGTCATTAATCAAGGCAATTACAATAAGCTCCGCCTATAAAAAGGACCCTCTAGATATGCTTACATCAGGTTCTAAAAACTCTTCTCTCCTCCTCGAAACTCTGTCGAACTCCATACTGAGCATTCCATTTCTATTGGCCAGAGCTAACTTGACCGTCGGAGTGTCCTTTCAGAGCTACCTCCACCAACTCCAGACGGGACTTTATTTTGCAGGTCATCGACGGTGATCTCGTCCTCTTCCACTCCAGTTCGATCCGACGTCAACCAAATTCTGCACCAACATTTATATTGATGAAAAAAAAAAACTCATAAGATCTGAAAAATCTCTTTTGAAAGAAAATGCTAAATTAAGAAAAAAGATTAAAACATTGAAGCACATATTCAATAAGTTTACTATAGGATTTCAAAAGTTTCAATCAATTTTAAATAATCAAAAAGCTATTTTTGATAAAATTAGAATTGGCTATAATCTTTTAAGAAAATAGAAATTTATGAAGAACATATTTAGAAAAACTTCATCTAAAAATCATTCTATTACATGTTTCAAATATAATAAAATTGATCATAAAATTTTAGAATACAATACTAAAAGAATCGATCAAATCTTAATTAAACAAATTTGGATTTCAAAAGAAATCATATGCTCTAACATTCATGGATCCAAGATGACTTTGGTACCAAAGATTAGCAAATGATATTATAGGTATACCAAAAATCCAATGAAATGAAAAGAAAAAAATATTATGGATGGATATCTTGGAAATAAAATTGGATGGGTGATGATGTTTGATAAAATCTAAATTTTTCTCACATTATGCCATCATTATTTGCTAAATATATTTTGATTATCAATTAGCATAATTATTGAGTATATTTGATTGATTTTGATGATTTATCATTGCTTAAAATGATCATACTCCATGAATTAAAAGTTTGATATATTGATCAAAACTAGTATATCATGTTGATTATTTATTTTAATTTTATTATTTTATTCTAAATTTAGCATGCTGGTTCAATCCTTTGTATCATGCTATTTTAATCTTTAATTATTTAAGAAACCTAAGTTATTACAAGCATGATTGTCTATAAATCTATTTGATTGCAAAAATGATAAATAAGCTAAGTTTTGACAATCCACATAAGATGCTAGATTATTAACATTCTTCTAAAAAGTGTATGAAATAAGCACTCAAAGATAAGTCATTCAATCATAAAATTTAAGTGCTTGATTCATATGCATTGCATCCTAGTTTAGTCTTTAAGGATTTGAAAATTTACTAGTTGAACTAAAATCATAAAGCCTTTATCTAGTTTTTCCTCAATCTAATTTTGATTTAATCTCATTTGATTTGATTGATTATCATATCCCTAATTGATTAATTTTTTATCCTCCAAATTGATTTGAATATTCTTTTTGATCATCGATTTGATTGTCTCTTTGATCTTAAAAGAGAATTTATTGATGAACATTTATACTTTATTTTAATTGATTGATTTTGAAAATTAAATTTGAAAAATGCTCTTCTTGAATCTTTTGAAGTTGATATCAAGCAAAATATTTAAAGAAAACTATCATTTATCTTTAAAGCTAAATATTTAAAGAGAACTTCAGTTTTAATTATTTTGTATCAAACAACTTATTATTTATTATGTATTTGATTGATTTATCTTTTGATAAAAAAAAATATATCTTTGTTTCAAATCTGATTTTGCATAGCTATACTCTTGAAATGATACCATTTAAGATAAATTTAAAGAATTTCATACTTTTTCTAAACTTAATTAAGTGATATTTTTTATGATAAAAAATCTAAATTTAAATAAAAATATTTTTTTAATTATTTATCATACTCTTTTGATCTTCTTGATATTTGTTCTTATTATATACATTCTTTTGTAAACATCCTTTGAATTTAATAAAAAATAAATTTTTAAAAAATTTGGTATCTTCTTGAGTGAATGCTATGCTTGATTGATATTTGGATTAATTGATATTCTTAGTTTACTCAATTGATGCTTATATTTTTAAATTTTATTTAATTTTAAAATAATTTTATTTGCTAAAGTAAGGAAGAAAAATTATTAAAGAAGAAATGATCATTTAATTGAAAATAACTTTGAAATTGAAAATATCTTTCAAATTTAGAAAATCCGAATTTAGTGGTTAAATTCATATTAAATTTGCTTAATTTGAAATAAAGAGGGAGAGAAAGTTGAACAGTAAATTTATCTAGCTATAAGTATGAAAAATAGAAGGAGAGATATTTTTTAATTTAATTTGATTAAAAATTTTAATTAATTTAAGTTTTGAAAAATTAAAGGTGAACTTAAGTTCTCAATCAATTCGTATTTATTCAATTTGATATGTATAATTTGATTGCCATATCATTTTTGATAACTATTAGGAGTAAAATTAAATTTGAAAACATATGCTTACTCCATACAAATTGATTTTGATACATTCTTCTAATTTTGAAACTGATTTATAAATATAATACTAAACTTTTTATATGCCAATCTTTTGAACTTGATTTGCATGATTATTCTTGGCATATGATTGGGGTTAAATTGAATTTACAGCATATTCCTACTCAAAAATAAATTTCTAAATTCAATTTTGAAACTCATTTGAAAATACAAATTTAATACTAAATTTTTTATGTACATTGCAAAATCCTTATGAACTATTTGTTTTGAAGCAATTCTTTAATCAAAATAATAAATTTAAAAATGTGACTATCATTTGCTTTGATACTATTTATTTTACTTTACTCGATACATATTTTTTTTGAAATTAAATAATAAATTTTTATTTAGAAAAAAAAAGAATGAATATTGATGTACATATTATGTTTGATTTTATATTTAAATATTTTAAAAAGCTCTATTCTTCTTAAAGCTTATAAGTGCATATTTAAAAATCTGATTAAAAAATTATATTCATTCAAAAAGAAGGAGAGCCTTTGATATTTGAATTCAAGCCAATTTTTGAATAGAAAAGAAATATTTTAAGTATATTTTGAATCAAAAGATAAGTTTTCAAAGGAAAGAGGATTCATTTGAACTGATTTTTTGAATTTGATACATCTCTCATTTTGATACATTCTTACATATCACTGGTTTTGATGATTTCTTCAACCTTTCCATGAGTTTTTTTATGCTATCAAAAAAGGGGAGAGAAATATTGAGTATATGCTTAATGAATTAATTCTTAAGATGCTCATTAATTTGATGCTTGAAATCTTAATACTCATTAATTTGAATTAAAATATTAATTTAAAATAAGTATATAAAATATGTGTAATGAACAAAATATGTGCAGTAGACTAAAGACTAATTGAGAACATTCATGAAGTGTGCATTCATGTGTTTGATCTAGTACTTCATGATATATATTGATAAAATGCATTGAAATATATTATTTATTTTTATTGTACATATACTCAAAATTTTATCATCATCAAAAAGGAGGAGATTGTTGACCCTATGATTGATTTTGATGATCACAAAACATTGAGTAAAAATGTTACTAATCATATGTTTCAAGATTGAATATAGGATTTCTCAAATGCTCATACTGAAGAAATTATTTTTGAAAAAAATGCTCTCAAGATATCAAGCCAAAGCACTTAAAAAAAGAAGGTTTCATAAATATGACTCATCATAAAGAAAATGAAAGAGAAAAAAATAAATATCATTTGAAAGATTTAGGATTAAAAAATTCAAGTTTGGAAAGTCAAACAATGAAGAAAAATGAAGTTAAAAAGTTTAGAGCTGACCTGCCCAAGAATAGAGCAAGTTCTGACACGAAATATAATTGATATTTTAATTTGGCACGTAGCTGAGCCAGCTCTATTTTGATCCAAGCTAGCTCTCTCAGGATGGCAGAAAAGATATTTTTTTATTCTACTATTCGAGGCAGCTTAATTTGGATCCGAGCCGGCTCTCTCAGGATGACAGAAAACTGATTTTTTTTATTCTACAATTTAAGCCAGCTCTAGACAAAATCAAGCCAGCTCTATCAGCCAAGCCAGTTCTAAGTTAAATCCGAGCTAGCTCGATGGAGTTTGACAACCTTTAACGACTAGTTTCTGCAATATTTTCAATGACTATTTTTTTTGTCTTCAATGACTATTTCAGAGCTTCCAATGGCTAGACTCACTCTCCAACCATCTTCAAGGATACTTAAAGATGAAAAATTAATTTGAAAGTAAGATTAAATGGGATTAAGAGAGAAATCATTTTTAGATTTAAGTGAGCTCCATTGCACATCAAAAGAAGAGAGAAAAGAGAGGAACCAAGCAGTGAAATCAGAAGACTTTCAAGAGATATATTCTCCAACATCTAGCACAACCTCTCAAACATTATATGAAGAGAAGTGAAGTATCAAAAGAGCAATCCTTCAGCTTCATCTTCAGGATTTAAAGAATTTAAACTCTATTTTCGTTTTAAGCTGAAACTTTCATTCTTGTATTTTTGTTTTCTTTACAAGTTTCTTTGGAAGAAAGAAACTTGGAAATTAGACTTATCCAAGCCCAGAATTGGACCTTGTAGGTTTTGGTTGGTGAGCCTGAAAAACTAACTATGTTGTTAGTAAACTCCAAAAACTAACGGTGTACGATTTTGGTTGGTGCTCCTGAAAAAATCAACTGGATTTGTTTGTGAGTTCAAAAAAATAAGCACACTGTAATTAAGGATAGATTATAGTCGAATTCTCAAGAAAAGCTTGGAGAGTGAACATAAGAGCGGGTTGCTCCGAACCACTATAAATTTCTTTATCTTTGTGGTGTGATTACTTGGTTTACTTTCTTATTTTACTTATTTATTTTACATACTTGCATTATCTCATTGCTTTTAATTCCTCTGCTACACATTGCATATTCACCATAAATATTCTAGTTAGTTTAATTTGAAGCACATACTTATTTAGATAAAGTAAATTTGGATGAAATTTTATAAGAACTTAATTCATTCCCCCCCTCTTGGATTGCTATCTCTAGGCAACACTCTTTTCCTCTGATTTTTGGATATGTGATTGGGCTCGAGTCATGCTATGAGTGAGCCAAATTTGATGATTTTTGGAGGTACCTAGATTGGATTGAATCAGAGTTTGATTTGGATCAAACTTTTGAGGGAAGAGTCCCAGGCGCCCCAGACTCTTCTTTATCCTCTCATACTACCATCTTCGGGATTGTTTTGGGCGACAAAAACATTGATTATGATCAGTGTTTGGCATGGAGATCAGAGACTAGAGTCCCATTAAATCAAACAAGCAAGTTGACTTGATAAAATAGGACTCTCATGTGGCGCATGTTTTTAAGAGAAGAACTTTTGCGCCAAGAGAAGTTACATGACTTTTCTAACAAGACAGGGTGATCTAGATCAAGAGACAAGGTGCTGCTTTTGAAGGTTGTTCGAAGGCTTCACAAATCAGATCCAGATCTGATTTTTGGAGATCAGATCCAGAAGTAGAGCGCATCCAGATCCTGTCCGAGTGAATTTCGGTAGAGGCCAGGCACGTGCGTGGCTTGATCCACGACCTGCGGACCGCAATAGATCATCGACAGAGTAATCAGATTATCTAAACAAGGTACCTGCGGACCGCAATAGATCATCGACAGAGTAATCAGATTATCTAAACAAGGTATGAAATTAAATCTGATTTAATTTAATTTTTAGTTTTAACATCAGATCTATAGGATCAAATTTGAGATGTCCCAGATCTGATTAGAAATTTTAGAAATTTTTGAAATGTTTCTTGAGATCTAATTAGATCTGAATGATCCTGTGGCGAAAAAATGCTGATTTTCTTTTATTTTCCATATCATTTTTTAGTGCTATTAAGCTTTTTAGTCCTAGATGCATACATCAAAGAATGCATAATCTCCTAAGCAATTAAAATGGATTCAATGATTGGTCAACCAAAAATAGATGCAACTTGAGTAGGATGGATTAAAGAAAGAGAGAACCGGCTTGAGTCTATTAGCTAATATTTTGATATATTCTTATAAGTTGTGTTACATAGACCAATAGTCCCATAATCAGCAGTAAGGAGAGGATTTTTCTTCTTAAAAATTGAAGTAATAAAAGTTTGTTTCCAAGAACAGGACAGAGTCATATGTCGAAAAATATCTTTAACAGCTAGATGACATCCAACTGAAGAAGGGGCAAAAAGACTTTAAAAAGAGGGAAGAGAAATCATCAGGACCGTGAGCCTTATCTCAGTTCATATGTTTAACTACGTCCTCAATCTCATCAGCCGTAATAGCACCGATCAACTTCTCATTTTAGGTGGATGAAACAAGGAAGGACGGTGGAGGCCACATTCCGAAATAGGATCAACTTGTTGGATCTATCAAAGTTTGAAGTGGGTTAACAAAAGGTTACGAATTAAAGCATCATCCTCAACTCTTTGGCCATCGGCATCATGAAGCCTGATGATTCGATTAGAACTCCTTCACAAAATAGTGGTTCCATGAAAAAACTTAGCATTATTCTTATCTTCTTCGAACCAGGCAATTCGAGAATTTTGCTGCCAAAAGATTTCATGCAGATTTAAATTAAGATTGTAAAGATGTAGAATATAAAGTAAATCCTTATGTTTCAACTCAAATAGACCATCATTAGATGCTTCCAGATGCACGAGGAATTCGAATATATGACTAATGTATATAATTCATCAAGCCTCGATATTCTTATCTAATATAGATTTTATGGATTTTTAAGATGTATGCATTGCATCACACAAATAAACCATAAATAAGTTAATGACCGTCACCATATTTATTTATCTTATGCTCTCGAAGATTTTCTCAAGATTACTTACTCATGCAATGCAAAATAATATTATAAGAGCATATAGACCCTCTAGAGGTGGACCAATAGTGTATCACTTGCTGGTGGCTAAAGCAATAATGAGAGATGTGGGATGCTTAAAAGCAATTATTGATGCTTATTGTTTCATTTCAGGCGAAGCAATTAACCTTGCCGAACCTCAAAATAATGATAAGCCCAGCTACCTCCAAGTCCATCAAAGACTTATGAACGAAAACGGTAGGGTATGGAAATATCTCGGAATCCCATTATTTTTCATTCATCGAGAAAAAGATGACTACGAGGTTTGCAAATTGGCGATGGAAGGCTCCATCACTCACACGTAGAGCAACCTTAAGTCCATGTCATTATCCATCCCTCTCTATTGTTTGTCACCACGAGTGTTTTTGACAAGTTAGAGAAAGAGAATCGATCGGGTTCTTTCATGGGGACTTGCTGCTGACCAAAAAGATCTTCGTCTGATAGCATAAAAAAATGTGTAGAGGAATCAAGGACGGTTGGGAATCTCTACTCTTCAAACAAGGTGGAAAGTATTTTTTATGTAAGCGAGCTGTCCAAATTATAATCAATCTCAAATCCTTGTGGCCAAGTATCATTTCAATAGATCCTGGTATCCTATGCCAAACCAATGCGGTGCTCTTTTATTACATGGCCAATCATACGGCACTAGTTTGTTCGGTTGGACGTCAGGAGGAGATGGAAGCTATCGGCTGGGATGGGGAACCTCTTATGGCCAAAGAATTTACTGTCACATCTCGCATCGCAACGGATGGCATGTGTGAAGTTTCAGCCTCTCGTAATCAGGGGTTCAGCGGCGTCCGTCCAACGTAAAATGCTTCGGCCAACGGGAGTATGGGTTTTGCTGTTACCATGAAACCAGGCTGCAACACTTTCTGGTGGTTATTTTTATGTCTTGGTTATAAGTGTCGAGAATGTATGAGCCATAATATGTCAGGCAAGGGTTGTAAGAGGTTTGACCGTCACGTACTCCGTTACTTGACGAAAGCTTTCACCTTCTGCTGTGACAAAAAAAAAAAAGGCATTATGGCCCAAACCAGCTCGAAATCACTTCGAACCAATAAATACTTTGTGCCGCTTGGATGGGTATCATCCATGCGAGACAAGAGTTATAGATATAAAAAATTTTCATTGAGGATGATTTCACCATGATCAGCTAAATCCAGGATTAGCCGAAATCTTCGTGACATCACGGAGTCTGTTCGACAGACTGAATCTAATGTCAGAACCATGCTTGTCCACGAGTCCTGCGGAACATTTTGTATTCTGATTTTTTAAATTATACTCGCACCAATTTATTTGCTTGCGATCGCCCACGAGCATGCTTTCGGACACACTCTTGCATTAAAACCATCTTCTAGACCAAGTTAATAGAGAGACTTCAAAGAACCTCGAAGTCTGGCCGTACATGCTTCTGGGGAAAAGAGAAGGTGTGCCGATTCTTTCCAGGCTCGAGAGTTTTGCAAATGATACAAATGAAAAAAAGGGAACACCCTTTAACTGTACCCAAATGCCAAAGACTGGATAAACAAGGACTATAAAGAATAGGATACATGCACGGCCAAGACATCTCTCCATCATATCAACTCCATAATCTGCAGTAACCGATCAGCCTCTCCAATGTCATGTTGGTTGCCCACCACCTATGATCAGAGGTCCATCATACATGCCTCCTGCCTGGGTCCCGTAAAGCAACATGCATATATTCTATCCATCAGTACACAAGTGAAGTACACCACAAAGTATGACCGAACCTCAGAAGCCTAAATATGACATCCATAAAGTAGTGACATGCATGCCAGTGATCGGAGAAGCAATGAGAAAAGCAGCAGCAAATACAGCTGTTTCTTGCCAGCTTTGTTAGCTTTGGCAGATCTCTATCGTTATTCCCTTTCCTAAACTCTCAAGTTTCATCGATGTTGCTTCCGTAGTTCCCAGTTCAAACTTCCAAAAGTTCCATGGCAATAAAGACCAACGGTCCCCATCAACAGGCATGGCTCAGGCCCATTAATGCCATCCAACACACAGCACCTTAAAAGCAGTCAGGCCCATGGACACCTTTTTTTTCCCCATCGGTCTATGGAAGTTGTTCCACTTTGCCCACACAAGTTTCAGTTGAAGGAAATAAAGAGGCAGGATCGTAAATGGAGAATGGCAAACAAAAGCTGAAGGTTTTGTAGCAGAGACAAAACAACATGGTATTAAAGATCATATTGGTACAAATGCCTGAATTTGAGGAGCACGACTTTTGAATACTCTAGTGCAGCCATGCAGTGATGAAGAACAGTTTTGAGTGCCGCCCAGGCTTCACATGTTATGACATGAACAAGATATTCCAGTAGCTTTTATATCTCCAGGCATCTGGATTCCAAAACTAACTTATATAAAGTTTTCATAGATGGTACAAGCTATTTAAAAGACCACACGTGAATTTAAATGCCAAACCAATCGACACAACTCCCATGAAGATAATCAATGTCCGACATAATTAAACCAGAAGAGGATCCCTGACCATCAAACAAGTCTCCCACCACACATCATGGCTCCACATGCCCACCACAAGCCCTTCAGTCATCTGCAATGACCAAAAAAGAAGATGAAATCAGTAAGCTTGCTAAATAAATACAGTTTGAGGGTTCCGGCCTTCAGAACTCGGGCATACCATTAGGAGATCTGGAATTGGTAGTGGATAAGTCAGAGGATGCCATTGGTATAGAGATTGAGAGTTGGGTTGTGGAGATAGAATTTTGGTTGGACCTCTCATCTTCAAGGTCAGACCACATATCCCTTGTCCCGGGCCACTCATCGAAGAAGGGTCGGAGTGATTGGCTTTCATGCTTCACAGGCTCCACTAATCCAAACTCGCTACCGAAGAAAGAATGCTGCTGCTGCTCTGGCTTTGACAGGGAGCTGATTGAACCCTGCCCCAGTTCTTGGAGTGTTGTAAACTGAAGATAACCGCTTGGTAGAGTAGAGTTGTTCCTGGCTTTCGAAGGAGGAAACAAGGATGCCTGAGATGACATCAGACGCCGCGAGCTGTCAAGGGAAGAGTCGATTCCAAGGCCCCTTGCATTTCCAGAAGCTTCAGAGAAAAAACTATGCTCATCCACCTCGGCTTTCATCCCATATGGGTACCTGAATTAAAGGATCAGATGAAGAAGGCTCAAAAGCAGTCGACATTTCTGGCTGACAACCATTGAAAGTTGTAGAAATGTTCCAAGTAGAAAAGCTTTAGGAATTGAAAACTCAGAAATTAATGTCTAAAGAGTGCTGTTGCAGTGCGCAATGTGATGATATGTCATGGGCAAATTGCCAGCACAAGCATTTCCTCTATATAATTCAGAATCGCATTACAATTATCGGACGGTAATCCTTCAATTGTTATCTTAGGCTACCTACTGCCCTAATTTCAACTAAGTACCTCAAGCATGATTTTAGCTGTGAACTGAAGTGAGCTTCTCTTACTGTTAAAGATACGTAGAAATTTGACAATCCGAAACACTTAAATATATCTAACCATGCAGTGGATGCTGCAAGCTTGGAAAGGATGTCATGAATTAGTTAAGGTTACAAAAATGAGGGGGATCGGTGCCTCATGCAAAAGTTTGTATTTGAAAAATTCATATGCAGTGCTTGCTAAATCCACATTAGCAAAAACCTATCCAAGTTTGATGATATCGATACAAATCTAAAAAAATAGACTTCTTCAATGAATGTGCTCAGCCAACATCTATATTAGACGGAATGCAAGTTGCAGTAATGGGTTTTATCAACAAAACAATAAGGGCTTATTGGATGCATCTGTAACAATAAACTGACCACAACATGATATTAATAAAAGTTGAGATACTTTCAACTTACAAAATAGAGTCCAATGTAATTTACCACTACACAGTACAAAGGAAAAACATTATGAAAAGGACTCTCTCCAATTAAATTGAGAATCCAAAGACTGAAGTAAGAGGAGATGAGATGATCCATATATAAAAACCATGCCTCAGATAAAAACTGATAAGTTCACACCATATAATATAAAACTCCAAGAAAGAGCGCCAAAAATTACTCTTGAATGAATCACATGAGGCTGCTTTACTGTGAAATGATTTAGTAGTTATTACTCACCCTTGCTAGTAGGCTGCAAATAAAAACATACGAGGAAATATAGATGACTACCTGAAAGTTAACAATGTAAAAGGCCCCTCGTTCGAAGATGGTATCATATAATGAAAAATACCAGAGAATCCCAGTTTCTATCTGTTTGGTTGTTATCATGTGCAAAACTAGCTTAGAAGGCTATATGAAGTTATATCATAACAAGATGTCACATGCAAGCACTTTGGATTTGTGCCAACATAACACCAATAACTGCTTTGTTGAGGGTAAGAAAGCTTAAACTTGCATGAACAAATAAACATGATATAAAAAAATTAAGAAAGCTGAAGCATGATCCTTTCTGGCGACTTACAACACAAGGTTTGAGAAACAGATTATTTCATTAAAAAATTGGAATTACTACCATGTGCCCTACTGGTTAGCTTCTCAGCTTAGTAGAGCCAATAATGACATGATTACAATGATTACCATCTAAGATAAATTACTCTCCCAAGAAGTTTGAAAAGACTAAGAATCCTGAGGCAAATACATATGCAGTCATTATATTCTATAACCACTTCTATAAGAGTTTCCTATTCATCTTTAGTTCTTGCATAAGCATGTGAAGAAAAACCATAAAGCTTGAAAGCTAAGCCTATTCAAAGTCAAAGCTTGTCACAAACTTCACAGACGAATGCCCCATAACAATCATATTTTAATCAATAGTATTCTAGCTTCTCTAAGAATATCTTTACAGATTAGAAAAAGCTAAATGATAAACAAGTACAGGGCACTATAAAAAATATATATATATTTTTTGTCCGCACTTTATCAGTCTTTTCAGGTGCTTCGGCAGATATGCTGAAACCTGACTTTATAGATATAATATGTCCTCATGAAATAGCATTCAGATAGATTCAGTCTGCGCAAGAACAGGCATCCGAGGAGGAAAATGCAAGCATAAATATGAGGACAGGCATTTTTATTATTCAAACAAAAAAAAAGACAGCAGGTGGCAGATCTGAACTCTAATTCCTAGCATCTTTACTGGAAGCAATTTCAAAGTTGCCAAACAACCTGCTCTTACCCAGAAGCCAGAGCGGAAATTTTAGTCAAGCATGTCGGATAATAACAACTAAACCATCCGAGAAAATAGGTCGGCAAGAAAGCTTGTCGGCTCACAGTACTGTATCAATCTCTACGGACAATTCCTTATAGAGCACTGAGAAGAGCCTTCTGCAAGTCATCCCTCGAACTCAATCTCTGACAACAGAAATCCACTGCTTTCCAGAAGTCTGATTCCATCTGCAACTGATTACCACATGATCTAAACGGTCAATATTGCCACCACAAGGATCAAACATGGCATCTTATATCTTCCACTTCTAAATGGGAAGATCGGATAAGCTTACGTAATCTAGACATATATATAGTTCCAGCCAAAATAAACAGCTACAACCAGGCCACATGGGCATTGCTTAATTCTGCAGAACACCCAAGGTTGGAACTTTATACCAGTAACAGTACAATCACATGGATTTGAACCTTTCTAAGCTTCCTACGTTGCTAATCACTCTGGCAATGTTGCGTGGGACTCGATTTCTGCGATTCCTAGGGAGGTCCGAGATATCGTTTATGTTGATGCTCGTGGTTGTATTTATACTAGGATGATATGACAAGTTCGCTTTGGCAAAAAAGAAAAAATAGTTTCTTAATAGATTGTTGATTTTAAAGCAGAGACTATTAGGGAATATATCTGAAAAAAAGGAAATAGGGAAAGCAAGGACCTGAACTCCTTTTCGGCCATGCTATAGGAACCAGGCTCCATCAGCAGCTGGGAGGAGCTCGCGCCGCCACGGAAAGAACCCGCGGCAGTGCTACTACCTGCAAAAGAGTGCAGGGGGATGCTCTGGAAGCTGCCACCACCATTCCCACTGCTCCCAGTCAGCGCGGGGGATGTCACGGTGGACGCCGAAGGGGACTGAGACTGAGATTGTGGAGGTGCTTCCACAGGCTTTCTTGAACGGTTGCGGCCCCGATGCATGTGGCGCTCGCAGTACTTGGAGTCGGGGTAGGCCTCCTTGGAACACCGCCACTTCTTCCCATCCGTGCGCCGGCACCGGCCGGGCTCCGGGTCCAGCTTCTTTCCGAAGTAGGAGTAATAACCCACTGGAGGTGATCAAAAGAGAACTTAATAATATGAGCTAAAACTGCTACTCATCATCCATTCTGCCGAAAACTTAGATTGAAAACCTCCCTTCTTAATCGAAAAGAAGTTAGAGAAATAAAAATGGAACTCCAACTAGCCTCCAACGTTTTCCAGCAATAAAAAAACGATCCATCGATACAAGAAAAAGAGGAAAAAAAAAAGGAATGAATGCACATAAAATGTTGAGAAGCTGTCACTTATGAACCCCAGGCAAATAATAAAAGAAGTAGCTTCTATAAATCCCAGTAATAATAGAAAGTTCTGATCGAAGTGCAAGTGGAAGACTTTTTAATGGAAAGCACTTAAAAAGCTCCTATTTTAACCATTAATGAATCCCGCTTTGATATGGATCGGAAATAATAGAAATGCGGTTCGGATTTCACCGAAAAGAAATCCAATCGATGCGAACCAACGAGAAACTCAAAGAAACGGCGGAGAGCAAAGCAAAACGATAACAGGATCACATTTTTAGCATAAAGCAAGCCAACAAAACCCCCTCCAGTGATCTGTTAAAGCGTTCCAAAAGCCAATGCAAGCAACCTTGTTCAACTAAACTCCAAACAAAACCACCGAAAGCAAGCGAAAGAGATTAAAAGATCGGAGCTTTCCAAATCAACTTCACAAAACAGAATGAAAAACGATCCAACACAAGAAAAAATTGGGAGCAAGCTTACAAGCGGCGGCGGCGGCGGCGGGGTGGTGGTAGTAGCGGGACGCCATGGACTCGAGGCTCTTTCGGAAGTGGTCAACGAGATTGATCGGCACGGCTTCTCCGGTTGCCAGGTGCTTAAAGATGCGCGCCTGCAGCTCCAGCTCCTGCCACTGCGACACGGTGAAGAGCGGCCGAGCCGCCACCGCCGCCGCCGCCGCCGCCGTACTGTTCATCTGTCCCCCGTCCGCCACTCCTCCTGTCCCAATCCCAATCCCCCTCTCCACGCTCTCCCCTCTGCAGTAACCAAAAAAAAAAAGGGAGAAAAAAATTGAAAAAAAGGGCAGGAGAGAGAGGGAGAGAGGGGGGAGTTTAGACAGAGAAAGCACAGGGGGAGAGAGAGGCTCCCCAGAGAAGAGACATACCCCAGAGGACGCCAGAAATGGGTCGGGACGGGGGCGGTCGGGTCACTCACTGGTGAGAGAGAGGCGAAGCGTTTCGCCATTTCGGGATGCCGGAAAGAAGATAAGAAGAAGAGAGAGAAAGATGGACAACACGCCCTATCGCAGTGACCGAGGCGAGCAATTTATAGAGCCCAGGCTCGGCAGCTCCTCGGCTTCTTCCTTCTAATTTCTTCCTGCCGTTGTTATTTTAAAGTTTAAATGTCGAGTCAACCCGAATCACTTGTTCTTTTAACGTTTAAACCTGGACTCGACCCAAATCCTTACAATCCTAACCTTGGGCCCACACCCAGCTGCCCCTGCCTTACGTGACAACCGGCGCACGTGATGGGCAGCATGGAGACATCCCCAAAACCGCCCCGGTTTTTTTAAAGTTTTGGCGGCCGGTCCGGGCCGGGACCACCGGCTGTCGGTGGGTGAGAAACCGATACGTAAGAGAGGGCTTGGAATTGGGTTCGTTGTGGTCCAGGGCTCTTAAGGGTCCATATTTGGTCCGCCACCCTACAAGGTCTGGTGGACTATGGGAACAGAACGGTAGTCCCCCTCCATCGGATGGTCATGATTAAGATGGTCATGCCGTGCATCTGAACTGCGGTAACAGGATTTTTTACGAGTGGGGAGAAATTTTAGTACTGTGGCCTCGTGTTCTGTGGGCTCGGCTTTTTTCTGGTCCAGATCACTGTACTGATGAGTCACCCATGGTTTCAACTTATCGCTTACATTACATCGAAACAAAAACACGGAGTAGAAACTTATTATAGTTATCATCGTAAATAAAATAACGGGCACTGACAACCATCCTGATGATATACTATGTTTATTTAGTGATAAAAACTTGCAATTTACTGATCACTAATTATTATAATAATTTATTTAATAAAATAATTTCATTATAATTTCCAATTAGAACGTTATTTGTTAAAGGCATTGGTCAAGGGAGAAAAGCTGGCATATGGATTTTAATTAAAAATATTATTTTATTTTAGATGAAATAACGAAGATTTTGTGCAATTTCAGCATATAAGGTTGACTTAAAAATAAAATAATTACTGTGATGATGGAAAAAAAGATGAACGATATTTTTTTATATTATTATTTATTAAATTAAAAAAAATTATTATATATTATAATAATTTAAATTATATGATTTAATTATTTAAAGAAAGAGAAATGTTATGGAGAGCCAACATAATATTATTTTATCGATACTACGGCATCTAAGTGCATATGATATTATTCATTGCTCATCAATGCAATTGTAGCTATTTATACAGAGCCGAGGATGATGTATTTGAGAGATAATGATGAGAGTACATGCTTTTTATGCAGACTGGTCATAAAAATAATATTATTTATAGAAAAGTTGTTAGACATCGATAATTGTTAGCTCGATGGGATGGCATCCAAGAGAGGCTAATGCACATTTTTTCTTTCAAAATATTTGGAGGCTTGTAAAAAAATGTCTCATTTTAAGCTAGGTATATCTACCGGAAGACTGACAGGACAGCAAATAAAATAATTTTCTATAATTTTATATATTAACTTGTTGGTGCTTCCGACTATTCTTTATAATATTTTAGTTTTTTTTATTTTGTTTAATGCATTCACAATGATTTCTCCATCTTAATAATTATGGAAAATTATAAGATTTCCAAAATCAAATAAAACGGCTGTTAACAGCAAGACCAACGGTCCTGATTGTTTGGTGATGTAATATAACATGTAATTTTTTTGGGTAAAATATATAACATGTAATTTTCAAAACATTATAACAGCCGTTATTGTGTTCCAACGGACGTTTTTTTTTTGAAATACCAGGTGCCAGTGACATGGCCGGGGTCTGGGCACCTGATTTGGTACGGCACCACTAATGTTTCCCGGCCCATCCTGTGAGCCAATAGATACCCGACACGTAAGCAGAATCACGGGAATCATGCTTTACTGGATACGTGGAGGTCAACGATTCGATTAATGTTCCATTCGCCCAGGCCCACAGAATTATATGATTTGGGATGGGTCCCACGTCGAGAGCTCGAGGATTCGGAGACCACGTGGCCGAATGCAGTTGGGGGGAGGCGTCACGGCAAACGCAACGGTTGAATATTTTAACATCCTCAAGCGAAGGGCGAAACAGGTTTGCTGGGTATCGAAACGCATAAAACCCATTTTGCAAATCAAAACTTCGAAATTAGAGCCGGATTTATGTTGCTCGATGCCATCCATGTTGCCAATGGGGGCCGGGTTGCATCTTTTGCAAGAAAGAATGATTAAAAAACTATTTTCTTTATTTAACTTGATGGATGTACTCTTATTTTGACCAAGTTGTATATTTTCTTTATCAATATTTTACTTAAAAAACTATAAATTCATGAAAAATGGATACCTGGAAAGTCATTTCATTCAAAAAGTTATCAAAAAAATAATCAACAATTCTCAATTCATGATTGGCACCTATTATTGTACAAGCAGGATCCCGAATTCAAAATATAATAGCATATGATTTCATTTGAAAAGATTAATTAAAAATATTATTTTAATTTTTTAATTTTATATAAATATTTAAGATTTTTTTGATAAATTAATTAAATATATATATATATCTGCATGAATTTTTATATATTTTTTTCATTTAAATCCTAACATACCGACCAAGCTAAGGATTTAAAAATTTATATGGATTTATTCATAAATATTGGTCAATCGAGATAAATCCAAACTATAATATCTTCCGATTCACATAGCTAGATTAGCTTTGATATTATTTATAATAATTTAAAATAATATTTAAAAAAATTAATCAAAAAATATTATTTAGATTTTATTATGTAAATATCTACGGCCTTTTAAATAAATAATTGATGTAAAAGAGTTCTCACATGAATTTATATATTTTTTAAAAAATTAATATTTATATTTTTTAACTTTCACTTGTTATAAGAAGATGATAATCACACTGTAGTTTATTTAATCTAATCTTTTAGTACATGGAATAAAGTATGATGGTTCCTGCAAGGTTTTTTGATGAAAAATGAAAGGGGATGTTTTGGAATCATTAGATGGCGTATGCTTGTACAAGAAAAGGCAGTCTCCCGTTCTACTTTGCACAGGTGCTTCAGGTGCCACCCAAGTGTTCAACCGCTTCCCGGGAGCGAGGTAGGCGCCATTTAATTGGAGTGGTGGAAGACAGGCGACATGCATGGTGGAGTGAAGCAGTCCCATCCATCATCCATCATCCATCATCCATCATTTTTCAGATGAAGCTCATGAGAGAGAGAAAGGGAGAGGAGGGTGGGGCAGCAGCTCCACGTGACGAAGGAGGAAAGTGGAACGGTGGTTAGCTGCGACGACGACGACAAGAACGTACTGCTTCCACTGCCACGTCACCCACCCACGTATGATACCAACGCCAGTTAAAATCTTACCCAAAAAAAACACCAACCTCCGTCGTCTCCTTACGAATCTGTTTGACTACTCCGTTTGGCTGAACGTTACAAAGAATTTATGAATCGGACTGGTATCCATTACATACCATATAGTCTAGATTTTGTGGAAAGATTAAAAAAAAATAAAAGTAAAAATAGATCTCTTTATATTTTCTACAATCCTAAGATTTTTAGCAAATATCAAATGGATGGGCCAACATGCTCGATTTTACTTGATTTCGAATTTAATTTTACAGAAATACCTGAAGAGATTTTAAGTCAAAAATTTGCAGCGTCATAATATTCCAATATTACAACAACTCGTTTCCAACGGTCATCAACATTTGCTCTCTCGTTACTTTTCCCTTCATCCCTTTACACTTCTCGCGCTTATCTCTTGGGTTAGTTAATTTGGAGCAATATGTATTATTGGCGCAGAAATTCATCATCGTCGGAGTCCGCCGGAGTTGACGCTGATGAGGTCGCCTACGGGACCTGCAAAATAAAGTCTGGCTCAGAGCCGGTGGGGGTGGCTCCGGCAAGACCCTCCGATGCTCAAGTCAGTTTCCATCAACAGGAATGGAATGCTCGGTAGAATATAGAAGAAGAGAAAAGGGTTTTCAGAACCTGGCGTAAAGATATCCGGAGGGTCCTTTTTATAAAGGGAGCTTGTTGTAACCGTCCTAATCAATGCCGGTCGTTATTGTCGATCGTTATTGCTGATAAATGCCGATCATTATTGTTGTATAACCGTAGCGAGATTGCCTGCAGGAATCCATCATAAGGAGTTCGGCCATTGAGAAGCTCGTCCATTGAAGAAGTCTATAGGGAGTCCGGCTTCCGTAGAAACTCGGCTCGAGAGGAGATTTTGGAGAAGTTCGGCTCCCGCAAGGGTCTGGCTGAAGCCCGGTCGCTGGGAGTCCGAAGGAGTTCGGCCCGGAGCCTAGGCGCTGGGGAGTTCGGCCGCTGGACAGGAGTTCGGGGAGCTCGGCCGCCAAGGGTTGAAACAAGCTCGGTCGCCGGGGTCTCGGCCGAAGCCCGACCGCTCGGAGTCCAAAGGGGCTCGGGCAATAAGTAGTTCGACCGCTTGAGGAGTTCGGCCGCTAGGGGTCTGAAGGATCTCGGCCGGCTGAGAGAATGGTCGCTTGAGGAGTTCGGCCGCTAAGAGTCTGAAGCTCGGCCGCTTGATAGTTCGGTTGATTGAAAGACTTCGGCTGAGGCTCAGCCGCTGAGAAGCTCGGTCGGATGTAGTAGTTCAGCTAGGACGCGTCTGCTAAAGTTCTTCCGCATTGACCACATCAGGCTGAGACCGAACTTGACTTTGGTAGGAGTGGGATTTATCTCCAACACTAGCCCCCCCACTCCCGAGTTTGAAATTCGAAGGAAGGGAGTGCAGATAAGGCGACTGCCAAAGTTTTTCTTCCGGGCTTCGTATCGGTCCATGTCGAAGTTCGGGAGAGATTTCATTTCTGACTAAAGTTGATGCTGAAGTTGAGGCTCTCTAGCCTAAGTTGATTCGGTCAAAAATCCTATCTCTCGTCGAGGTCGAAGTCGGCGCTCTTCAGCCGAGGTCAGCCTAGTCGCTCGGGGGACCTTATTTGGCCGAAGTTGATAAGATTGCTCGGAGGATATCTCATCTCCTTTGGCTGAGGTTGATGTAAGTGCTCGCGTTAGGACGAGATCTTCCTCCTGTACCTAACGGACTGTGGGGGCACATGCGGACCGTCGTCCGAGCTTCTCCCCCCATCTCGTCTAAGGTGAACGAGGCCTTCGACTTTGCTCGCGTTAGGATGAGGTCTTACTCCTGTCCCTAACGAGCTGTGGGGGCACATGCGGACCGTCGTCCGAGCTTCTCCCCCTGTCTCATCTAAGGTGAACGAGGTCTTCGACTTTGCTCACGTTAGGATGAGGTCTTCCTCCTGTTCCTAACGGGCTGTGGGGGCACATGCGGACCGTCGTCCGAGCTTCTCCCCCCGTCTCGTCTAAGGTGAACGAGGCCTTCGACTTTGCTCGCGTTAGGACGAGGTCTTCCTCCTATTCCTAACGGGCTGTGGGGGCACATGCGGACCATCGTCCGAGCTTCTCCCCCCATCTCGTCTAAGGTGAACGAGGCCTTCGACTTTGCTCGTGTTAGGACGAGGTCTTCCTCCTGTTCCTAACGGGCTGTGGGGGCACATGCGGACCGTCGTCCGAGCTTCTCCCCCCATCTCGTCTAAGGTGAACGAGGTCTTCGACTTTGCTCGCATTAGGACGAGGTCTTCCTCCTATTCCTAACGGGCTGTGGGGGCACATGTGGACCGTCGTCCGAGCTTCTCCCCCCATCTCGTCTAAGGTGAACGAGGTCTTCGACTTTGCTCGCGTTAGGACGAGGTCTTCCTCCTGTTCCTAACGGGCTGTTTTTACTCATTTTTCTCTTGCCATCCCACGATTCTTATGCCAAAAACCAAAAATGCAGAACAAAGAAATTCATTGATGATACATCCTCAGATTTTCTGAGTTCCATGGCCGAGGAAGCATTATCCCTCCGAGTTCCTTCAAGCGGTAGGTTCCGGGTCGGATGACTTCCGTTACCTTGTACGAACCTTCCTAATTTGGAGCGAGCTTTTCTTGACTCTGAGGCTGAGTGACAGCGGCTCGTCGGAGCACTAAGTCCCCTACTCTGAACGTCTTACTTTTAACCCTGGAGTTGTAGTACCGAGCCACCTTCTGTTTATAGGCTGACATCCGGATGCGAGCTTCCTCCCTCTTTTCTTCCAGAAGGTCGAGGTTGACTCTGAGGTCTTGGGGGTTGTGCTGTTCATTGAAGCCCACAACTCGTGCGGAAGGGAGCTTAAGTTCAACCGGGATGACTGCCTCAGTACCGAAGGCCAAAGCGAAGGGTGTTTCTCCAGTTGGCACCCTCTGAGTAGTTCGGTATGCCCAGAGGACATGGTAGAGTTCGTCTACCCAGGCCCCTTTTGCCTTATCTAGCCTCGTTTTGATTCTCTGTAGCAAGGTCCGGTTGGTTATCTCAGCTTCCCCATTGGTCTACGGATGAGCCACAGAAGTGAAGCGCTGGAAGATGTTTAATCCTTCACAGAACTCGGCGAACCTAGCCCCGGCGAACTGTCGCCCATTGTCGGTTATAAGGATTCGGGGCAGGTCGAACCGACAAACTAGTGACTTCCAAACAAAGTCCTGTACCTTGGCCTCGGTAATTTTTGTGAGTGGTTCAGCTTCGACCCACTTGGTAAAGTAGTCAATCGCGACCAAGAGGAACTTCCGCTGTCCCGACGCTGTCGGAAAGGGGCCGAGTATGTCCATTCCCCATTGCACAAACGGCCAGGGTGAATTAAGCGGAGTGAGTTCGGATGCCGGCCGTCTCTGCACACTAGCATTTTTCTGGCAGCGGTCGCACCTCTTTACGTATTCCACAGAATCGCGAAATAAGGTCGGCCAATAATACCCTTGCCGAAGTAGCTTTAGCGACAAAGACCTTGCTCCTAAATGGCTTCCGCAAAGTCCTTCGTGCACATCCCATAGTGCAATATTAGCTTCTGAAGGTCGAAGGCATCTCAACAATGGAAGGGAGTACGACCTTTTGTACAACTGACCTTCGTATAAGACGTAACGAAAGGCCTGATTTTTGAGTTTTCGAGCTTCTTTTCGGTCATGAGGAAGAACCCCCTCTTTAAGGTAGGTGACCAGTGGGTCAATCCAGCTGGGCTCGAATTCCGTCTGTAGGATATCCTGAGATTCTTCTGTGGTCGGGTACTTCAGAGTTTCCTGAAATACTTCTTTGGGTAGTTCGGCTGGAGCCGAAGTGGCCAGTTTGGAGAGGACATCGGCTCTCACATTTTTTGTCCTTGGGATATGTTGAATGACGAAACTGCTGAAGGCCGGGGTTAAACTCTTCACTCTCCCGAGGTATCTCGCCATGCTCTCTTCTCTTGCTTCAAAGTTGTCTCCAACTTAACCGACCACTAGTCAGGAATCACTGTAGACTCGAAGTCGATCTACTTTTAGCTCCTTCGCTATTCTTAATCTCGCAATCAGTGCTTCGTATTCGGCTTCGTTGTTGGTAGCGGGAAACTCGAAGCGCAGCGCGAACTCGGCGACAACTCCCTCGGGGCTGACCAGGACTAGCCCCGCACCAGCTCCAATGGAGTTGGAAGAACCGTCCACGTGTAGAATCCAGAAGCCTTCAGAGAGGTCGGCCCTTTCCTTGGGGAAGTTCGGCTGTGATGGTTCGACTTCGTCAAGGCTCGATCTCGCCTTTGTGTTTGTCTTGCTTGATTCAAGTTCGGCTTCGTCCGGAATGGTGCATTCTAATACAAAATCCGCCAGTATCTGGGCTTTGATTGATGGCCTGGGCTGGTAGTTGATGTCGAACTCCGTGAGCTCCATTGCCCATTTTGCGATTCTTCCGGAAGCGTCTGCTCGGTGGAGAACTGCTTTTATTGGTTGGTCCGTGAGGACCGTTATGGTGTGCTCCTGAAAGTAAGGTCGGAGCCTCCTGGCGGCAATTACGAGACAGTAAGATAATTTTTCTATCCAGGAGTATTTGGTCTCCGCGTCCCTTAGGACTCGGCTCACGTAATAGATCGGGCGTTGTGTTTTTGCTTCTTCCCTAATGAGAACCGCCGCCAGGGCCACCGAGGAGACAGCTAGATACAAGAACAACTCTTCCCCAGGTTCAGATTTTGCCAGCAGCGGGGGCGTGCCGAGGTAATTTTTGAGTTCCTCAAATGCTTGTTGACACTCTGCCGTCCAGCTGAAGTCCTTTGGTCGCCTGAGAACCTCGAAGAAGGGCAAGCAACGTTCAGCCGACCTTGAGACGAAGCGATTTAGGGATGCCACCCTTCCGACCAAGCGCTGAACTTCTTTAATCGTCTTTGGAGTGGTCATTTCTCGAATAGCTCGGATTTTCAGGGGGTTTGCCTCGATTCCACGTCTCGACACCATGAACCCAAGAAATTTTCCAGAAGTTACGCCAAAGGCGCATTTGGTAGGGTTCAGTCTCATCTTATGCTTCCTCAATGCATTGAAGGTCTCTTCAAGGTCGGCCAGATGGTCAGCTGAAGCTCGACTTTTGACGAGCATATCATCTACGTACACCTCCATGTTGCGGCCGATCTGCTCCTTGAAAATTTTGTTGACCAAACGCTGGTATGTTGCTCCCGCATTCTTGAGTCCAAAAGGCATGACCTTATAGCAATAAAGACCTCGGCTAGTGATGAAGACTGTTTTTTCTTCATCTTCAGGCGCCATACGTATCTGGTTATAACCAGAAAAGGCATCCATAAAGCTGAGGAACTCATGACCCGAGGTTGCATCTACCAACTAATCGATCCTGGGCAAGGGGTAACTATCCTTTGGATAAGCCTTGTTTAGCTTTTTGAAGTCGACGCACATCCTCCACTTATTATTTATTTTCTTGACAAGAACCACGTTCGAAACCCAAGTCGAGTAATGAACTTTCCAGATTAGTCCGACTTTAAGAAGTTTATCTACTTCTTCAGCGATCGCTTTCTGCCTCTCCGGGGCATGTTGGCGTAGTTTTTCTCTTACCGACCGATGTTTCGAGTCAACGGCCAGTCGATGTTCCATGACCTCGGCGTCGATTCCTGGCATATCCGCTGGGGTCCAAGCGAAGACGTCTGCATTCCTTCTGAGAAAAGCGACGAGCTGCTCCCGAACCTCGGTCGCCAGGTTGGAGCCGATCTGCACCACATGGTCCGATCTTCCATCATTTAATGACACAGAGACGAGGTCCTCTGCAGGCTCAGCTCGTTCTTCAGCGAGGTCGTCACGGACGTCCAGTCCGTCAACCAGACAGGGGTCGGGCTGATCTTCCTTATACAAGGCGATCGAGTAACAATACTTCGCTAGGGCCTGGTCTCCTCTGACTTCTCCAACCCCATAGTTCGTAGGAAACTTCATCTTTAAGTAATAAGTCGACACAACCGTCCGAAGGGCATTTAAACCAGATCGACCGAGGATAGCATTATAGACGGACGGCATCTTTACGACTAGGAAGTTGACCTGAGCTTTGGCCTGCTTTGGGTACTGCCCTGCTGTTAACGTCAAAGTTATGATACCTTCGACTGATACGGTGTTGCCAGCAAATCCAACTAGCGAAGAATTCATCGAGCTCAATCAATCATCAGGTAGGGATATTTTCGAGAAGGCACCATAGAACAACACATCAGCCGAGCTTCCATTATCTACGAGGATGCGGCGTACATCGTAGTCAGCAATATTCAACGAAACTACAACCGCGTCATTATGCGAAAATTGGATTCCCTGGCCATCCTCCTCGGTGAAGACTATAGACCCCGAAATCTTCCGTTTCTTCATCGATCCTTCAAGCCTGATGGTTTTCTTTTGCTGAGATCCCCCTAAGATAGTGTTGATGACGCCAACGGGTGGCCGGTCTTCTTGTTGGTTTTTTCCGCTTGGCGTTAGCGTTCTTGGCCGATCTTCCACCTCCTCGGGCCGCCTTCGAAGAAATCAGCTTAGTATGCCTCGCCTGACGAGCTCTTCGATCTCGTCCTGGAGTTGAATGCACTCCTCCGTGTCATGACCATGATCGCGATGGTAGAGGCAGAACTTGTTGGGATTACGCTTGTAAGGATGAGAACGCATTCTCTCTGGTCTTGGAAGTCGTTCCCGGATCTCCATCAGAACTTGAGTCTTCGGGGTGTTTAGGGGGGTGTAGTTGTGAAATCGTCGTAGACGGGGAGAACTTCGGCGCTGAGGAGAACTTCGGTGCATCCTTCCGTCAGAGCTTCCCCGCTTCCGAGCTTGAGAGGGAATCCGAACTTGCTCGCGACCAGGGGGAGTCCTGGAGCGTGGCCGAGCTTCAATTCGCTTCCTTTCTTCGGAGGGTCTATCCAGCCTGTCGATCAGCCGTTTACCACCGATTTCACCGTCCTTAGCTTCGAAGGCCTCCTCTGCCCAGGCATAACTTTCGGCCCGAGCCAACATATCGGCAAAGTCCCTGGGATACTTTTTTTCCAGGGAGAACAATAGGTCATTTTTCTGAAGGCCGCTCTTGAGCGCGGCCATGGCGACCGATTGATCCAGGTCTCGGACTTCTAACGCAGCGGTATTAAACCGAGAAATGAAAGCCCGGATGGATTCCCCTTCTCTCTGCCTGATGGCCATTAGGGAGTCCGAGCTTCGGCGTGGACGCCGACTACTGACGAAGTGGGCTGCGAATTGTTGACTCATTTGGTCGAATGACAGGATGGTACTCGGCTTGAGTGCCGAATACCAGTTTCTGGAGGCTCCTTTAAGAGTAGAGGGAAAAGCCCGGCACAGGATGGCGTCTGGCACGCCATGAAGCAACATCGTCGTTCGGAAGGCTTCCAGGTGGTCGACCGGATCAGTGGTCCCATCATAGCTCTCAAACTATGGGAGTTTGAAATTCGGCGGAACTGGTTCTTGCATAATTTTCTGTGAGAATGGAGGATCCGTTCGGATCTCATTACCATATGAGGGAGGAGCGTGGTGGAGTTCTTCGATCCGATGACTCATTTCCAAGAGCCTTCTATCCAGAAGATCTTCATGGTCTCTCATTTCTAAAGTCTTCTTGCTGATCGGATGAAAAGCTTCTCCCTGGGATGAGCTGCGGTCCGAACAAGGGCTCTCCTTCCGTTGCTTTTCTTTATCGAGAATTGGAGGTCGGGTAGCCCATGTCGATTGCCTCTGGACTGGACAACGCGGCTCCGGAGGATCCGAGATCGGTTGGACTGGTACGGCATCTTGCTGGTGCATGGCTTGCACCGCTTGAACGGCGTCGGTGAGGCCACGAACCTGTTGGATGAGCAGGTTGAACTGTTCAGCGTCTACCGCGGCCTGGATTGTCGGGACTGAAGCGGTAGCGGACGGATCCGAACGGGATCGGGCCAGAGGCCGTCGATCGTCGGACTGCAGAATGAGCCTGAGTCACTGGGGCTGGAGCTGGAGCGGATGGATCCGAACGAGATCGGGCTGCGGAGGCCGCCGATCTCCGAGTGGAGGCTCTCCTAGGGGGCATCTTTTCTCTTTGGAAGGGGATTTGAATTGAAAAGAAGAAAGGTCTCTCGAGCACTCCTTTAAGAACAAAGGAACACCGACTTCCTTTAAGAAGGGAATCTTCGCCGGTAGGGGTCCTCCTTCTAGCGCCAATCTGTTGACGCAGAAATTCGTAGTCGCCGGAGTCCATCGGAGTTGACGCCGATGAAGTCGCCTACGGGGACCTGCAAAACAAAGTCTGGCTCAGAGCCGGTGGGGGTGGCTCCGGCAAGACCCTCCGACGCTCAAGTCAGTTTTCGTCAACAGGAATGGAATGCTCGATAGAGTATAGAAGAAGAGAAAAGGATTTTCAGAACCTGACGTAAAGGTATCCGGAGGGTCCTTTTTATAGAGGGAGCTTATTGTAACCGTCCTGATCAATGCCGGTCGTTATTGTCGATCGTTATTGCTGATAAATGCCGATCGTTATTGCTGATAAATGTCGATCGTTATTGTTGATCGTTATTGCTGATAAATGCCGATCGTTATTGTTGTGTAACCGTAGCGAGATTGCCTGCAGGAATCCATCATAAGGAGTTCGGCCATTGAGAAGCTCGTCCATTGAAGAAGTCTATAGGGAGTCCGGCTTCCGTAGAAACTCGGCCCGAGAGGAGATTTTGAGGAAGTTCGGCTCCCGCAAGGGTCTGGCTGAAGCCCGGTCGCTGGGAGTCCGAAGGAGTTCGGCTCGGAGCCTGGGCGCTGGGGAGTTCGGCCGCTGGACAGGAGTTCGGGGAGCTCGGCCGCTAAGAGGGTTGAAACAAGCTCGGCCGTCGGGATCTCGGCCGAAGCCCGGCCGCTCGAAGTCCAAAGGGGCTCGGGCAATAAGTAGTTCGGCCGCTTAAGGAGTTCGGCCGCTAGGGGCCTGAAGGATCTCGGCCGGCTGAGAGAATGGTCGCTTGAGGAGTTCGACCGCTAAGAGTCTGAAGCTCGGCCGCTTGATAGTTCGGTTGGTTGAAAGACTTCGGCTGAGGCTCAGCCGCTGAGAAGCTCGGCCGGATGTAGTAGTTCAGCTAGGACGCGTCCGCTGAAGTTCTTCCGCATTGACCACATCAGGCTGGGACCGAACTTGACTTTGGCAGGAGCGGAATTTATCTCCAACATGTATGGTGAACGTAGTTTTCAAATTAAGCGTTATATATATATGCAGCTAGGGCCTTTGGCCTAGAAGAAGGTTAAAGAATCTTTGATAATTGAAGCATGTCCCTCTCTTTCTGGCTTTAGAGGACGTCTATCATAGATCAAAGATCAAAGTTTATGCAGTGACAAATGGATGCAATCCATGGATAGATGCTGGCATGATGCTATCTTGGTTGCACGGACCCAGCCTTTGTGTCATGGTGTTTCATCAGCTTTGGGAGCTAGGTCTTTCCAAGTAATTGGATCCAATCAAATCAAGTTGGACTTGATTTACTTTCGTATATAGAGGTGGTCCAAAATGAGGATTTTGCAAAGCTGTATTAAGCCTTTTTTTTTGTGCTTTTTTTATCCAATCAGATCGAATTAAGTTTAAAAATACTCGTATGTTAAGCTTAGCTGTTACTTGGATATATAACATCTATTTTTTATGCTTCTTTTATACACCAAGTCTGTAGATTTTTCAAATCTAAATTTATTCCACTTCTACTCCCCATACAAGGATTAGGTCCTCTAGGGATTGTTTTGTCGCAGGATATCCTAGAAAGTTGGAAAAGACTGGTTTAGGAATGAATTCCTTATCCGGGCTAAAGTTATTGTTAAGTGCAAAAGTAAAATAACATAACTCAATAATAAGTGAGAGAGTTATTTCTTGCCTTTCTTTCTTTTTTTTTTCTTCATTTTTCTACTTTCCATATTATCCAAACAAGTCCAAAATAAAGGAACCTGGGAGGGATGGCAAACTTTCTTTATCGCTATTTCTGGATTTTTTTATTATGCAATCAAATGCAGTGTTCAAAAGTGAAAAAGGATTTTCTACATAGGATATTCAATTAAGATGATTTTTGACTAATTTGTAGAAAAATTTATGATACAAAACTTCGACATAACTCTGCTCTATTAAGAAGCTCATGAATTTGATTGCTAAAGTTGTCTGGAATTGTAAAATTTGTCAACCTGATCAAAATATGGTTGAATTTGTTGAACTTTATTTTATCTTACTTTACAAGCAGTTTCATAGAGGAGGCTAAATCTTTTTGTGTGGTTCATTTTGCTTGGGTGAAAAGAATAGAGAGGATAAATCTAGCACGGACGGTCCATATATATGAAAATCTACGAGGACAAGCACATATTATTGTTTGATCCGAACTATTCAATTAGGATGAAAATGAAAGTCCCTCATGAAATTCGTTCACAAATGGGCATTTAATCTTGCAATCCACTACAAGGATTTGAATCCATGTTTAAAAATTTAAACATCATGAAAATATAAATATTTTACTCACGTTGTCAAAATATTGCCGATGAAATTATGTAGATTGTAGCATTTTTGCATGACAATATGTTTGGCCTAAAAAAAATTTCTATCCATTTTTTCATCAATATATATATATATATATATTATATATATATATATATATATATATATATATTATTCTTATTTTTTTTTTAATATTAAAATTTTATTTTTCTAATACTATTTATCAAAACGTTGCTGGTGAAATTAATCTTCTACGATATTTGACCAAATAACATAGATTATAGCATTTTTGCATGATATTTTAGGTTGAAACAGTATATTTTTCCCACCATATATATATATATATATATATATATATATATATATATATATATATATATATATATTATCCTTATTTTTTATTTTTTAATATTAAAATCTTATTTCTCCAACTCTGTTTAATTTGGAAACGGAAACCACTGGCCCACCCCCAAAATAAAATCCCAATCGATCGAAAGAAAAAAAAAAAAAAAAAAAAAAACCGAACCCCAAAAGAAAAATCCCGATCGACCCCACCGCCGGCGCCGTTCGTCTCCTCTGACGGACCGCCGGCCGTTCGTCTCCTCTAGTCCACGCAATGCACGCATGCCGCCGACGCTCGCGCCGATCTTCCCATTGCCCGCGTTCCACCAGCCACCACCGCCGGTTTGTTCGCCCCTGCTCGCACGCGCGCGTCACTGCCGTCCTCGTCGTTCCCAGAGAAGAAGACCGCCGTGCTGCCCCCTTCGGATCTCGGCCGTTCTGCACGCGAGTGCCACCGGACCGCCCGCGGAAACTACCCGCACGCCTGATCGCCAGAACGCTTCTTCGCTCATCGTTGTCGCCATCGCCGGCGTTCCCGTCGACTTCGCTCGTCACCGCTGTTCGGGTAAGGCTCCCTTCCTCAATCCTTTTTTTCCTTTTTCTTTTTTTTATTCGGCGGACGGAGAGGGGTGGGGGGAGGGTGGCGGGGGCGAGGGTCGGTGGTAGAGCGGACGGCGGTGGGTGGCTTCGCGGATGGGGGTGCGGCGGACGGTGGGGCGGGGGGTGAGGTGGTGGAGCGGACGGCGATGGGCGGGGGTCTTTGACAGTGACAGAAGTTGAGTGCGGGGGGTGCGGCGGTGGAGCGGACGGGGATGCGGCGGTGGAGCGGACGGTGGTGGGCGGCTTCGCGAACGGCGGGTGCGGGGGCTGCGGTGGTGGAGCGAACGGCCTGGGGGGCTTTTATACGCAAGTCGATTGATCCCGGTGATCTCATACGCAAGGAGAAGGTACAAAAATCCAAATGTGCTTCCTTATAGGCTATGGTGGCGCTCCCAATGCGTTTAACTAATAGCCAGGTCAGTACCAACTTCGTTGAAGTACTGAACCGAGGCTAAGTCAGTCTCCTCTATTGTATGCTTACCGTCAATTTTTTAGGTAGATTCCAAGTCTTGCCCATCATTTAATTAATATATTAAAATCAAACTATAAGTTATATTTTTAACATAGTTTATCTTACGTTCCAATGATATGCCTTAAGGTCTAAGCACACAGGACACGACAGAAAAGTTAGACCTATGCTCTTGGAGCAACTTCTGGAATGGAGAGAACTTTATTAAAATATCATCTTTTGACTCCTGTCTCTTGCCAAATAAATAAAAAAAATGTTTTCAGAATTCATTATTTGGAAAATCTCCATCGTCTCTGGTGATTGTTTGCCTTTCTAAGATGTTATTTCAAAAAGTTTGCTTGATCAAAGCCACTAAATAGTCTACTCCTATTGTTGAGATCATCTTCTGCTAGTCCTTAAATATCCATCTCCTATGGGACTTCAGGTTAACTTACTGGCATAACAACTTACTGGCATAACAATTTCCTGTGCAACTTGTGCGGCTCTTTGCAACAAACATGACAATAACCATGATAATAATTTATAATTTTTTTTTATTCTATTATATTGATTAGCTTCCTTACCAAAAAAAATAAAGTCTCTTGAAGTTGATCTTAATTGATTTAGTTTAAAATCTTGATATTAATTAATTTCATTTGACTATATATTGCAAGTATTATATTATAGGAATTCTCATAGCATCTAAATTGTTTAAGAAAAAAAGAAAAGTATCCTCAAAAATCTCAGTAGTATCTCCTAATCCATCGTATTCCACTCAGCAGCCATCGATACAGGAAATGATTTTGCCATCACAATTATGATCAAGGTACCAGTAGCTTCTTCAGAGTCGTGGCACCATGGCTACACTATTTTCCTCTCAACTACTGCCAATCCATATTCCACCAGCTTCTGTAGATCCGACATCAATAGAAGTCATACTTTCAGCTCCATCTTTGGCTGATGTTACACCCCCTCTATCTAGGTACCAGCAGCTTCTTCAGAGTCATGGCACCGTGGCTCCACCACCTTCTTCTTAATCGCCATCAACCCACGTTCCATCAATTTCTCTAGATCCGATACCAACAGGAGTCACACCTCCTGCTCCACCACCTTTCTCTCAGTTGTCACCAGTCCATACACCACCTACCGAGCAAGAGCTTGTTGAGCATGCACATCCTACCATGGACTTGATTTCTAATGTTAGCTCTGTAGGAATAAATCATTATATACCTATTTGTATTCAATATTATCCAAATATTTTTAAATTAACATTCTTATTATTGCTTGCTTATCTTGTAGGATCCACGAGTATGGATGGACGAAAGAAAAGAGGTTGTACTAGAGGGGTCGGGTTAAGTAAGATAAACAAGATACTTAGTAAGAAAATAGAGATTAATATCTCAACGAAAGAAGGACGACCCACTAATGCTGTTCAATTCACAAGCTATCAAATGAGCTTGGTATAATAGTAAGAAATGTCTTATCTGTCAAGCCTAGATGTACTAAATTAACAGAGGAGGAGATGCAAATTACATTTGACAAACTAGAGGTAAGTAGAAATCATTGTAGTTGCATTTGTATTCTATACATATTTGTTAACTAGTATTAATATATTTTTTTGCAGCAAAAACTAGATATCAAGGGTTTAAGGATGGATGAGGAAGTTTTTGCTAGTGTCAAGAAGCTTCTTTTATTGAAGTCAAAAGATCAAAGATACCGACTACATATGCATTACTTTAACCATGGAAAGGACTCAAAGCCAAGTACTGTGAGCACAACAGAGTAGATAGATCTCTGCACTTATTGGAACAAAGATAGGACACAAGTCAGTATAACTTATATTATGTTTACATGTAAATGTCTCTTTTAAAGAATCTATTTTAGATTGACTGGCATAAAGTTTTCTATCTTCTTAGCTAACATGTGAGAGTAACAAAAAGTTCAGAAGTTTTGTCAAGTACCAAGCAAACACTGACTCAAAAGTTTTTGTACCTATACGGCATGAGATTGTGAGATATCGTACTTTGATTGTGATTAATATTATTTGACATTTAAGTTTCTTGCAATAGTAACCCATCTTTTAAACAAAGTGAAAATGAATTGAATGGATAAGAGTGCAATCAAATTATGTTGTGGTATCATACTCATTACACCTCAGGTTCTAGTGACACTCCAAGTAAATGGACAACTCCCGAGTGCGAGGCAAAATGTGTGAGGACACTATACAAAAATAAAATTATGATTACTGTTTTTAGTGAGCTTGTTTTTGTTTTGGAATTAATCCTCTTCGAATTTTGTTAGAATGAAATGATACAGATGCTAATGGCCATCCCATGATAGCAGATCAGATATGTGATAAAGTTCTGAGGACCAGACCAGATTATCAATACTACAGAAAAGGGTTACAGCAGCACATACTATGACAGCGATTTTTGAAACTACTATAATAGACTCTATGGCAATGGTTAATCCTAACCGCTGTCATAGATCCGACTTATGGCAGCGGTTATGACTAACCACTGCTATAGATCAATATATGGCAGCAGTTACGAGTAATCGCTGCCATAGGTCAGACTTATGGCAGTGGTTAAAATTAACCACTACCATAAATCAGATCTATGATAATGGTTAGGGTTAATCATTGTCGTAAATTAAACTATGGCAGCGATTCTTTGTAACCACGGTCGTAGGCTCAATCTATTGCAGCGATTAGTCATAACTACTACAATATCTTTTTTCATATTTTTACTCTAAATATTATATAATTTTAAAATTTAATGTCTATCTTCATCATTCATTATCTAAATAATTATCATTAGAGTATTATCACAAAAGACCATCTCGATTCGATGGCCATAGCTTCATCGATTAAAAAAATTTGATTTCGACAACTACGAACGATAATGCAATGATTTAATAGATGGAGATGTCCGATGTGTCCAAAAATCTGCAATGATGATCTCGGTAATATTTGTAGCATACTATCAAAGTTTTACTTCAATCGAATATCGTTATCATGATCAATTAGCATAGGATGATTTTGGCCGTTAAATGAGAAACGAGTAAACAAAGGACCAGATGGCATCCGATTATAAGATAATTTTTTAGATAAATGATCTTGACTATTATTTTAATAATTTTTATGATGGTGATCGTAAAATTTAAATTATTTTTATAAGAATCATTCATGTTAAGCAGATCTTGCAAAAGCACGAGTATAATTACCAATGAAGTTTAAGAATGGATATCAAGCGACGTATAATTTTGGATAGTTCTTAGATTCATGATTTAAATTTTACGATCATCATCGTAAAAATGATTAAAATAGTAGCCAATCTTTATCTAAAAAATTATCTCATGGATGGATGCCGTCTGATCCTTTGATCACTCATTTTTTATTTAACAGTCGAAATAACTCCATGCTAAATTGACCATAATAACGATATCCGATTGAAGTAAAACTTTACTAGTATGATACAAATATCACTAAGATCATCATTGTAGATTTTTGAATCCATCAAAAATCTTCATCTATCTGATCATCGCATCATCGTTCATGATCGTCGAAATCAAATTTTTCTGATCGATGAAACTATGGCCATTAAATCGAAGCAGCATTTTATGACGACACTCTAATGATAATTATTTAGATAATGAATGATAATGATGGATATTAAATTTTAAAATTATATAATATTTAAAAAAATATAAAAAAAAATTTAATCTATGATAGTGGTTATTGAAAATCGCTGTCATAGGCAATAGTTTTCAGTAACCGCTGCCATAGGTTAGATTATTTTCAATGTCCGCCCCTAAATTTTTCTCTCTCTCTGTCGATTGCTCTCTTTTTGCCTCCTCTCCGCCACCAATGAGACCTCACCCCTCTCTTTTCTTCCCCAACCGGTGCCGCCAACTCTCCCTCCTCCCTTTCCTTTCCCTTCTTTCCCGGCCTAGGCCCGTGGCTCCTCCATCGGGCTGCCGCTCGCAACCCACCCCCTCCGACTCTGTTGGCAACCCACCCCCCCCCGACCTCTCTCGTCACCATGCCACCCCCTTTCTCTTCTTCCCCGGCCTAGACTTGTGGCTCCTCCGCCAGGCTACCACCCGCAACCCACCCACCCCCTGCCCCCTCCTCCGACTTCGCCCGCTACCCACTCCCCCGACCTCCCCATCACCGCACCACCCTCCCTCCTCCTTCCTCCCCTCCTCCTCAACCGTCGGCTCTGCCACCTTCTCTTTCTCTCCTCTCTTCCCTCGGTTTGACCTCCTGTCCCTACTATATCTCTCTCTTCCTTTTTTCTCTCTCTCCTCTTTCTCTTTCTCTCTCTTCTCTCTTTCTAACTCACCATCTCTTGATCATTTTGTAGGTGATCTCTAGCACCGTCATCTTCCTTTAGCGTCGCTGCCGACGATCCTCGAAGCTCTTTATGTGACCTCTCTCTATAGCCACAGATATAATTTTTTTAAAAAATTTTATAGTATTATTTATTTATCATTTATAATATTTATAATAATATTTAATTATAATTTTTATAATAAATATTATAAATATTTATTATAAAAATTATAATTATTCGTCGATCGTAGGTCGTGCCAGTGGATAAGAGAACTCCTATCGGCTGGATCTGAATTATGCCGATGGGTTCTGAGTCGAGCCATGTCGTGTCGGCGATCGTAGATGATCTTGAACCATGCTGTGTCGACGATCGTGGACGGTCCTTGGATCATGCCAGTCGATAAAAAAATCTCCATCGATGAGTTCTGGACTGTGTCGGCAGTTGTGGATCATGTCGATGGATAAGAGAACTCTTGCTAGCTGGTTCTGGACCGTGTCGTATCGATGACCTTGGATCATACCATATCAGTGGCTGTGGACGGTCCTTAGGCTATGCCATGTCGGTGGCCATGGATGGCCCTTGGGCCAAGCCGGTCGATAAGAAAATCTCCACTAATAAGTTCTGGGCCGTATCGGGGATCGTGAGCTATGTCGGTCGCTAAAAAAATCCTCATCCTTGCCAACGGGTTCTAGGCCATGTCGACAGTCTTGGACCGTGACGTGCCGGCAGCCTTGGACCTTAGGATGATAGATTATTTACTTACTGCTTGTTTACTTATTCCATGGCTTTTAGCCTTAGGATAATATCGAGAACCCACAAAGCTTCTTGATAATTTTCTGTCTTAATACACATATAAATATATTTACTTCTTGATTTCAGTATAAGCTAAGAAAAAGATTCTAGAAAGAATTTTCTTAGTATTTATATTTTATTACTTTTATTTATTGCATTGCATAACAATAGATCCGTTAATTGATTAGTGTACATAATCTTCGACATCCATACATTTATATATAATTGTATGGATGGAAGAATTATGTATGATCAATTGATTGTCCAATTTGGATAGTTTAAAAATTATAAATAATTTTATAGATAATTTCAGTAATCAAACATTATGCTAAGGATTTCGAATGAAATTTTGAACAGTATTTTTCTTTTGTTCTTCCTACATTGAAGAACTAAAAAAAATACTATCAAAATTTTATTCGATCTCTGTTGCATATATTTTGATTTCTGTAATAAACCTATAGAATTAATATAATTTTTGAATGGGATAGGACCTATCTTTACCTATTAGTTGATGATAGGATGCATTTATTGCATATCTAAAAATGATATTTAATGTGAGTTCCATACATGATATTTATTTCGATCCCTATTTATGATGCATTTTTTATTTATAATTCATATTTTTTTACAATGCATTAGTATATATTGTAAGTTGCACGCATGATTTAATTGCAATATCATCAATTTTTATAATGGATAAGGAGTGGATGAAGTTTAGTAAGCTCTCGTCAGAATATAAGGTTGGACTTAAAAAAATTTTTGATTTTGCTATAGAAAAATTTGGCGACCATGGACTTATCCAATATCCTTATAAAAAGTGCATGGGTGGGCCATGACTACCTCGTCAAGATGTAAATGATCATCTCACTATTTATGACTTTAAATCTGATTATGAAATTTGTTAGGATCAACATGATGAGGGCAGGCCGTAAGAAGGCGACCAATATGATGGAGTGGAACAAATAGTTCGTGATATTTTTTTATTCATTGATCACAATGATGGTGCATCTACGTCCATACCTGATCCTATGGTTGGTGAAATGACAAATAGTGAGGATATGGAGAAGGTCCATAAGTTGATGGAGGATACTAATATTCTGTTATATTACTACTACAAAAAAGGACTATGACAACGATTCATAACCACTACTGTAGTCCAAAAAATCACTGCCATAGGCTCTGACAGTGGTTCTTTAACCGCTGCTACTGCAGTCATCGTCGTAGCTTTATGACAGCGATTGTTGCAGTAATTATTTGAACCGCTGTCATAAATAGCCTATTGTAGGATTTATAAATCGCTGCAATAAATCAATCAATAGCAGTGGTTATGTAATCGCTGCCATCGATTATCTATAGCCGTAGTTACATAACCGCTGCCATAGGTCTAATGCAGTGGTTGACACCATTTGCATCAAAAATCTATGGCAGCGGTTATAAAATAATTATCGTAGATCTTAAATAATTAAAAAAATTAAATTTTTTATTTTTTATATATTTTATCTGATAAATATAAATATAATATAAGAAAATATAATAAATATAAAAATTATTTTGAAATGCTAAAATTTTATTTTTGAATAAAATTTATTACAATATTTTTTAAAAAAATAAAATACATTAAAAGTCTCCTAAATCTACATCATCATCGTCATCACCGAAAGTCGGAGTCAAAGCTAAAGCTGGAGCTGGTGCTGGAGCCAGAGCTGAAGCTGGAGCTGGAATACGGGCCAACATATCTCAAAGTCCATGACTCCAAAATACGCATTGAGCATCAATATCATGTCTCTCACGATGCCCTCCATATGAGATGCACGCTCCTCAGACCAATCTGCCTGCGTTGCAACATGATCTGCCCGTGCCAACGCCTCCTCAAGCTCCTTCTGGCTGATGACACCAAAAGTCTGTGAGGAGATGCTCGCCTCGGACCAGTCGCTTATCGACGTGTGTCTGGGCCTGTATCGGATCCTCCTAGAATGCTCAGGCCCCAAGACCTGAGATAGATGGTCATAGAGCCCAGAGATATCCGAGCCATCGTGACTTGTAACGTTAATGAACATTAATCAATATAACATGTTGAACAATAATAATAGTATAGCATTAACAAAATAGTCTCTAATATGTACACTAATCAATTAACGGGTCTATCATTATGCAATGCAATAAACAAAAGCAACAAGATATAAACATCCAGAAAATATTATGCAATAAATTCTACAATATGAATTACATTCATAAATAATTAAGGATAAGCAGCAGTCGTAGATCCAATCTCTTGTGCGAACCTTGGTGTTAATTTAGAAATCTGAAAGAAGAATAAAGTAGATGATGGTGGCACCTTAGGGCTTAAAGTTGGAACCTTAGAGAGACATATCAAATTCTATTCGCTTAGAAGCCGAGCCGGCTCCATGCCTAAGACAGCCGGCTCCATGCCTGAGACATCCGGCTCGGATCCTCCCCCAATCGGCTCGATCACAGCCTGAGCTGGCTCGACTGCTATCCGAGCGAGCTCGGCTGTGTGCCATCTCCTCGATCACTCCCTCTCTCGATCTCTCTCACCGACGGCGGCGGCGAGACTGAACCCCTCCCTCTCAACTTTTCCATCTCTCGATCTTCCTCTCACCCTCTCTCGATCTCTCTCACTGGTGAGGCCAGACCTCATCCCTCCCTCTCTCACTCTCTCGATCTTCCTCGTTGGCAAGGCTAGACCCCATCCCTCCCAGTGATGCCGACGAATTCGGACCCCCTCCCTCCCTCTCTAGCTCTCTCAATCTCCCACTCTCCCTATCTCAATCTTCCTCGTAGGTGAGGCCAAACCCCCTCCCTCCTAATGATGGCGACAAGGCCGGACCCCCTCTCTCCCAATGATGGTGGCGAGGTCGGATCCCTACCTTTCTCTCTCCCTCTCTCGATCTCCCTCATCGACGATGGCGGCGAGGTCGGACCCCCTCCCTCCCTCCCTCTCACTCTCGATCTCCCTTGCCGGCAGGCGGCGGCTAATGAGCGACCGACCCTCCCCCTCTTAATCTATCGATCTTTCTCTCAGTTTCTTCATTTCTTAGTTTCGGATCTCGAAATCAGGTCTGACCTTTCGGGATCCATTAGGATCCGGATCTGGTACTTTAAGTACAGACCCATCGGATATTCGGATTCAGATTCAGTATCAGTAACTAAAATTAGATCCAAATCTGAATATCTAGATTTTGATTTGAATCCAATCCATTGATAGATCTAGTCCACAGCCGTCGACATGGCACAGCTCAAGGCTACTGCCATGGCATGACCCAAAAATTATGGCATGCAGATAATTATAATATTTATAATAAATATTTATAATATTTATTATAATATTTTATAAATTATTATAAATATATTTAATTAATAAATAATACTATAAAATTAAAAAAAATTATATCTATGGCTATAGAGAACAGGTCACACCGAAATCTCCAAGGATCGCCAACGACGATGTTAGAGGACGACGGCACTAGAGGTAACCTATGAAATAAAAGTAAGATAGTGAGATAGAGAAGAGAGAGAAAGAGGAAAGAGAGAGAGCAGGGGCGGTCGGAAATGGGGGGCTAGGGGGAGGGGGCATAGTGATGAGGAGGCATAGTGACGGCAAGGTCGACGACAGAAAGGGAGAGCGTGGGGGGTGGGGGGCCAGGTGGGGGTTGGCGGGGAGGGGCATCTAGGGATGGGGGGTTGGGGGGTGGCGAGGAGGGGCAGCCGGGGATGGAGGGGAAGGAGGGGTGGCCGAGGGGAGGTGGGGGGGTCGGGTTGGGGGTGGCAGGGAGGGGCGGCTGGAGATGGGGGGCTGGGGGGTGGCAGGGAGGGATGGTTGGGGATGGAGGGAAGGAGGGGCGGGTCGGGGGGTGGATGGGGGGCGGGTGGGGGGTGGCAGGGAGGAGCGGTCGGGGATGGGAGGAAGGAGGGGCGGTCGAGGGAGGATTGGGGGGTGTGGGGGGGGTGGTCGGAAGAGGCAGTCGGAGATGGGGGGGCTGGGGCTGGCAGGATGGCGGGAAGGGGCGGTCGGGGATGGAGGGAAGGAGGGGCAATCGGGAGGGGGGCGGGTGGCGGGGAGGAGTGGTCGGGGATGGGAGGAAGGAGGGGCGGTCGGAGGGAGGGGGGTCGGGTGGGGGGTGGCAGGTGGCGGAGAGGAGCGGTTGGAGATGGGGGGTCAAAGGGGGAGGGGAAAGGAGGGGTGGCACCGATCGAGGGGGAAGGAGGGGCGACGTCGGTCGGGAGGGAAGAAGCCTCACCGACGATGGAGAGGAGGGGGAGAGACAGAGAGAGAGAGATCAAGTGCGCATGGAAGGAAAGCAAAAAAAAATTGAAGATTTTTAACCTAATCTATGGCAGCGGTTATCAAACCGCTGCCATAGATCTACAACAACGGTTATCCAAAATCGCTGCCATAGATCTATGGCAGCGATTCTATAATTGCTACCGTAGATCTATAGCAATGATTTTTGATAACCACTGCCATAGGTTAAAAATATTTTTTTTTATTTTTTTTAAATATTATATAATTTTAAAATTTAATGTCCATCTTTACCGTTCATTATCTAAATAATTATCATTAAAGTATCATCGCAAATGATCGCCTCGATCCGATGGCCCTAACTTCATTGATTAGAAAAATTTGATTTCGACGATCATGAATGACAATGCAATGATATGATAGATGAAGATCTTCAATAGATCCAAAAATCTATAATGATGATCTCGATGATGTTTGTAGCATACTATCAAAATTTTACTTCAATCGGATATCGTTATCATGGTCAATTTAGTATGGAATAATTTTGACCGTTAAATTAGAAACAAGCAATCAAAGAGTTAAACGGCCTTTGAATATGAGATAGTTTTTCAGTTAAATGATCTTTGTTATAATTTTAAATATTTTATACTATGATGATAGTAAAATTTAAATAATTTTATATAAACTGTTCATGTTAAGCAGATATTGCAAAAGCACGAGCATAACAACTAGTGAAGTTTCAGGATTGTTATCAGACGTATAGTTTTAGATCGTTCTTCATCTTATGAGTTAAATTTTATAATCACCATCATAAAAAATGATTAAAGTAGTAGCCAAGATCATTTATAAAAAAAAAAATATCTCATAATCGAACACCGTTTGGTCCTTTGATCACTCATTTATCATTTAACGGTCGAAACTAACCTATACTAAATTGACCAAGATAACGATATTCGATTGAAGTAAAATATTGATAGTATGCTACAAATATCATCGAGATCATTGTTGCAGGTTTTTGGATCCATCGAAGGTCTCCATCTATTATATCAATGTATCGTCGTTCGTGGTCGTCGAAATTGAATTTTTCTGATCGACGAAGCTAGGGCCATCGAATCGAGATGATCTTTTGCAATGACACTCTAATGATAATTATTTAGATAATGAATGATGAAGATAGATATTAAATTTTAAAATTATATAATATTTAAAAAAAAAATATGATAGCGGTTATAATTAACCGCTGCCATAAATAAGCTTATAGCAGTAGTTCCTACTAACCGCTGCTATAGGTCTGACTTATGGCAGCGGTTCACTAACTACTGCTATAAGTCCAACCTATAGCAACAGTTACAATGAACCGCTACTATAGGTCGATATATGGCAGCAGTTTTTTGTAACCGCTACTATAGATCTGACCTACGGCAGCGATTTTCGTTAACTACTGCTATATGTCGGACCTATAGCAGTAGTTACAAAAATCGCTGCTATAGGTCCGACCTATAGCAGCGATTAACGAAAACTATTGCCGTAGGATCTATGGCAGCGATTTCGAAAATTGCTGCCATAGACTATTTTTATAGTAGTGTATTCCGAGTGTGAGAAAATGATGAAGCTTGAGTTTTTAATCCAATTATACTATGCAAAATGCTCCAATGGATTCAGTAATAATGGAGTAAGCTACGTATTAGAGTTTTTGTAAGACATTCTTCCAGATAATGCATAAATCTTAAAAAATAATTATGAGGCATTAAAGATTATTGAATAGTTGGGCTTTACTTTTACCAAGATACATGCATGTCCTAATGATTGCATGCTCTACTGGGAGGGAGATTTCAACCGAAATAAGTGCACGAGGTATGGTATATCAAGATGGAAAGAGAATAAAGATGACACATCGATCTATGTACCTCAAAAGTTAATGTGGCACTTTTTTTTGATTTTAAGACTACAAAAGTTGTTTATGTCAGTAAGAACATCGAAGGACATGAGATAACATGGAGAGGACCGAATAAAAGATGATGCATTGAGGCATCCAGTCGATGGAGAGGCATATCAAAAGTTTAATGAAATACATCCTAATTTCATACAAGAGACACGTAATATGATATTGGGCTTGTCATGCGATGGTTTCAATCCGTTCAAGTATATGAATACCATCCATAATGTATGGTCAGTATTTATTTATGTTTACAACCATCCATCGTGGATGTGTATGAAAAATTTTTTTGCTTTCATGACAGTGCCCCTGGATCGATGGAGGTAGGTAACGACATTGATGTCTATTTATAGCTTCTTATTGTCGAGCTAAAATAGTTGTGGAGCATTTAAGATATTCCAACTTTTAAAGCTTTGCTAAATGAGTCATTCTCCATGCATGCAACACTTTTATAGATAATAAATGACTTTCCAGCCTATGCCCTAATATTAGGTTGGAGCATAAAAGATGAGCTAGCATGCTCGATTTGTGAAAAAAAATATTCGATCTAGAAGATTGACACATCGAAGGAGCTTTAGCTATATGGGGCATCATCGTTTTTTTCGTCAAAATCATCTATACAGAAGGGATGCACGCTCCTTCGATGGCACTATTGAAGAAGGTGAGAGCCAGATGTCTGAGAATGAAGTACTGAGAGAGTTGGATGGTCTCGGTATTGAATTTAGGAAAGCTGATCTAATTGATGGTAAGAAGAGGAAGCATCGATCAAAGAAAGATGACACACACTTTAATTGAAGAAAAAGTGCATCTTCTTTGACATACCATATTAGGAGATAAACTTATTGCGCCACGCTTAGATGTAATACATATTGAAAAGAATATGTACGAGCTTCTATTGGTAACAATCTTGAATATCAAAGATAAGACCAAGGATGACTTGAATTTTCGATTTGACTTGAAAGAATGGGGTATTAAGAGATTATTCCATCCGGAGCCAGTAGGGGAAGAATAGTGGAGGCTCTCTCATGCATGCTATGTTATAAATGCCTCCAAACGGTCCATATTTTTTCATGTGTTGGAGATCATAAAGATCCCAGATGGATACTCAAGCAATATATCAAAGCATGTGAATAGCAACGATGTCAAACTTGGGAGATTAAAGACTCATGATTATCATGTGCTAATGCAGGAATTGATCCCAATAACTATTCGTCGTGTTGCCAAAAAATATCAGAATGACTGTTATTCATCTTTTCAACTTTTACAGAGATATTTGTGCAAAGAGGTTGCTTAAAAAAGATGTGAAGAAAATAAAGGCAAAGGCGGTGACTATGTTATGTGATCTGGAGAAGATATTTTTATCATTATTTTTCACGATTATGATACATCTCATCGTGCACCTTGCGGAGAAAGTTGCACTTGGTGGTCCAGTATTCTGTCGATGGATATATCCTACTGAAAGAAATATTCAAATTCTGAAATCTTATGTATGAAATATAAATCATCCGGAGGGATCTATAGTAGAAGGTTATTTGGATCAAGAGTGTATGAATTTTTATACCATATACTTAAACAAGCTCAAGATATATTGTAATCGATCAATGAGAAATCAGGATGATCAATGTTGGTGCATTAGACTAAACACCAGGCTGGACTCTGGCGGGAGCGAGGTTTATCCCCAACAATCAATATTAGCCAATTGAGCTTGCATTTGAGTCCATTCCATAGCTAGATGGACTTTTCACTTCATACCGTCTCACTGATTTGAGCATTGAGAAAAGAGATAAGATGCACTGCTACATGTTCTTCAACTATGATATCATTAAGTCATACATAAGATGAGTCACTCAGCCATATTTATTTCATAATAATTAAAAAAATAATTACATCAAAAATTATTCTTTATACAAGCAGCAAATATAAGGAGATCATAAGAGTAAAATACGATGCTCTAAGTATGCGGAAGAAAGAAAAAATACACAGCAAAAAATTTTCTGAATGGTTCAAAGATCATGTAAGTGATTATATATTCTTATCTTGTACAACTTATTTGAATATGTTTACTAATTAGGTGTCATCTTCTTAATTAGGTATGGAGATTACCGCTCGATGATGTGAGCCCTAAAGTGTGTGCTCTTTCAATGGACCCTAATCGTACCATGCATGAGTATAAACAGCTCGTCATTAATAGCTATAGGTTTAATATTTATAGCAGGTCAATAAATATGACAACATAAAATAGTGGCATGATGTTGAGCACCACCACTGGGTGTTATTCTAGCTCGAGGGATTCACAACCTCGTACGAAGGATTTGAACTATTATGGCATGATGGAGAAGATAGTCATCTTGGACTATTATTCAAAAGAAAGGATTGCATTGATGAAGTGCAATTGATTTGACACCTTGTCACAGTCAGAAATGAAGACTGATGAGTGTGGTTTTACTCTCGTTAACATGCAATGCCATCTCCGCACTGAAGAAGCATATATATTTGCCTCCCAAGCTAGTCGAGTCTTCTATGTTGGTGATCCCTTGGAGCCTCAATGGGGTGTTGTTGTAAGGATGGTGCCTAGGCATATTTTTGATGATACCGAAATTGATGACGATGTTGGACTATGCATGCAAAGTGCTTCTCTAGGACAAAACTTATTTGGTACTATCGAGGTCCTAGATATATTTATCAGGAATGATGATGATGTCCATAATGTAGATGTCATTAGACGATGACTTCAACATTCTGGTATAAATATTAGAGTCTATTTATTGATGCTATACTAATTTTATTGTTTAACATATTATATTGGTTAGTGTTCATTAACATTGCAGATCACGATGGCACCAAAATGCCATCTAGCTTTCATCCCTGCCTCTCAACAGGTTACGCGGAGCTCAGCATTTAAGGAGCAGTCAAAGCATACTCCATCTACCTCTACATTGGCTGCTCAGAGACCATCGATATTTACTCTACCGTCGGCATCTACTCCACTACCGGTATCTAGCCTCCACTGTCAGCCACATCTCTAACACATGCTCCGACACCGATATCTAAGTGTACATTTTTATTATATTATTTATTTATTTATTTATATAGTATTTGTATATATATATATTTATCTAATATATTTTTATTACAGGTGCATCATTCAATAGGATATTTCATGGTCCCACATGCATGCCACATGTGTGGAACCACTAGCATCAGGTGATGGTGCATTATGATGCAGAGGGGAGGCTAGTAGGAAAGATCGTGTGAGAAATGCATTTCTTTTTTGGAATGCTTGTGAGACAGTCCAACATCATTTCGATATTGCCCATAGACTAGCGATTGATGGATGCTGGTGTCAGAAATCGAATGTGGAAGAAGATATAAATAAGTGTATCTTAATTATATATATGCATTTGATATGTTTACACTTTGTTTAATTAGAATAATTTGATAACTAATTTTTGATAACTTTATGCAGAGGAGGTACGACTTTTCAGATCACGAGAGGGCTCGAGATGCCCAACTGAAGAAAATTAGCAAGTTGTATCGGAGCAACAAGATCAAGCTCCATAGAGGATGGCTCGAGCATCGACGAGATACTCTGAAAGAGCTTGTTCCTTAGATACAGAACTATCCCCTAAGTCAGTAGGAGGGGATGGTTAGACATTGGAGAAGCCAGAAGTTCAAGGTAAAATTTTTAACTTTTAAATTTTTTAATATATTTAAAATTATATTTAAATATTTTTTAAATATTTATTATTTATTTGAATACTTGTTAAGCTATCTTCCATCAGAACCGAGAGAACCGGACAGTCCAGGAGTACATGCACACTCTAGGCCATGAGTCTATGGCCAGTCGTGTGCATAGAGAGGTAATAAATTTTGAATCTTACTAGATAAATTAAATTAATTTTTTTTTATGTTTCTAATAAACTGATCCATTATTATAGCTGATGAGAGAAGGAGTGATGTCCAGCCATAGCGAGATCTTCCAATCCAATCGTATGGACAAGAAGGGCAGATCGATGAATGCCACGATCGAAAGAATTTTTATAAGTAATAAATATATTAGTATATATTATTAGTATTATAGGATTTTTTATAAAATTTTATTTAAATTTATAATTATAGGAGCAGTTAGATGCGCTTGCAAGCGAAGGCCTAGACACCTCTGGCCCTCATGACCATCTATCTCAGATCTTGGAGCCTAAGCACTGTGAGAGAATCTAATGCAAGTTCGAAGATATGCTGACGAGCTACTAGTCTAAGGCAAGCATCTCTTCACATACTTCTATGTCATCAATCAGGAGCAGCTTGAGGAGACGTTGGCGTAAGCAACTCAAGCTATGGCATGAGCAAATCAAGCTACGACGTAGACTGCTCATGCTGAGGAGCGCACATCTCATCTGGAAGACATCCTGAGCACCATGGTGGTGAGGCTCAGTGTGTGTTTTAAAGTAGACTTCGTAGGCCTTAAGGACATGTTGATCGATGTTGCAGCTCCAGCCCCTCCAGCTCCTTCAGCTCATGCTCCATCTTTCGGTGACGATGACGATGTAGATTTAAGAGACTTCTGATATATTTTTAAAAAAAAATATTATAATAAATTTTATTCGATAATAAAATTTGAGCACTTCATAAATATTCTTATATTTATAATATTTTTTTATATTTTTTATTGTGTTGTATATGTCTCTGCATTTATCAGATAAAATATATAAAAAATTAAAAATTTTATATTTTTTATTATTCAAAAGCTATGGTAGTGGTTGCAAAGTCGCTGCCGTATGTGTGCCAAGCGAGACAGCAAGTTATGTGCCAACCACTGCCATTGACCTATGGCAGTGGTTACGAAACTGCTGCATTAGATCTATGGCAGCGGTTCTGCCATAGGTCGAGCTATGATAGTAATTTTATAACCGCTGTCATAGGTCGAGCTATGGCAGCGATTACAGAATCACAGTTATAGATAATGTATGGCAGTGGTTCACATAACCACCATAATAATCGCTGCCATAGACTTACGGTGATGGTCATAGTGGCAACGATTAGCTAACCACTATCATATCGTATGATAGTAATTTTTTAGACTACGATAGCAGTTTAAGCAGTTATAAACCGCTGCCGTAGTCTTATTCTGTAATAGTGTATATCTATGGTTTGAAAGTTGGACCTTGTCCAGAAGGAAAAAATTTCTCATTTATGTCTAAGAAGAGACTTCAAAAGAAATTAGAGCAATTGCAAAAATAGAACCAAGAGATGAAGAATGAGATTTTAGATATTAAGATACAGATGGAGCTTCAAAAAGCACACATATGGAGTGTCAACAAAGAATTTTGGAAGTTCTATGTGCATCATAGAATATCTCTTTACCAGATTTATGATGTAAGTTACTTGAGTTATTTTTTTAATATATTCCTAAATCTTTTTTGTAAGCATAATGAAATAATGTATGTATTTTTTTATTATAATATATAGGCAATTAATTGATTATGCTTTTCTTTTTGGTAGGGATCCCATGACTTAAGAACTTGTGAAGATGTTGTTTTGAGGACATACATGGCAGAGAGGCTTTTTGCACTTTGAGTTGTCGACTTTTGAACTCATTTATTTTGTTATAGACAATTGGATAATGAGTTTGTTTGCTTTTGGTTAGAGGCAAATTGGTAACCTAGATGAATACTTATTTATTTTTTTTAGAGACATGGTCTCTTAGAGCTTTTGGTTGGAGATGTTATCTCTTTGGATGAAGATAATTTAATTTTTGAATTATAAACTTTGTGTATGGATTTATCTTGATTATGAATTACGTATGAGTTCATGCTTTAGTTGTTGAATTATTCATTGATTGAAAATGGATGATGTACTTAGTATTTGAATATATATTATGAAATATGTTGGTACAGAATCTGGTCGATGCCAGATTGAGCTGGAGTTGAGAAAGAAGAGGCCATCGTCGGTGACCTACAAAATAAAGTTCCATCTGGAGTCGAAGTGGTGGCTCCGGCAGGACCCTCCGACGATCAAATCAGCTCTTCTGGCCAACAGAAATAGAGTGCTCAGAAAAAGATTCAGCAGAGTTTTGAGAAGGAGAAGAGAGCTTAGAGAAAATATATTTGAAAGGTCCCTTTTATAGATGAATTCTGGAGCAGACTGATAGTGACAGTCGTAGCCATCCAGTAGCTGACCGCGTAGAATTTATTATATAGAGAGGTGCCATCTATAGCAGACTGATAGTAATAGCCATAGCTGTCTGATAGTTGGCCACTCATGGTCATGTGAGAGAGGCGCCACCTGCAGCAGACTAATAGTGATAGTCGTAGCCGTCCGGTACTGAGCCACTCAGGGCCACGTGGAGGGGTGAAGAGCTTTGACGTATGTCAATTCCAGAGAAGTTTGGACTTCTAAAGAGAATACGACTAGAGAGGATCATCCAGGAGGAATGCTATTTGAAATCTGAAAATAATCTGTTGGAGAAATCTGGATGGAGTTCGATTGATGGAGAAATTCAGAAAAAGTCCGACTGGTGGAGAAGTTCGACTGAAGGAGTTTGACTGGTAGAGAAGTTCGGTTAAAGGAGAAGTCCAAAAGAAGTTCGGCTCCTAGAGGAATTTAGCTAAAGAAGAAGTTTGAAAGGAGTTTAGCTCCTAGAGAAATCCGACTAAAGAAAAAGTTCGGAAGGAGTTGGGCTCCTGAAGGAATTTGATTGAAGGAGAAGTCCGACGGAAGTTTGGCTCCTAAAGGAATCTGACTGAAGTAGAGGTTTGGAAGGAGTTTGGTACTTAAAAAAATTCATCTGAAGGAGAAGTTTGGAAGGAGTTCAACTTCTGAAGAAATTTGACTGAAGAAGAAATTTGGAAGGAGTTCGACTGCTGGAGGAGTTCAGCTGCTGAAGAAGTTCGGTTGGGATTCGATCGTTGAAGGAGTTTGACTAGGGTTCGACCATTGAGGAGTTCGATCGACTGAAGGAGTTTGGCTAAGGTTTGGCCACTAGAGGAGTTCGGCTGGGATCCGACCGCTGGAGGAGTTTGGTTGTTTGAAGGAGTTCGACTGAAGTTCAACCGCTAGAGGAAGTATTTCCAATCGAAGTTCTTCCATAATTATCAGTTGCATTAGACTAAGCATCAGACTGAACTTCGATGGGAGTGAGTTTTATCCCCAACAATAGTCTTTCCACTTTCGAGTTTGAAATTCGAAAGAAGGGAGTACAAAAAGATGACTACCAAAATTCTTTTTCAGACTCTACACCCATTGAGGTTGAAACTCGAGAGAGATCTTATCTCCTATCAAGGTTGAAAGAGATCTTATCTCCTATTGAGGTTGACATTGAAGCTCGGAAGAGATCTTATCTCCAATCGAGGTTGAAGGAGATCTTATCTTCTGTTGACATTGAAGTTGAAGCTCGAAGGAGATCTTATCTTCAGCCAAGATTGAAGAAGATCTTATCTCCTGTTGAGATTGGCGTTGAAGCTCGGGAGAGATCTTATCTTTAGCCGAGGTTGAAGGAGATCTTATCTCCTATTGAGGTTGACATTGAAGCTCGAGGGAGATCTTATCTCCTATTGAGGTTGGCATTGAAGCTCGGAGGAGATCTTATCTTCAGCTGAGGTTGAAGGAGATCTTATCTCCTATTGAGGTTGGCATTGAAGCTCGGAAGAGATCTTATTTTTAGTCGAGGTTGAAGGATTGAAGCTCGGAGGAGACTTATCTCCAGTCGAGGTTAAAGGAGATCTTATCTCCTATTGAGGTTGGCGTTGAAGCTCAGAAGAGATCTTATCTCTAGTCAAGATTGAAGAAAATCTTATCTCCTGTTGAGATTGACGTTAAAGCTTGAAAGAGATCTTATCTTCAGTCGAGATTGAAGGAGATTTTATCTCCTATTTGATGTTGTATTGAAGCTCAGGGGAGATCTTATTTTCAGTCGAGATTGAAGGAGATCTTATCTCCTATTGAGGTTGGCGTTGAAGTGCGAAAAAGATCTTATCTCCAGTTGAGGTTGAAGGATTGGAGCTCGGGAGAGAGATCTTATCTTCAGTCGCGATTGAAGAAGATCTTATCTCCTATTGAGATTGACGTTGAAGCTCAGAAGAGATCTTATCTCCAATCGAGGTTAAAGGAGATCTTATCTCCTATTGATATTGCGTTGAAGCTCGAGGGAGATCTTATCTCCAGTCGAGGTTGAAGGAGATCTTATCTTCTGTTGAGGTTGGTGGGTGAAACTCGAAAAAGATCTTATCTTCAGTCGAAGTTGAAGGGTTGGAGCTCGAAGGAGATCTTATCTTCAGTCAAGTTGAAGAAGATCTTATTTCTTGTTGAAGGGTTGGATCTCGGGAAAGATCGTATCTTCAGTCAAGGTTGAAGGATTGGAGCTCGGGGGAGATCTTATCTCCAGCCGAGGTTGAAGGATATCTTATCTCTTATTGAGATTGACGTTGGAGCTTGAGAGAGATTTTATCTTCCATCGAGGTTAAAGAAGATCTTATCTCTTATTGAGGTTGATGTTGAAGCTTAGGAAAGATCTTATCTTCAGTCGAAGTTGAAGAAGATCTTATCTTCTATTGACGTTGCAGTCGAAGCCCGAAAGAGATCTTATCTCCAATCGAGGTTGAAGGATTAGAGCTCTGAAGAGATCTTATCTCCAACCGAAGTTGAAGGAGACCATATCTCCTATTGAGGTTGACATGGAAGCTCGGAGGAGATCTTATCTCCAGTCGAATTGAAGGGTTGGAGCTCGGGAGAGATCTTATCTCCAGTCGAGGTTGAAGAAGATCTTATCTCCTATTGAGGTTAACATTGAAGCTCAGAGAGATCTTATCTCCAGTCGAGATTGAAGGAGATCTTATCTCCTATTGATGTTGCGTTTGAAGCTCGGAAGAGATCTTATCTCCAATCAAGGTTGAAGGAGATCTTATCTCCTGTTGAAGTTGGCTTTGAAGCTCGGGAAAGATCTTATCTCCAATCGAGGTTGAAGGGTTGGAGCTCGGAGAGATCTTATCTCCAGTCGAGGTTGAAGAAAATCTTATCTCCTATTGAGATTGACGTTGGAGCTCAAAGAAGATCTTATCTCCAACCAAGATTGAAGGAGATTTTATCTTCTATTGACGTTGGAGTCAAAGCCTAGGGGAGATCTTATCTCCAGCCAAGGTTGAAGAAGATCTTATCTCCTGTTGAAGGATTGGAGCTTGGTAGAGATCTTATCTTCAGTCGAGGTTACCGAGGTTGAAGGAGATCTTATCTTCTATTGAAGGGTTGGAGCTCGGAAGAGATCTTATCTTCAGCTAAGGTTTAAAAAAGATCTTACTGCCTGTTGAGATTGATGTTGGAGCTCGGAGAAGATCTTATCTCCAACCGAGGTTGAAGGAGATCTTATCTTCTATTGAGGTTGATGTTGAAGCTTGGGGAGATCTTATCTTCAGCCGAGGTTGAAGAAGATCTTATCTCCTGTTGAAGGGTTGGAGCTTGGGAGAGATCTTATCTTCAGTCGAGGTTGCCGAGGTTGAAGAAGATCTTATCTCCTATTGAAAGGTGGGAGCTCAGAGGAGATCTTATCTCTAGCCGAGGTTGAAGGAGATCTTATCTTCTATTGAGGTTGACATTGAAGCTCGGGGGAGATCTTATCTTCAGTCGAGATTGAAGGAGATCTTATCTCTTATTGACATTGGAGTCAAAGTTTAGGAAAGATCTTATCTCCAGCCGAGTTGGGGCCTCTCTTCTCATCTCGTCTAAAATGAATGAGGCCTTCGACTTTGCTCATGTTAAGATGAGGTCTCCTCCTATTTCTAACGAGCTATAGGGGCACATAAGGATCGTTGTCAGTGCCTCTCCCCTTATCTTGTCTAAAATGAATGAGGCCTTCGACTTTGCTCATGTTAGGATGAGGTTCTCCTCCTATTCCTAATGAGCTATAGGAGTGCATAAGGGCCGTTGTCAGGGCCTCTCCCATCATCTCGTCTAAAATGAATGAGGCATTCGACTTTTGCTCACGTTAGGACGAGGTTCTCCTCCTGTTCCTAATAGGCTGTAGCGGCGCATAAGGGCCGTTGTCAAGGCCTCTCCCCTCATCTCGTCTAAAATGAACAAGATCTTCGACTTTGCTCACGTTAGGATGAAGTTCTCCTCCTATTTCTAATAGACTGTAGGGATACATAAGGGCCATTGTCAGAGCCTCTCCCCTCATCTCATCTAAAATGAATGAGGCCTTTAACTTTGCTCGCATTAGGACGAGGTTCTCCTCCTATTCCTAATGGACTGTAGGAGCATATAAGGGCCATTGTCAAGATCTCTTCCCTCATCTCGTCTAAAATGAACGAGGCCTTCGACTTGCCCATGTTAGGAAGAGGTTTTCCTCCTGTTCCTAACATGGCCACTTTTGATTATTTCTTTTCTATCATCACATAGTTTTTGCACTAAGAAATAATAATGTTAGAATGGAAGAGTTTTATTGAAGAAAAATTGCCATCAGTACATTCTCAGATTCTCTGAGTTTCAAGGTCGTGAGAGCGTTGTTCCTTCGAACTTCTTCAGGCGATAAGTTTCAGACCGGACGACCTCCTCTATTTCATATGGGCCTTTCTAATTTGGGGTAAGCATCTATGGAGCATTGAGGGGGGCATAGTTGTGAAACCTTCTAAGAGGAGAACTTCGTCATGCCCTTCTATCGGGGCTTCTTTGATAACGAGCTCGAGGAGGAGTTCGGGCTTGCTTACACTCGTTAGCATGGCCGAACTTCATTCGGCCCTCCATCAGCTGTAGGTTTATTAGACTCGTCTGCCTGCCGCTCTCCTGCGGTTTTCTTGTCCTTCAACTTGAAGGCTTCTTCCGCTCGGACATATCCTTCAGTCCGAGCTAGCAAATCGATAAAGTCTCTGGAGTACTTCTTCTCCAAAAAAAATAGCAAATCATTCTTCTAAAGACTGTCCTTGAGCGTAGCCATTGCAATAGACTGGTCTAGGTTTCGGATCTCTAATGCAGCAGTATTAAATTGGATGACATAAGTCTGGATAGATTCTTGCTCCTTCTGCTTGATATTCATCAGAGAATTCGAACCTCGGTGGGGACGTCAGCTACTAGCGAAATGAGCCATAAATTGATGGCTCATCTAGTTAAAGGAGAAGATAGTGCCCGATTTCAACATCGAATACCAATTTCTTGCTGCTCCCTTTAAGGTAGATGAAAAGGCTCGACATAAGATAGTGTCTGATGCGCCATAGAGCAGCATCATGATCCGGAAGGCCTTCAAGTGATCGATCGGATCAGAAGTTCTATCATAGCTTTTAAATTAGGGGAACTTGAAGTTTGACGGAATGGGCTCTTGCATAATTTGGAGAGAGAAAAGAGGATCGATGCAGACGTCGTCATGGCGAGCCAGGATGACTTGATAGAGTTTCTCAATCCACCGATCCATCTTCCACAGTTTCTGATCGAGGACGTCGTCTCGATCATAGATTTTGGAAGGCTTTCGATTGTAGATGGGGAAGATCTCTTTCAGAGAAGAATCATGATCCAAATAAGGATCCTCTGCTTTTTTTTTTCTTTCTAGGGACAACGGGTATGCTAGCCCAAGTGCTCTTCCTTGGTACCGATTTCTGACATCCCGATGGTGGATTTTCTAGTGAAATCGCCATCGGAGGTTGTCATATGGTCTGCACCATCTCGTTGAGGCTCTGAACCTGCTGCATCAAAAGGTTAAACTGCTCTAGATCTACCATGGCCGTCGGTGGAGGAGGAGGTTGAAGCACCGACATTGGAGCAGGAACGGATGGGTCTGACTCAGATCTGATGGTAGAAGCGGTAGATCTCCGGGTAGTCATCTTCTTGAAGGTATTTCTTGGGATCGAGGAAGAGGATGAAGATGGATCTTAAAGAAGAAGATCCACAGGGTCGGCTGAGCACTCCTTTAAGAATAAGGATACCTCAGGAATAGCAGGCCCTTCCTCTAGCATCAATCCTGTTGGTGCAGAATCTGATCGATGTCGGATCGAGATGGAGTTCAGAAAGAAGAGGCCACCGTTGGTAATCTGTAAAATAAAGTTTCCAATCCGGAAGTCGGTGGTGGTGGCTCTCGGCAGGACCCTTCCGACGATTAAGTCAACTCTTCTGACCAATAGGAATGGAGTGCTCAGAAAAAAGGATTTAGTAGAGTTCTTGGGAAGGAAAAGAGAGCTTAGAAAAAAATATATCTTAGAAGGGTCCCTTTTATAGAAAGGAGCCCGGAGTAGACTGATAGTGACAGCCATAGTAACCATCCGGTAGCTGACCGTGTAGGATTTGTTATGGGAGAGGGACATCCATCTGTAGCAGACTGATAGTGACAGCCATGTAGCGGTCTGGTAGCTGGCCGCTCATGGGGCCGCATGAAGAGGGGTGCACAGCCTTCAGTAGACTGAATAGTGACAACCATAGTCCGTCCAGATACTGAGCCACTCAGGGCTACGTGGAGGGGTGTGAAGAGCTTTGACGTATGTCAATTCCAGAGGAAGTTCGGACTCCTAATGAGAAATACGGCTAGAGGGGATCATTCCGGAAGGAATGCTACTTAAAAATCTAGAAAGTAATCCACTGGAAGGAATCCGGATGGAGTTTGACTGATGGAGAAGTCTAGAAGGAGTCTGACTAGTGGAGAAGCTTGATTGATGGAGAAGTTCCAGAAGGAGTCCGACTTGGTGGAGAAGTTCGGCTGAAGAAGTTCGACTGATGGAAAAGTTTGGCTGAAGGAAAAGTCTGGAAGGAGTTTGGCTCCTAGAGAAATTTGGCTGAAGGAGAAGTCCAGAAGAAGTTCGGCTCTTGAAGAAATTTGACTGAAGGAGAAGTCCGGAAGGAGTTGGGCTCCTGGAGAAATCCGACTGAAGAAGAAGTCCGGAGGAAGTTCAGCTCTTGGAGGAATTCGACTGAAGTAGAGGTCCAAAAGGAGTTCAGCTCCTGAAGGAATCCATCTGAAGGAGAAGTCTGAAAGGAGTTCGACCGCTGGAGGAGTTCAGCCGCTGAAGGAGTTCGGTTGGGGTTCGGCTGCTGGAGGAGTTCGGCTAGGGTTCGGCCATTGAAGGAGTTCGGCTAAGGTTCGGCCGCTGAGGAGTTTGGCTGGCTGAAGGAGTTTGGCTAAGGTTCGGCCGCTGAGGAGTTTGGCCGGTTGAAGGAGTTTGACTAAGGTTCGGCCGCTGGAGGAGTTCGGCTGGGGTCCGACCACTGGAGGAGTTTGGCTATTTAAAGAAGTTCGGCTGGGATTCGATTACTGGAGGAAGTATTTTCGATCGAAGCTCTTCCATGATTATCAATTGCATTAGACTAAGCATCAGACTGGACTTCGATGGGAGCGAAATTTATCCCCAACAAAATGTATTATTTTATACAGATTATAATTAAATTATCAATGAAGCAAAATATGACTGCCACAAAATATTCTTTTGACATTACGTGATGTTTGAAAAATATTCCGTGATGTTTAAAAAATATCATAAAAAATCCTTGTTCCGTGACGTTGGTAAAATGCCGTGCAATCTTCCATATTCCATAACATTTAGAAAACGCCGTGACAGGTCCTTGTTCCCCGATGTTTGGCAAACGTTACAATAAATCATTATTCCACGACATTAGTGAAACGCCGCTTAATCTTTCACTTTTCACGATGTTTGAAAAATGTTGCGATAGATCATTGTTCTGCAATGTTAGTAAAACATTGCTCAATCAACCAACGTTCCATGACATTTGACCATACGTCATTTTACATCATTTTTGTGATGCTTTGGGATGAACATCGTGATTGACTATTAGCAACACGACCAGCACAACATTCTTGGCGATGTTTTGAAAAACATCGTAAAAAAAACTATAGTGACATTTTGCAAGACTTTTGATGATGTTTTTTAACATTGTAAAAAATCTTTTTCCTTATAGTGATCGCCGCAAGCAACAAGCAAGATTCTAATTGAATCCCACACTCTTCTGAATTTATGCGAGATGCAATCGAACATGACTATAATCTTATTTGGCACAAACCTCCTTGATGTTTCTTTAAAGAGAGATTCCAAGTTTAATCGGGAAAGATGGCTTTCTCATCCCAATAAGTATAGCTCCGGCTTGTTTCTTAAGCTGCGTTGCCGAGTAGAGTATGTTACCGTAAGTTGTTCCAGTACCAAAAAAAAAGTGAAGAGAACCTCTCATGCAGGACAAAGATAAAGATGGTAAGAACAAGGTTTGCAAGTGGCAATGTATGGATATTATCTAGATTTCTCTTCACACCAGCATCCTAAACATAGGATTGATTACTATGTATGGTCTGGATTGACTCTTGTCATAGTCCCTTGTAAAGAAAAAGGGGCTCATAGGATTGAAGGCAACAATCTCCTGTGGATCATGAATAATGTGACGTGATAGAGTGCAATGTAAGTAGGATTTCTCTGTGCCGTTTGGCTGAGTCAGAGTGCATTTTTTTTTTTTTTTTTTTTTTTTTTGGCACCATTGGAGGCTTTTAATCGCACTTTATTCCAGGGTCACATTCTTCTCAGCGTGATTAGAATGGCCAATGTGCTCCAATTAGAAAGTAATATTAAAACGTTGGAGATCCTCCTCCAGCGTCCAGATGAAAAAGGAAACGAAGATAGGCCAGTACAGGGGGAAGGGATGCGTAAAGTGGGGCGTGCCTTCCGGGAGGATGGAGCCACGTGAAAGTTTCGGCGGGTGATGGAAAAAGGGATAGAAAAGAGGTGATTTTTGAAGGTCTAGTCACTATACTTGGATCCCTTGGGCGGCCTAAAAGGAAGAAGTGATGATTGAGAGAGCTTTTTTTCTTTTGGCTTATAGCACAAAATGCCTTTTAACCAGGGTTTGTGTCTGGGTTAAGGTCCAACTAAACACCCGAATTTTCGAACTTGAGTCCAATCCAGTCAAGAAAATTTGTAGTTCGAGTCCGGTATAGTATGATAAGGAATCTAACAACCCAAATTTCGAAACTCGGAGCTTGATATGAGTTTAAAATTTTTATTCTAAACATAATTCAGGTTGGACTAGGTTGAGTTATGCAAGGCTTGAGCAATATCAGTTTCGAAGCTTAATTTTAGAACTAAGATGGGTCTAACCATAAAAGAACATGGATTAGGTTTTGGATGAATTGCTTTAAGGATGCTTTGAGTTTGCGATTGGAATCAGAATCGGGATAAATTAAAATGGAAATCGGAATGATCATGTTCTTCAACATATTTGACTTTTATCTAGAACTAGAACTAGAATCAAAAAAATTATTTAAATACTATAGAAGAGTAGGAATTGAATTTTGGAATATTAGAACATTTCTATTTTCTTCTAAAATTAGAATGGAAGTTGGACTTCTCTAACCAAATAATTAAAATAAAAATTATTCATTTCCATTCTAGAGTCCAACTTTCTTTAATCAAACATATCCTAAAGTCTAGTTATAAAACAACACAAAAGAAAAAAAAAATCAAAAAGGAGGTTTTTGTTGATTGGATTGCTCGAAGTCCTGGACCTAAGATGGATATTGGGGTGACATTGTTTGAAATTAAGCTAACATCCAAGTTGGTTTGAGCCAATTTCCCAAGTTGCCCTAAGGTGTTCTACTGCATTTATAGATTATAACCTTCAGTTTAGGATTCGATAGTTTTTTTCGGGATACTTAGGATCCAATAGTTGAAGGTGTTCTTAGAAGGAAGTATGGAAGATTCTCCAAAAAAGGATCCTATAGTTGGAGAAGTATGGAAGATTTGAACTATCAGATATATCTCACCCAAGCTAGATTTTTTCCAAATTATACTCACAAATTTTGTGACTAACATCATGCATGCTTCATTCAAGGGATATCATACACAGAATTTCTTGCATATCTTGGTTCCAAAAAAATTATAGAGCCCATGAGCTGGTTCAAGGAATTGGTGGAAATATTGCCTCTTCCTAATTTTTGATCTTCAAAAGAGACTGACAATACTCCCTTCAAGAGAAGATGATATTTGCTTTTCTCAAGTTTGAAATCAATAATAAAACATCATAACCTGTATCACTAAAATGTTTAAAACAAAATATTTTGGGTAATTTTCAAGCTATACATAAAGTGAGTGCAAGACATAGAGATTAAAATAATATGTGACCATATTTTGTTGTGATTTAAGTATTACAATTTATTTATTTTTAATATCTATATATTTTAATTCTTGTAGATCATGATTAATAAGGTAAAATCCTAATTTAAGTATTCTATTATGTATTTAAATATACCAATATCATGAACATGATTTATTTTTATGTCTATATAATATATAGGTTAGAGATCATTAAAATATATTTTATTTTATTTTTAGGTATCTTAGCAAAATAGATTATTATTGTTGCCGCCTTCCTCCGATGCAATGGTTGGTAGTAAGATAAAAGTCGCGCCTGAAAGTTGGACGGAGAAACCTATAAAGAGGAAAATTCTATTGCTGGAAATCGTCCGATGGAGGACCTTACGATGATTAAGTCAGTCAGAGAAAAAAAATGGCTAGAAAATGACAAAGACAAAAGCTAGAGCTTGTATTCAGAAAGCTTACTAGGTTCTCTTAGCTTACTGATCTTTATAAGATGGAAAATGTCATTATTGAGTAACTCTTATCCCCGAATGTTCGGGATGTGGGAGTTATGATGTTTAAGGGATGGTTACCTCATTGATTGCCATTAATATGGAGTAATGGACCACTCATGAGCGATTGTCACGTGCCATGTTTAAAAATAGTTAATATTCTTGTTGGATAACTGTTGCCGATTCTACTAGTTGGCAAAGATCCAAAGTAGTCGGTCAGATACCGAATTCTATTGAAGAATGGCTTGTTAGATGCCGAATATCTCCAAGTCGGCTCAACATCGATTGGGCTAGGCTCATCTAGTTGACGAAAATTCGAGTGAATATTCAGTTGAACTCTGACTAACAAGAAGATGTTCTGTCGGGAGACATATATCTTTCTGTAAGTCGGTTGAACATTGACAAAGACATATTGATCAACATTCACTCGATCATGGTCCACTTGAGATGGCTGGCAAAATCTTTATGGTTCTAGTCGATTGCATGCCGATTGAGATTTTTCCTTCTAAATTGAGCCAAGTTTTAGCGACTTATTCGGATTGTAGCCAGGAGAAGGATGCCCATCATAAATCTATTCGGCCTGATGATGAGGAGAAAAGACTGTCGACTAAGTAACGAGGATCTATCCCAACACTTACCCTCCAACTCCTAAATTTAATTATAGTTTGAATCGGTCGAAGTGAGTTAATCGCCAAATGGATCCGAGCTGTCTTCTCCGAAAGATCTTCATTTATTATTATATTGAAAATAGTGCGTAGTCGTCATATCGATTTGCAAACTGAGCAACCATTTTATCATCTTGTGAAACATGCGGCGGAGTTAGGATAGATCCTCGTCACTTAGCCGAAAGTCTTTTCTCTTTGTCATCGAGCCGAATAGGTTCATGATGGGCATCTCTATCGGCTACAATCCGAGTAAGCCGCTAAAACTCGGCCCAACTCAAAAAAAAAAATCTCAATCGGCAGGCAACCGATTAGAACTAGAAAGGTTTTGCCAACCATCTCAAGCAGACTCTCATCGAGTGAATGCTGATTAGTACGTCTTAGTCAATGTTTAACCGATTTCCAAGAAGATATCCGTCTCCCAATAGAATACCTTCTTATTAGTCAGAGTTCAACCGACTATTCACCCGGACCTCCATCGGGTAGATGAGCCCAGCCAAAATGGTGTTGAGCCGACAAGCTATTCCTCGACGGAATTTGGTATTTGACTGACTAATTCCTCGAATCCCTACCGACTAGTAGGATCAACGACAGTTATCCGATAAGGATATTAACTATTCTTTAACATGACGCGTGACAATCGCCTACGAGCAGTCCATTACTTCATATTAACGGCAATCAATGAAGTAACCATCCCTTAAATACCATAATTCTCATATCTCGAACATTCAGGGATAAGAGTTACTTAATAACGGCATTTTCCATCCTATAAAGATCAGTAAGCTAAGAAAACCTGGTAAGCTTTCTGAATATAAGCTCTAACTCTTGTCTTTATCATTCTCTAGCCATTTCTTTTTAATCATCGGAGGTCCCCCATCGGATAATTTTCGATAATAAAACTTTCCTCTTTGCAGGTTCCTTGCCACCTAACTTTTAGGCGCGACTTTCATCTCACTACCGACCATTTCATCAGAGATAGGCGGCAACAATTATCAGTAATTTGGATTTTTGATTTGGATATCTCATTATTGATTTTAGAAACAAGATACCCACTCTTGGAGCATGGTCTGTCTCCTGATGTTTTTTCTTTTTTTTTTTCTTTTTTAGTCCAAATTTAAAATGAGGCGGTTTTGATGGACAATACATCCTACCCAACTAGTACTTAACCTGTGATAAAATGGAAATGTGCGGTATGTTGGGGTCGATTAAGTTATCAAGTTTTGCAATTTAGAGAAACACTAGCGTCATGATATGATGACATGACTTCTTGTAGCCACAACCTTCTTATTCATGCTACTGCAATAAATTTCATGGAAAATGGAAAATGAAACTGCTTTTATGGACACACAAGCGAAGAGGCTCCGGAGTGCTCCAACTTTGTTTTCCTTTAATCTAATTTAAATCTTGAATGACGCAGTGCAAAAACTAAGCATCAAAGCAACTTGAAGCAAGTCTAGTTATATCAAATAAGATTCACATTTCTTTTACTTACGTTTTTTCAAAAATTTTATCTGCCAAAAAAAAAGATCGGTAAGATCAAGCAAAATTATTGAGATGATGGACTGTGATGCAGGCAGGGTCGGACCCAACCGGCCAAAATTGGGTAAGATTGGGACCACGTCACTAGCTTTACCAACAGATCATATTAGCATCCTCATCTTCTATCGTATCTTTATTATTCTAGTATTTAAACGAGTTTAACTGTTCTAGAAGCCCAAGAGCATATGATCTCTCTTAATGGTTTGAATTCGACCGGTTGAACTATAAGACTTGACAATTTAACGGATCCCAGTAAAACATTATTTGAGGACCTACCGAACCGAATAATATCAATAAATGGGGGTGGCAGCAAACCAAAGCTTGCATCAGTCACCTGCCGGACCGATTAAGTCATCCATATACCCAGAGTTGCTACTTATCAGAATAGAAGAAAGAATGAAAAAAAAAAGCATATAAATAATTTTCTCCTGAGAAATAAAAGAATGTATGAATTATATTTATATAATATTTTTACTAAATAATTTTTAAAAAAATATCATTATCAATTTATAACACTAATTTATATTAAATAAATAAATAATATATAAACTTATAATTATTATAATCTATAATTATATAAAAAATATATAAATATTTAATTTTAATTTTAATTTAATTTAATAATTAATTTTATAATTAAATTATTAATGAATTAATTATATAAATAAGTAGTTAATTTATAATTTAATTTAATAATTAATTAATATTATATAAATAGTTAATTAAAAATAATAAATAAAATTTAAAAAAAAATGAAAGATAATTTTAATTATTTAATTATAATTATCAAAATTATGTACTAAAATTAAAATAATTAGTAATAAAATTTAATAGAATATGATTAATAATATATATAAAAAAATATAAAAATAATATGAATAAAAAAATGAAGAAATATTATAATTTTATCAAAAAATTAATAAATGATAATTTTGTTAATATAAAAATCCATCCAATAATATTTCATCCATTCTTCTTTACATCCTCTTAATTTAGGAGGATGCAAATTGGTGGATCAGAATAGATGGACAATCTCTATTTTTTCATTCATATTTTTCATAATTTTTTGAATCAAATAATAGATGAAGACCGTCCATCCATCCAACCTCATCTATCTTCCATCTCATGCCCGCAATCAAACATAGGATTAATGTTTATTGAATATGTAAGAAAAAAAAAGGAAAGCAAGAGACATCACCAAGAAAGAATTCTCATCGTAGAGATGATGTGCTTTACTCCAAACAAAAAGGTATAATTAATCAATATAACAAGAGTCCAACCGATCTAATAATTAAAAGAAAAAAAAAAATCTTTGAAGAAATAGTGAAGACGAAGAAACAATTTTCGTGGCCAACATGATGCTGTTATTCAAAACAAAAAGTATAATAATGAAATACCAAAAGAGTTCCGTATTTCTCCCCCACAAAGAACAAAGAATTAAAAAAAAAATTTGATTTTGACGGAGATCACCGCGAACTTAGAATCCTCATGTCGAAGGATGCACAAAAGCTGGCCGCACTTCCTCAGTAGAGCTCCACATTCTCTTCTTCCTTCAACATGGATACCACTTGGTCCAACAGCCGCGGCTCCAGGGTTCAAAAGATAGCTCTGATATTGTCATGCAAATGCATCAATATGACCATGTAAAATTTTAATGGGGGAAGGTATGTGGACAACTCCATTGGAGATGGCCCATCCAGACAGCCATCACTGTCATTCTGGATCAAAATAATATCTCCTTAAGAATCAGAAGCACTAGCATGATGAAGCACATTATGATGAGTATGGTAGCACACTTCACCACAAACCCGGTCCTCTGCGTTCTCTCCGCCTGCAGGTTAAGATGGATAAACTGACTCTCGGATACAATGGCTATAGAGAGAATATATGTCAGGAACAAAACTAGTAATAGACAAGGGTTCCCGTGAAAATTCTTTTCATATAGAGGCTGGGATAGCCAGAATTTAATTACTGGGATTGCTGCCAACAATGTACGCCCAATGCACAAGGCTTCCACCGCCATAGGGTTTGGGGAGAGTGCGATCTGCACAGCGTTATCCCATGCACTCTGGTCACAATGGAGCAAATATTGCACCAAGGCTCACCCTTAACAATGTGCAAATATCGGTAGGCGAAAAAGGTTGCTATCTTAAATCTTAAGTGTTCCGTGCTTTGATATCTCCATCCAAAAGGAATTCTTGGTGAGAAAATTGAACGTGAACAGGAAAACCCTCTTCCGATGGTAAGTTGGCTTAACAGCTTAACCAAAGGGCTCAAGGTTGCATATTTCCATCGGGCTATGGGCCTTAATGGGAAAACAATAGCAGCTATCAACAAGCCTGATGTATTTAATGACCAAAGCAACATTTTCACCGCCGTTATCAACATTGTTGCAGACACGCACAAGCAAGTCTAAACATAACACACGCATACATGCAGGTGCGTGTGCATGCAAGCACGTGCCCACACACACACACACACAGAGAGAGAGAGAGAGAGAGAGAGAGAGAGAGAGAGAGAGAACCTTCTGCAATTGTTTATAGCCCTCTTCCACTGTGGTTGCAACATTCTGGATATTATGGTCAATCCGGTCAATGATGGTTCCCTGACCATAAAAATGCAATAGACATTTACTATGAAAGATGGTCACGAATCTTGTACTCTTCCAAATGGTTATCATAGTACCTGATCTATCACTAGGACAGAGAGATCCTTCATAATCTGAGCAAGCTCATTTACTGATTCCACAATCTGTAAGATAAAAAATCAGGATGAGGGGTGATCTTATAATGTATTGATCGTGAATTAAGCATTCTAAAGGACATAGAGTTACCTGCTCAATCTCTCTCTCCCTCTCTCTTGTGAATGCCTCACTTTTTTTCAGTTGAGACATCTGATGATCATTAAATCCCTGCAAAAAAGAGAAATGACACCATTTCTTTTCAAGTCAGAGAGCAGATTTTCAGACAATACAATGTGAAACAGGATCTGAATTTATCAAGTAAAAAAGAAGAAATTTCCTGCATGTTGGATTAGTGGATGTGTGCCTTCATGCTGACAAAAGTAATGCATATTATAACCAGGAAAATCATGTTAAAGCCGAACTTTGGCTCATAGACCAGATGTAGTGGCTAAGTTTGGTCGGGTTACAAAATAAGAACCGATGCAAACAAAACATAACCAACCAAGTGATCAACCCTATTCCAACCATTTGGGCTTTTGGCATATCAAATCCAGCTACATCCAAGACCCTGGCACTAACAAAATTGACTCAGGTTGCAATCTACAGTTTAGATCTCATTTACATTATTTTATGTTAAAAATCTGGCTTTCACTTAATGCCTAGCTCATCCTTTTTCAAAAGGCCAAAAGCAGCATTAATGACATTTACAAAATAAGCCCGGATCTGACTGTGTCCACGTGTAAAGATGAAAAAGGTAACCAGCACAAGGTACGGTCATGCTGCAACATCAGACAAGCAAACATGCCAAACATAACCAGATTTAATAAAGCCAGGTCCAGGAAAAAAACTCCGGATGCGTAACCCAAACAGGTTAAAACAGAACCATGCTACAGGAAGATAGAAACCTCACTTTTTTGCATCTTATATGTAAATATTTCTTTAAGCTACCACTGAACGATGATTTATCCCTGAAATATATTTTTCATGAATAGCTGATCATTTCAAATGTTTTCTTGTTCTTGCATGCATAAGAGGGAAGAAAACATACCACATCAACAAAGTCATCACCTTCTGATTTAGACCTAGATCCATTAATATTCATCTCTAAATCCAAACCATCTTGACCCTGAAACAATGGAACAATATTAAATGACCCAGGAAATTTTGATGAAAATCACATATGCCAATTAACAAGCCAGAAGTGGATGTATCTGAATAACAGCAAGCTCAACAGACCTCCTTTTGCTGTCGGAGATGCTTCAAATAAGTAGACTGCTTTTTACGGAACTCCATTGAGAGATTCTGAAGATTAGTCGCAAGTGATCTCTGCAGGAGAACTATGCATTTGTCAAGACAATCATTAGAGAAAGCCAATAAAGAACAGAAAATAAAATATCAAAAATCACATTAAAGCAAGATAAAAGAGAGGAGCTTTTTCTTAACAGAATGATGCCTGATGAAACACTTTGTTGAACATTAAGAAGCTAATTTCATATGTAATCATATGTATCTGGGATCTTGGCATAATGAAAGAAGTGGCTTTATGAGACTGGCAAGTGCATAATTTTTGCAAATATATTATCATACCTGAACATTTTTCCGAATATTTGAATCTTCAGAAGAAGCATTGGAAGAAAGTTTCTTTAATCTCTTCTCTGATCTCTTCAACAAATTAGTGATCTCTTGAGTAAGAAATTCAATTGCATGTTGCTCCTCTTTTCCATCTCCAAAAGAAGGCATTAAAGCCTTAGCATGAGCCTTGACTAACTCGGACATTTTTGTCTGAGCACGTTCGATATTTGCCGATATTTCTTCAGAAACATCCACCCAAGCTGGAGGCAAACCAACTGTAAGCGGGCCTTTACTGCATCAGGCAAAGGACATATTACGTTGCAGGCAGTAGCATGAGGTGAGAAAATTTCAGATAATATCAGAATACAGCAATGGATTCTGCTATCCCGTATTTATGCAGACAGTCCATATCAAGATCTTGAAGATAAAAGCCAACAAACTGATGCATGAGTAGTGGTGAACAAACACTAGCAAATTTTATGATAGATATGTCCTAGACCATTGAATTCTCTATGATTTTTGAAGGGAACAAAATTGATATGACACAAGGAAGTTTCTGGGAAGGGTGATGACATTTAAGCAGAAATGGGACAAGGTACTTCAACACATTGGTAACAAGCAAATCCTTTCAAAAAAGAGACATGAAAAATAAGATCGTATTGTTGTCTGTGAAGAATATCTAGGAAACAGGTGTCTGGACAAATTTGATGCACTATAGGGTGATACCACTCACTATGGGTACTTTGAAAGTGGTTCCTGGTGGTTGATGACTGCTGACAATAGTTCCTGGTGGTTGATGACCAACAGAAGCATCAAAAGACATACGGTTCCTAAGGATGGCTGCTCCAACCTGGAGAAATTTTATTCCCAAGGCAGCTTACCGGCTCATATGAAGGATGAGCAGCCAGGATAACTCTAATGTGTTTCTGTGGTAGGCTTTTAAGTCTAGCTTTTTATCACCAGGCTGACTGTTGATCATTCAGGCAGGATGCAGCATGAAAGTAAAAAATTTATGAAATTGTTTTACTTAATATCTACCAAAAAGTTGCCCTAATTGATTGCTGGATGTCTTACTATTAGATGTCTTTTCTCAACTTATCAGGTGTTCTACAGTCTCTTCCCTAACACATGCGGACTAATTTTACAAGTTAAATTGGACTGATGTCACTGGCCTCAGAATAGTTGAAGCATGAAGAGCTGGGGGAAAACTTGCCTTGTCAAAGACAAATCCTTTCTATTGGCAGTATTATATATCAACATTAGGGCTTGTTTATATAAGAAACAAGATTCATCTTTTTGACATGGCAGATAGAGTGATGAGTCTAGTCTTGAACGTTATTTGTAGGCCCTTCTTTTTTTTGTTGAACTACCATTAGGCTTAATGTTGCTGACATCTTGCAAAAATTTCAGATTAATTTCAAGGGAGAACAAAATTATTCATCTTTTGGAGATCTGTCTTGATGTAATTAAGGCAAAAAACACAGAGGATATGGAAAGTTTATACGGTGAAAAATTTGGTGATTGGTTCTCTAATTTCAGTTATTCTGGAAGTTGAGTGTTATTATATGTTTTGACAAGATGTTGAGCTTATTTAAGTTCTAGTTTAATGGATCATAGGCATTATCTAGGGCTATAATTTATGGTGGACCAAAGCTAACTTTGGCCGTGGAGACCATCATGATTAAGATCCTAGATGAAACTCATCATTAGTGAGTGCTCCACATATCTGTGTGTGAATGTGTGTGTGTGTGTGTGTGAGAGAGAGAGAGAGAGAGAGAGGGAGGGAGGGAGGATGAGAGAGAGAAAAAAGAGTGAAGCTTTCAAAAGTTGGGCGAAGATGCTTTTAAAGCACCTAAGAAAGGATTCTAATTTAGAATCCTTGTCATCCAAATTTCAGTGCAAGCATCAAGGATATACGATCTTCTTTCGATCAGTGAGTGTTCTTATGCATCCTTGTTCTCAACATTTCTCCATTTATGGTTAAGGCTGCATTGTTTAATTAAAATAAATCTAAAGGGAAACCATGGAATCCATAAGATACCAGATCAGACCCACCCCCACCCTCCTCCCCAACCCCCTTTGAGAAAACCTCCTTGTCATCATTTTCAACCAATTAAAATGAATCTTCAGATTTGCTGACAAAGTGAAATCTAGGGGGTTGTTTTCATAATTTTTTTCATTTTTGTGCTAAATTATTAGCTCCTGTTTGATCAATAATTCATCCATTTTGAGCTTCCATGGAGCTACGCTGCCATTTTAAAGTCATTTGCAATCATATTGTCTGTTCATGAGATATAATTATTGTTCATGAGTAATCACCCTTTATACACTTATACACCGTACATCTTGTCCATGCTCATCAAGCCTACTACTCATTATTCTTAGAATTTGTTTTGCTAGTTTCAGGACCTCTTGTTTTTCATCTACAAGATTTGCTTTTTGCTATATTAGAATGCACCATGGTTACCCATTATAAGCAGTTACTGCCCTCTTATGTTGTAAGACCACATCAACCACTTAATTTTCTTATGATGTTGTTTCATTTGGCTCCAAATTCTTTTTTGGACCAACCACTTTGCTATCCTTTGGGTTACTATTATTCCTTCCAGCTATGTCCACTACTATGCCTTCTAGCCTACATGCGACTTGCTATGATACAGGTAATGAACCTTTTCCTTTCGGTCAAAGTTTTCCTTGGGTTTCCTTCTATCTTTGTATTCCTTGTCATCTCATTCTTCAATCAATTTTTAGGCACTTTATCTGTCCCATACAAAACTTTGCCATTTTATTTTTAGAATTCCTTGCTTAATTCATTTCCATTTGCCTGCAACTCATAACATCATGACTGCAATCAACCTTCCTCTAAGATTTCATCATATTGAGCATCATCAACCATTTATATCCATTTATTTCAACCTGGGCTACTTTGACATGTAACTTGGTGAAACTTTTGGGAATCTGCCAACTTGTTATCTTGGCCTTTAAGCTATAGCATGAAGCCTGTAATCATTGCTTCAATTTTTATACATGGTTTTGCTTCATCATAGGTTGGCTTTGCCCCACTTTGCAGCATTGATTGTATATATCTACAAATTCTATCATAGTACGTTAGACCGGTATCAAGTTAGCGTATTCCTCTGGTTGTACCAGTTCAACTTCATGTTGCTACCTCTTTTTACCATCTGCATTCACATACTCTTATGTGGCACCTTATTGCTTCGACTCATCAGCTATGTCCACACATTCTTCTGAACATGAATCGTCAAGAATCACACTGGCGCCATCTCAGGAGTATATCCACATTCCATGATAACAGAATGGCTGCATTATATGATTTCTATGATTCCTATCAATCTTCCCAATTAATTTCTGGGAGAGAACACCGCTAATATAAGAAGGCCAGCATTTTTTTTGCTGTTGTCGTTGTAAGATTTTTTTTTTTTGCAACTCATTACAGCACGATCTAAAAAAGAAGATAGCGGAAAGCAAGCGGGCGTATTGCCGATTTAGATCATGAAATCAAAACAGCGTTCAGAATGGAACAGCAGAAACTAAGGATTTGCTTCACTGGGAAGCCAATCGAACCTGGAATTGCCGGGGTCTTCTGTGCTGAGAGGAGCATAAGCCCGATCCGGATGAAGAAGCGAAGTACTCACCAATTCGATCACCGGGCCACCGGCCGAAGACGACGAAGGGCCGGCACGAGCCGGAATAGGAGAGACCGCCGGCAACCGTACGCTCCGAAGAGCGTCCCGATACTTCCGGTACACCGGAGTCCGATTCCTCGTCGCCATCAGCCGATCTTGAGACCGAATCCCTCAGATTCAACAATGCGAGACTCGATCTGCGACAATTACTAGATCAAAGAAGTCAGAATCAGTTTTTTTTATCAATTAAAAAAAAAGAAGAAGATTCGAGAGGGTAATAACCGCTAGGGCAAGCGCTGGGGCGTGAATGCAGGCGATTCCGGTGGATCATCGCCGGAAGAGCACGGCGGAGGGCTCCGATTCGAGGGTTCCGGCAGTCGCCGACGGGGATTGGATGAGAGATCTCGGATCAAGGGAGCTTGGGTTTTGGCTTTCTCCGCCGCCGTGGGAGGAGGTGGCCGAGGGTTTCGCGCGGATGGGGAGGTGGAAGAAAGTTGGTAATTGGGAGTCCTGCCACTCTTGTCGCCGGAGGACGTTGTGCATGCATTAACCTTAGTTTGTATCATCCGGTTCCTAATGTGATAAATAGGAACTTATCAGTGATATTTACCATGACAGCTTGAGCTAGGTAAATAGTTGATAGATTTGAGCTTGGGCACTTGGAGCCTATTTGGGATTTATCGGGCCACTTCCGAATGTGATAACTAGGGAAACTTGTCGGTGATATTTAACGCTAGGTAAACAGTTGATAGATTTGAGTTTGGGCACTTGGAGCCTATTTGGGATTTAATAGATGGCGCAATAAAACCCATTGCTATATAACATTTCCATGGATTACGTTTGATTAGCCATTAAAAATATTTTTTTATTTTTTTTAAAATAAAAAATAAAAAAAAATATTTGATAACATTATCAAAATAATTATTTTATATATAAATCAAAATTTATTTTATTTTTTTGTTTGCATATAATTACTTTTTTATTTTATAGCAACATAGTTATTTTTTATTTTTTATTTAATAAAAAATATAAAAAATATTTTTTAAAAATTAAAAATTAAAAATTAAAATGTATAATCAAATGAATTCATAGGAACTTCCAAATAGATACTTAAAATTTTTTGTGTTGCTTCTACTATTTTTAAGGACGTGCATTCAATTTTTTCGATTCAAATCAAATCAAAATTTTAAAAAATTAAATTTTTAAACTTATATTTTATAGAACAAAAAATCAAACCAAAGTAGTCTAAAATCGAATAAATTAAACTAAAATAATTTTAGTTTGATTTGGTTCGATAATTCGATTTTGAACTTTTCTATGCTAAGCTTTTAATTTTGATTTAAACTTATTAAATTCATTAATAATTTTATTTTTTAGATTATAAAATTATATTTAAGCTTAATATTATTATTTAAATTTAAATTAATAATAAATTATTAAAAAAATTAATTCAATAAAATTATCTTAAGCTCTTTATAATTTATCAATATAATATTTATCATTAGTCATTTATTTCAGTTTTTGGTTAACCAAAATTATCAAATTAAAAGCTATAGCTCGAACCAATTAAAAAATTTAGATTTGATTTTAAACTGAAATCATTTTTTTTAAAAAAAAATCAAACTAAATACTAAAATAATTAATATTTTAATTTAATTTTTGATTACGTCCTTAAATATTCTGTATGTCTCGCAGCACATGCTAATTGACAAAGAGTTGCGGTGTTTGCTAGCTAGGTCTTTTTAGTCCTGCCGTTTGGTACCAGGTCATGAATTCAAGATTTTTTTTTTCTTTCCTTTTTCAGTAAAAGCCCGACGCTGCATTATAATACTAGATTATAGAATGTATCTGATTCAACTAGATGACCATGCAGATAGATTGTCATAGCATAAGAATAACACAGCATGGATACATAGAAAGGTCTCAACATTTAAAACAATCTCACTTTTTATGCTTAGCACTCCAAAAAAAAAAAAAATTATATTAAAATATCTTTTTTTGAAAAAATGATTCTTAAAAATATAATGGCTGAAAAAGTATTTTTGATATATCCTGTTGATATATGAAAATTTTATTTTTATATAATTATTATTTTTTATTTTTTTTAAAAAAATTCTAATTAAATAAAAAAGTTTCATTATTTTTTCGTTGACCATACTTTCTCTTTTTTTTTCTTCCTGCAAACTAAAGGAGTGCATCAACATAGTCACTGTTGGGTTCACAAGCTCATTTCACTCAACTCTAGATGGGGGTGGGTATGATTTGGCATTAATATAACTCACTAATATAGCCATGGTTGACCAATCCTTCAAACCAAATTGGTCGGCCTTGTTTAATGGCGCGCTGTCCTCTAGACCAAGAGATGTTGTATTCAAGGCAAATTGGCAATTCACCAACTATTCAAACATTAATTCTAACTAAATTCAATGTTTTATATACTTGGTGTTGTGCTCATGTGACAGATGACCATTCTCATTTGTTTGGAAGAGTACCACATAAATGAGTCATGTGATTGTTACCATAAGAAGAAGAAGAAGAAAAATCCTGGAATCCAACAAGTAGTTTTCCAATTTACACATGGCATATATTCATTGCCAACTAATTTATCGCATGCGCATAACTAGAGGTGCTAATCTCCAACAAAAAACGTCGATCTTAGCAACATGTCCAATGCATAAGACCAACAAAATTTTGGTGGTCAATGATTATGGATTGTCCGATCACAATCCTCTATGTTGCTACCAAAGTCTGACCCAACAGAGCTTAGTGCATCGATGTCAAAGTCTAACCTGATGAGACTAGATATATTTATTGAAATGGTGAATAGAGATTAGTCAGCCTTTGAGTTGTTTAGACCACTCTGTTTGGACATGAAGATTTGACCTGCAAGTAGGAGAGAAAATACTGAAGGTTACGAGACTTGATTTGGTGGACTCTCCGATACTTAAGTCAAATCAAATTTTTAAAGAAAATATAGATTTAAAAGAGTTATATAGGATCAAAAAAAAGTATAATTGAAGATCCTTTAGATCCTGTGTATATAGAAGAATGGGCATAGAGCCATTATCGGAAAAAAGAGGGATGCTATAACTATCGAGCATGTAATAACTATTCAGATGTATTGTAACTGCTTAATGTATAGTAACTATTTAACATGCAGGATAGGCTATAATAATGCATAGTAACTATTTAACATGTGGGATGAACTATAATTATCCTACAATTTATCTCATGAGTGCACGAGATTGTAGCTGTCTCTTTTAATGCACTTTAATCATCATAATTAATATGCTATGAATTGGGGACACATGGTCCGTTATTGCTGGTTGGCTAGCTTGGTCGTCATCATTGGTCAGCCAATCTGATCAGCTGGTTTGGTTGGCTACTTTGATTGATTACAAGCTGATGGATCCAAGCAATATTACTTTGATTTAATGAGTATATGATAGAATAGAGCATGAAAAATGAAAATCTCTTCCTATAATTGGGAGCCCAGTGTTTATTACATCTATTCTTATTCTATTATCCTTAGGTTGGAAAAATTATTCTCTATACCATGTGCACCATGTGGCCATGCATGCCATAAATCACAATCGCTCATATCTATGGATCTCATTCATCAAGTGCACATCTTGGTGCACCACTATAGAAATAAGTCGTTGTCAGTGGTGGTATGCACAATCATTTGGCGTATGCATTGTGAGAAGAATTTCTCTTATGTCAGTGTTGAACAAGCATGATTAGGTTATGAAAAATTAGTTTTGGATACCACCAGCACTCATGGAAGAATCCATTTAGGGCTATAAAATGAAGTGTGGTAGCCTATTAATTGTCAAGGATTGGGCATTCATTTGCTTGCAGGATATGAGGCATCAAATAAGCAATAAAGTTTATGTTGGATCCTAGTAATATTTGGGGCACTTAGATATGGCAAAATATGGCTCTTGGTCTTGATCTAATGTATCTTCAACTATTCTTTAACATGGCTCTATGGTTTTGAATGGACTAAAATGGGTCATTAAGGATGGTAGCTTCATTCATGTGCTCGATAATCCTTGTATCACCACTCGTTTTTGGTAATGATGAACTAAGCCCACCCATATTTGATAACAAAGGGGCCCAAACCTAAACTCCTAAAGAGCACAATAGAAAAAAGTTTAGGATGCATTTGGTTTGGAATCGAAATTGAAATGGATTGAGGTATGAATAGAAATGATGTTATTTTCCTACATGTTGCTTTGTGATTAGAATCAGAATGGGATATGAATAATAGAGGTGAGTCAGGATTAGGGCATTCCTATTCTTATTTGAAATCAGAATGGGAGTAGAATTATCTCCAACCAAATGACTGGAATGTGAGTTACTCATTCTGATTCTTATTCGATAGTCCAACTTCTTCCAACCAAATATACTCTTACATAATTGATCCAACCTAGATTGGTTCAAGAACCCCAGTCCATCAAGAAAACCATCAAAAGATAATATTATAGCATCGGAATAGAGTACTAGTTGAACCTAGATCTCCTCTCGCTAGAGGACTCTCTCCTTGAAGCTGACTTGTTCGATCTAGGGCATCTTGCCAATAACCTCTATTTACTCTTTTGTTTTTCACAACTGCACCTTTCCATTGTGAGACAAGTATTAATAGAATACAACAACTAAATGGTTGTTCATGCCTCTCGTTGGAACAATGTATTATTATGTTGGATCCAGATTACCTAACATAGCAATCCCAATTCTCTTTAGTGCTCGCAAGAACTCGATCTTCAAGTTCTACATGTAGTGTAGAGTGTCTTCACAGAATCAATCAATGGTAGATGATGTTACATGAATATAATTTTTAACCTGTAGGAATTTCCGTGAGATAGCATTAACCAAGAATGTTGTTGGACCATGTCATTTTACGAATGGTGACACTTGAGAAGGTGCACCATTGACCATAAACTTATATCATTATTGTGACTCATCTTGTTCGCAAGTAGGTGATCAAGAATAAAAGATGACAACAGAATAGCTGATGATATCAACTCCATCCTATGCATGAACTAGATTTTTTTCTAATATCATTGCTGATAGCACCACTTATCATCCACTTTATCTCTTCTATAATTGCTGCGACTAACTCATTTATAGATAGATCATAGCAATAACACGAGGCATAAATAGAAAGGCTGATGAAGACCATCTGCTTGCTTTCTATTCGTGAAATAAAAATTTGACCTGGAATCCTTTGTAGTGCATTGTTTGCACTGTAGAGTGCTGTGCGGCACTCTCATGTTGTTTGGTGTAACTTGGCTGAACAAAAGGCTAATTCACTGAAATGGCAGTAGTTTCTGGGTTCATTGCACTCACCCCAGGCATACGTATAAGAACATGATGCATAGCCTCTATTTTAATCCATATCTTTCACAATCTTGAGTCCTGATCCCTATTCTGATTACAAGCACAATTTAGGAATTAGATTCCACGACAATTTCATGGGAAGATTGAGACTCTAGGATAAGTTTAATCATTCATGGCTTAGCAAGCAGGGTTTTGACAAGTAATTCGCCACCTTTAATCACAAATACACATCCCTCACCCTGGTGTTGGTCAACAAATTCGTACATATTTTTTTCTTTCATATTACGAAAAAGAAAATCCTATACCCCAGCATGGTCCATCCAGTGCGTGGCGTCTTCAAAGAAGAAGAAGAAGAAAGGAAAAAAAAAATCTAAAGCATAGAGTAGCAGGTATTTGGCGCACAGCCAAGTAGCTTCAGAGAATTCATTGTCCTACACCATTAAATCGTAACACATAATTAAAATAGCCACTACACATTTTTGTTACCGATTGTTACTTTCTGTTACCAAGGATCAATGGCAGTCATTATATCAGAAATTATTCCAATCCCGAATAGCCTAATTCAAGCAGATCTGAGTAAAAAATGGCCTTTATAGCCAACAACAAGTTTGAAACATTAAAATAGGATTAGAATTTAGAAATCATGCTAATCCCGAATAGTCACTATTCACCATAATAGGATTACCGTAGAAGTGAAACATTAAAAAATATATACATATACCCATTTTGTAACAGAAGATATAGTAGATAACGTTTTTTTTATTTCCATTATACCGGTGGATAACTGCTTTTGGAGGGATTCGAAAGAAAGGTTGCCGACTAGAAGAGCAAGGATTGCTCTCGGTCTTGCTTCCAGGATGCCTCCCCTGCAATCCACGCCTCCAAGAGCAGATGCCAAGCGCTTTACATGAAGAGATGAACACCAACACCAAGGCCTCGTTGTTCCCATCTCCCAGTCCCGGTTTATATAAACCTCCACTTTCCCATTTACGTCAGGAGAGAGGTGGCCGGAGGCATCCAAGCTTTGCCATGGCTGATATGCTCCAATATCTATGGGACAGAGCTCGAGGCAAGTCCTTCTCTTCTTGTTGCTAATTCGGGCATGTTCTTTTGCCATTCTGGAAAATAAGCAGGGTATTGGAGGAAATATCTTTTGGGTACATCAGTGCTCAACTGAAGTCCTGCTATGGGTGCGATACAAGGAAGGGACGTCAAATTGTTTTCATACAATATATTGTTAGGCGCTTATTTACTTGGGATTCTTCTGCATATCAGTTTACATCTTAGTATAAATACTGGGATATTTTACATTGTATTTTATTAACTAGATATCATTCCTTTTGTCCAATATATTTCAGGAAGGTGGCATGTGCGAATAATATGCAATAAGATTTTTAATGATATTGCTGATAAAGAGAAGAGATCCTTGTCATTAAATGATCTCCATGTTGCAACCTTGCGGGTCTATAAGTGAGGGTTTTTTCGGTTTTGCTATCTGTAATTTTTACTGTTATTAGGAACCATTTTCCCTAGTGATTTAACCAGCACATTGTGGTAATTTTCATCACAGTTCTGCGAACAAACAATTCCTTAGTCCTCATAAGGAACCTCCTTCTGTAGTAGATGTGGCTGATAAAATAGAGGTACTCCTCCTCCAATTTTCATATTAGCACCTATCTGCATGTATAAATATGTGAGTAGGTAAAACCAAACATACATACATAATAAATTTTCGGATCAGCATAAATTTGTGGGTATAAATATGTATGTATATATGGGCTAAACTAGGTCATATTTTCTATGTGTAAGCAATTTAGGGATAGTAAATCATATTTAATAGCTCACATTATCGATTTAAGATCTCTATTTTCCAATATAGATTTGATTGGATCTGAATAAAGATCTACTCAAGTACAAACATATGCATATGTCATCAAATTTTTTAGAGTAACCACCACGACCACAGCATCCCTTTTATTATTTGAACCGGGTTTTTAATTGGTTTGGTAATGAATACAGGCATACCACTCCCAAGGAATTGAAGCAATAACTCTTGAAGAGTTCTATCGATTAATCATGGAATGGATCAGGAAAGACTTGCACATTGTATTTGCAAACAAAGTTTTGGCTGCTTCTTTAGGAGCCCCTGCGCTGGCTGCCATCACAAAAAATGCTGGAAGGCAACTGCCTCGGATTAAAGATGTTAGTGAGAAGATCCCGACTTCTTTACTGTTCACCATTTACTTCGTTGGCGTCATTCTGCTGTAGGCTGTCCGGGTAGACTGGAAGAAAAGAACTCATATTACGAAAATGATTGTTAAATGTTTGATACGCGCCCTCCGATTATTATCTTATTTCTCTCCGTTTGTTTATGGTCTTCATTGTATTATCTCTTAGGTATAAGAAGATATGTAGTCCATGGTCATTTTGCTGTGGATGATCTGCAAGTATATCTTAAGTGGAAAATGGTCCAGCTAGCTTAATGCTACTGGTGACATGCTTAAGACCAAAATGTAAGAAAATCGTCAAAAAACTTGAAAAGAAAAGTGCTGCAGACATCATCAAAATATGTAGCTTTTGATGTACTTTGTTAAAATGAATCAATATTTGCTTTACAAAAGTTCTTGAATGTTGGTAGATAGTAGTACAAATGGATAATAATGGATGTTGGGGGTAATTTCGTATTAGCTGAAGACTCATGCATATAAGGACATAAGGTATCTCAGGCTCGGTTTGAGATCTGGTATAAGCTCGGTTGTCGACCTTCTCTCCAAAATCTAACCAATCCTCAGCTACTTGACCCCAACATCTCCACTCCCAGCTTGGTCTAAGATCTGGTAGGGCTTTTTATAGCCCTATCACATCATCCCATTTAAAAATAAGAATAGTCATGAGTAAAGCAAGGCAAGGCCCCCACACTCTCGGCTCGTGGTTTGTTAGTTCATGCAATTAATAGATGTGGCCCCACATGCCATAAGGTGATACTACTTATCCAACTTAAGGAGATCAGAAGGTCAGACATGATCTTTGAGGACATTCAATGATTATTCTCACAACTTTCTTCTCACGGACGGCTCTTTAGCCTTCGCCCATGAATAAAGAGCCAAGAGGGACCCCTAAGATAGGCGATCTTCTCTCTCCTAAAACGCTCATCTTTTTTCTATTAAGCAGAAAACTAACTTGAGTGTCAACGGGTCCCTACTAGAACCACCTTCGATCGGAAACTTTTTTTGTAGGTCCTGCCACTACCATCCAGCCGCCATCGACCTGTCGTCACCGCATGACTCTAGTCAATCCGACCTCGAGATAAAATTTTGTATCAATAGAATGGTATTAGAAGAATAATCTAAGCCCATCTACAGGAAGAAGCGAGCATCCAATGAGAGAAGCTTCATCGTGCTACTCCAACGTCGACGAGATTCGATCGTCCACCTCCAAATCAGCCAGATGATCCAACTATTCATACCATCCACCTCCAAATCAGTCAGATGATCCAACCATCCATGAACTGACTGATGTCGGCTAGTGCCCTTCGGGATCATCCTTGCCGACATCAAAATTAGGGGGTTCTCAATGAAGAAGGAGATCTAAATCAGGAAGGAAGTCTCAAACAAGGAAGGAGGCCACAACTTCCAAAAAAAAAAAATTTACTAGAATCCCTTGACTTTTGGATCCTTTTCTCTTCCTTGTTTGCATTCAAAATTTAAATTTAAATTCCTGCCAGGATCAAAATAAGGAAGGAGATTAGGATATCAAAAAAAAGGGGAAGTCTCTAAATGAAGAAAGAGATCCCAATTAGAGAGAAAGTTAGCCTCCAAACGAAGGGGATCTACATTAGGAAAGAAGCCCCAAGCAAAGGAGGTCATGACTTCTAAATGAATGTATGCAGTGATCTCAACAGCATGTCCCATCCTATCATGAGTGATAGACAAGAAAAAAAAAGAGAGAGAAGAGGAAAAAGAAAGGAAAGAAAGAAAGAGAGAAGTAGGAAGGGAAAGAGGTCAGTGGCCTACAGCCTTCCATTATGCACTGAGGTAGGATTGGTGGCCTATAGCCTTCTTTACGTGCGTATGTGCTCCTCCGTCGCACGCTGAAGCCAAATCGATAGACCATGGCCTCCCTGACGCTCGTCCCTCCTTCTCCATCATGTCTCGAGGCCAGATTGGTGGCCTTGGAGTTCTCCAGTGCCTCTCCACATGCACGCGCATGCTTCTACCTATGCCAGCGCCCAGATTGGTAGCCCTGTACCTCTCACACATCCCCATGTGCTAGGCTCTGCCAGATCAGTAGCCTCGTAGCTCTCCGGTGCCCCTCCTTCGGCCGACGCTTCTTCGACGCATGCCTCCCTCGGCCGGTGATGCCTCTTTGCATGACCCTTCTTCGATTGTGCCTCCTCGGTGTGTGCCCAATGGCGGAGGGTAAGAGGGACCAAGGGGGCCACTGCCCCCCCCCCAAAAATTTTTAATACATACATACATACATAATACATTATACATCTATATATACATACATACCATACTATATACCTCACATACATACACACCACACATACAACATACATACATACATACAATAATCATACATATATTCTCTATATATATATATATATATATATATATATTATATATATATAATTATATATATTATATGTCACTATTATTATTATTACATATTTATAACAATTTCATATGTCAATATATATCCACTATAATGTACATTATATATTATATATGTATCATATATATATATATGTACATATATATATATATGTACATATATATAGATATATGTATAACATTATGTTACATATATATATATATACTATGTACAATATATATAGTATACTGTACATATATATATATATATGGTACTACCTTATATTTATTATCATGTACATATATATATTATATATATGTAGCATATATTATATTATATGCTAATATATAATATACTGTACTTATTTATCTATGTACCTATAACATATATATATATTCGTTATATACTATATATACTATATTATTTGTTGTATGTTACGTACTGTATATGTATCCTATATGTATGTATGTCAATCTATATTCATTACTATAATATACTAATATTCTATGTATGTATGTATTGTATGTATGTATGTTATGGTATGTAGTATCGTATGTATGTATGTTGTATATTGTATGTCATGTATTGCTCATGATGTAAGTTGTATACTATATATACTATTATAATTACTATAATATATCATATGTATGTATGTATGCTATGTATGTATGTATGCTGTAATGTATGCTAATGTATGTATGTTGCTATGTCGTGTGATGTATGTATGTATGTATATTATATTTATATACTATATATATACCTCCTTACTATATACTATATATTATATATACTCATATACCCTACATTTACACACTACATCATCATCAATCAATCTACATAACATACATTACTTATATCTAGATACCATCTATCAATATATATATAATATATATAAGCTAACTTATACTAGTTACTTCTATATTATACTTATATATTTATACTATTAGTACTTATATCAGTATATATATACATACTGATACATACATACGTACATACTACACATACATACCATACAATACATACTTATTTCACCATAATATATATATATATTATCCTCACTACCTAACTACTACCTAACTATATACTCTCCTTCCACATATTATATATTAATAATTATATCTATATCTACTATCATACTATACATCACCATACCATACATACCACTACATAACTCATACATATCTACATACATCACTACATATATCATTTTTACTCTTATTATCATATAATATATACATAATTTTATATATTACTATCTATTCTACCCATTATATATATACTAATACTATACTATTACTTATAGCCTCATTTAACATGTAATCTATATTACCTCCAATATATTCAGTTACCTCACATACTATATATATCAAACATTCCCTTCCATTACTAATATGTTAAACTAAATATATGTATATAATACTATATATACATAACTATACTTTTATAACTACCTCCATTACTACCAATAATACTATAGTATAACATCTAATATATATATATATATACCTCACATATACTAGTATATTGATATAACACATGTATAGTGTATTATATACATAGTGATATAAATATATTATAATATATTTATATTATATATATTTATATATATTATGTAGTATATTATATTAATATTATATAGTAAATCTCATATTATTATATATACTATATATATATATTATATATACTATATATAATAATTATATATATATAGAATATATATATATATATATAACATACTATAATAATTTATTTATATTAAATAACAATATTATATTATAATACATATATTATATAAATATATATAATTATGATAATATATAATAAATATATATATATATTATATATATATATAATATACTATTATAATATATTATATATGTATATAAATATATATATTAATAATATAATATATATATATATTATTATTATATATTAATATTATATATATATATAGTATAGATTAATATATATATATAATATATATATATAAATAATATATGTATAATTATATATTATATATATATAATATATAATATTAATATATTATATATATATTATGTTTATGTTATTATATTATATATGTTATTATATATTATATGTTATAATTATATATTGTATATATTAACTATATTAATAGATTATATATATATTTACTAATAAATACTTATTTTGTATTTTTAATTATACTTGATAGTAATATCGCTTATTTACTACTACTATAATTGGTGTGTATAATATATTAACTATATATATATATATATATATATATATATATATATATATATATATATATATATATATATACATATGTTGTATGTATGTATGTATCTATATATATGTATATATATGTATATACACATATACATATACATACATATATAATATATATTTTAAATGTAATCGTTGTTCAAGGAAAAGTAGAAAATGGAAAAGCCATGGACGCGCGAACCCTCTCATTAAATGCCGTGCTAAAGTCCTACGAGGCTACGACCCTCCATTCGTCCTCTCCATCGCCTCCTCTCCTCATTGTTGCTCTACCGTTCTATTTCCGAAACCAACGGCAAGCGGCAAGCCTGCAAGTTGCAACGCCTATGCATCTCCATCTTTCCGAGCATCTTTTGCTTGCAGCGCTTTCTTTGATGGTTTAATCTAACAATTTTAGATTCTTGGAAGAAAATTTTAAAAATTAAAAATTCATAGGCCACAATAAGACTGTTACTTTTTTTTTGAAAACCCATAGCAAGGAAGAAGAAGTTATTGGTGACTATTACTTACATTCTCTTTGAAATATTATGATTTTTTTTAGTTTTTTAATTTATAGATTTATTCTAGGTATTGTAAGTTTCATGAAAAAATAAAAAATCTTGATTCTTTCTTTAAAAAAAAAGATATTCAGTTGAATGAAGATGATAAATTATTAAATTCTAATATTAAAATTTTAGAACTTGAAGGACGTCCTTTCAAATCTCTTAGAATTGAATATAATCATGATCAGTCTTTTAAAAAATTTGACATTGCTTGTTTAGAACGCCATCCTGAATTACGTCAACAAATGTGGGAATATCTAATAAATCAATGTGATGAAATTCGATGAGTTTATCTTAAAGCTGGACCATATCAATCTCGACTACTCAATTATTTATTATCTGAAAAGCAATATCATCGTTTTCAAGCTTCTTGGTTTATATAATTTTTCTCTTGGCTTGAATATTCTTCTAGTAAAGATGCTGTATTTTATCTTTCTTGTTATCTTTTTAACATAAAACCTAGTGGATGACCTAGTTGGGACGTATTTATAGCTAAATATTTTAAAAAATTAGAAAAAAAATAAATGATGGAAAAAGATGTGCTTTTCTTAATCACATTGGAGAGGATCCTTGCTCACCGCATAATAATACTCTAAAGTCTTGTGTTGATTTAATGAATCAATCTAGACATATAGATAAAGTTATGCATGCTCGGTGTTCTTAACAAATTTAAAATAATAGATTATGAGTCAAAATTTCTATTGATGTTGTTCGTTGGCTTGCATTTTAAGATTGTACTTTTAGATGTCATAATGAGACTATTAGCTCAAAAAATCGAGAAAATTTTTTTGAGATGATTAGTCTTTTAGCTTCATACATTGATAAAGTTGTAAATGTTGTTTTAGAAAATGCACCTATTGTAGCTAAATATATTTTACATGAGATTTAAAAAAAAAATTTATATGTTCTTGCAAATAAAGTGCATAATAAGATTTGTGAAGATATTGGAGATTCTAAATTTTGTATTATTGTTGTTGAGGCACGTGATGAGTCTAAAAAAGAGCAAATGGCTCTAATTTTAAGATTTGTTGATAATGATGGCTTGATAAGAGAATGTTTTTTTGATATTGCTCATGTCACTGACATATCTACATCAACTCTTAAGAATAAAGTATCTTCTATTCTTTCTCATCATGGTCTTGATATTCAAAATATACATGGTTAAGGATATGATAGAGCTAGTAACATGCATGGTGAATAGAAAGAATTACAAGCTAGCTTTATTTCTTAATGATTGTCCTTATGCATATTATTTTGCTCATACACTATAGTTGGCTTTGATTGCAATATCTAGAGAGGTAATTTCCGTTCATGAGTTCTTTTTGTATTTAACTTGTATTATCAATATCGTTGGCTCTTCATGTAAGCAACATAATGAATTACAAGCTTCTCAAGCAACTAAAATTGTACATATGTTGGCTATTAATGAATTTGAAACTGGAAGAGATGCTAATCAAATTAGTACTTTAAAACGAGCTTGTGATATTTGTTGAGGATCTCATTTTTATTTATTTGTAGTTTTATAAATATGTTTAGTGCTACTTGTTATGTGCTTGAAATTTTAAAGCAAGATGGATTTACTTATGCTCAATAGGAGGATGCTAATACAGCTCTTAAAATAATTATATTTTTTAAATTTATTTTTATTTTATATATGATGAAAGAAATTATGGGTATTACTGATATTATTTGTCATGCTTTACAACAAAAATCTTAAGATATTTTGAATGCTATGCATTTAGTTTCAAGTACAAAAGTCCTCATTCAGAAACTTAGAGAAGATGGCCAGAATAATTTTTTTGATAGTATTATATTATTTTCTAAAAAATATGATATTGATATTCTTAATTTAGATGCACAATATATTGAAGATAGAGGTCGTCGCCAACGAAATCATATCACTGTAGAGCACCATTATCATTTTGATATATTTAATGCTACTATTGATTTTCAATTGCAAGAATTAAATAATAAATTTAGTGAGCAGACTATTGAACTTTTGACTCTCAGCTCTACTTTGGATCCAAGGAATGGTTATAAATTCTTTAATATTGATGATATTTGCAATCTTGCAGAAAAATATTATCCTCTTGATTTTACTGATCAAGAAAAAATAAATTTGAGATTTCAATAAAAATATTTTTATTTTGAGAAAGTAAATCATCCACAGCCTCAAAATTTGTTGTCTTTTTTAGAGTTATATTAAAAATTAGTAGAAATAGAAAAGTTGAAGACTTTTTATCTTATCGATAGATTAGTTCGTCTTATTTTAACTCTTCCAATATCTATAGTAACAAGTGAAAGAGTATTTTTAGCTACGAAGATAATTAAAATAAGATTTCGTAATAAAATGGATGATGAATTTCTTGCAGATAACTTAGTTATTTATATAGAAAAAAATTGCCGAAAACTTTAGCTCGGATTCAATACTTCATGACTTTATGGATTTAAAAGAACATCGCATACTGTTCAGATAAAGATATTTTTTATTTTTTTTATCTATTTAGATACTAAAATAAAATTTTTATTTATTGTACGTAGCATAAGCATCAATGTGCATGGAAGATATCATCGAGAATTTTACGCAATCAAAATTATTTTATAGATGGTGTAAGGTAATTTTTTTACTTATTTTTATTTATACATAAAATTAAATATTTATCAATATTTTTATAATATTTTTGAGTATATATATTTTTATTTTATTATTTATTATAAAATATTTTATTTAAAAATTATTAATATATTATTATTTTGCCCCTCCCCCAACATTTGACGGTAGGCTCCGCCACTACATGCGCCTTTCTCTGTTGGTGCCACCTCCACGCATCCCTCCTTTAGCTGATGCCTCCTTGACATGCATCCCTCCCTCGACCAGTGCTGTCTCCGTGTGTGCCCTTCCTTCGACCGACTCCGCCTCTGTGCGCCTCTCTGCTGGACGACACCTCCAGCAGCATCAAGGCAGTCCTTTCGAACTGCTTCATACCCCTCCATAAGCATGTGCACCTTTGCTAGCACTGGGGCAAGATCGACGGCAAGTCCTACCTCCCACAGGCTTCGCATTCCTCCATTACGCGTCGAGGCTGGATCGTGACAAGTCGCACCTCCCATGCACTTCACACTCCTCCGTCGGGCGCCGAGGCCAGATCGGCAGCACCGAAAGCTCTCATGCACCCTTCTACTAGCATCGAGGCCAGATCGGCAACCCTGCGAATGGCTTCGTGCTCCCCACGCGCCGATGCCTCTTCCGACAACACCGAGGCCAAGGCGACCCAAAGTCAAAAAAGAAAAGAAAAGAAAAAGAAGTATTGGAGGAAATATCTTTTGCCATTCGCAGTATTGGAGGAAATGTCTTTTGGATACATCATCACTCAACTGAAGTCCTGTTATGGGTGCGATACAAGGAAGGGACATATCAGATCGATTTGCTGCAGGGCCATTCTCATTCTCATTATGGATATAATGTTTCCAAATATTCTGCAGAATATAGTGTTCATATTGTTAGGCGGCTATTTACTTGGGCTCCTTCTGCATATCAATTTACATCTTGGTATAAATACTGGGATATTTTACGTTGTATTTTATTAACTAGATATCATTCCTTTTGTCCAACATACTTCAGGAAGGTGGCATGTGCGAATAATATGCAACAAGATTTTTAATGATATTGCTGATAAAGAGAAGAGATCCTTGGCATTAAATGATCTCCACGTTGCAACCTTGCGGGTTTATAAGTGAGGGTTTTTTTGGTTTTGCTATCTGTAATTTTTACCGTTATTAAGAACTTTTTTCCCTAGTGATTTAACCAGCACATTGTGGTAATTTCATCACAGTTCTGCGAACAAACAATTCCTTAGTCCTCATAAGGAACCTCCTTCTGTAGTAGATGTGGCTAATAAAATAGAGGTATTCCTTCTCCAATTTTCGTATTGGCACCTATATATGCATAGGTACAAACATATATACATATATACATACATAATAAATTTTTAGATTAGCATATATTTGTGTGTAGAAATATGTATGTATATGTGAGCTAAATTTGATAATATTTTTGGTGTGTAAGCATTTTATAAATAGTAAATCATATTTCATAGCTCATATTATGGATCTAAGATCTCTACTATCCAATATAGATTTGATCAGATCTGAATGGAGATGTACTCAAGAGTATGTCATCAAATTTTTTAGAGTAACAGCCACAACTGCAGCATTCCTTTTACTATTTGATCTGGGTTTTTTATTGGTTTGGTAATGAATGCAGGCATGCCGCTCACGAGGAATTGAAGCAATAACTCTTGAAGAGTTCTATCGATTAATCATGGAATGGATCAGGAAAGTCTTGCACATTGTTTTTGCAAACAAAGTTTTGGCTGCTTCTTTAGGGGTCCCTGCACTGGCTGCCATCACAAAAAATGATGGAAGGCAACTGCCTCGGATTAAAGATGTTAGCGAGAAGATCCCGACTTCTTTTACTGTTCACCATTTGCTTCGTCGGCGTCATTCTGCCGTAGGCTGTCCGGGTAGACTGGAAGAAAAGAACTCATATTACGAAAATGATTGTTAAATGTTTGATATGCGCTCTCCGATTATTATCTTATTTCTCTCGGTTTGTTTATGGTCTCTTCATTGTATTATCTCTTAGGTATAAGAAGATATGTAGTCCATGGCCATTGTGCTGTGGATGATCTGTAAGTATATCTTAAGTGGGAAATGGTCCAGCTAGCTTAATGCTACTGATGACATGCTTTAGACCAAAATGTAAGAAAATCGTCAAAAAACTTGAAAAGAAAAGTGCTGCAGACATCATCAAAATATGTAGCTATTGATGTACTTTGTTAAAATGAATCAATATTTGCTTTACAAAAGTTCTTGAATGTTGGTAGATAGTAGTACAAATGGATAATAATGGATGTTGAGGATAATTTCGTATTAGCTAAAGACTCATGCATATAAGGACATAAAGTATCTCAAGCTCGGTCTGAGATCGGTTGCCGACCTTTTCTCCAAAATTCAACCAATCATCGGCTACTGATCCCAGCATCGGTCTCCACTCCCAGCTTAGTCTAAGATCTGGTAGGGCTCTTTATAGTCCTATCACGTCATCCCATTTAAAAATAAGAATAGTCATGAGTAAAGCAAAGCAAGCCCTCCACACTCTCGGCTCCTGGTTTGTCAGTTCATATAATTAATAGGTGTAGCCCCACATGCCATAAGGTGATACTACTTATCCAACTTAAGCAGATCTTTGAGGACATTCAATGATTATGCCCATAAATTTCTCCCCATGAACAGCTCTTTAGCCTTCGCCCATAAATAAAGGACCAAGAGGGACCCCTAAGATAGGTGATCTTCTCTTTCCTAAAATGCTCACATTTTCTCTATTGAGTCGAAAACTGAATTGAGTGTTGACGAGTCCCTACTAGAACCACCTCCAGTCAGAAACTACTTTTGTAGGTCCTGCTACCACCATCCCGCTGCCATTGACTTGCCATCACCGCTCGACTCTAGCCAATCCGACCTCGAAATAAAATTTTACATCAACAAAATGATGCTAGAGGGAGGATCCAGATGCATCTACAGGAAGAAGTGAGCATCTAACGAGAGGAGTTTCATCGTGCTACTCCAATGCCGACGAGATTCGGCGTCCACCTCCAAATCAACCAGATGATCCAACCATCCATGCCGTCCATCTCCAAATCAGCCAGATGATCCAACCATCCATGAACTAGTTGATGTCGGCCAGCGCCCTTTGGGATCATCCTCGCTGACATCAAAACTGGGGGGTTCTCAATAAAAAAGGGGATCCTAATCAAGAAGGAAGCTCCAAACAAAAAAGGAGGCCACAACTTCCAAAAAAGAAAAATTACTAGAATTCCTTGACTTTCGAATCATTTCCTCTTTCTTATTTGCATTCAAAATTTAAATTTGAATTCCTACCAGGATCAAAATAAGAAAGGAGATCAGGACATTCAAAAAAAAAGAAAGTCTTTAAATGAAGAAAGAGATCCCAATCAGGGAGAAAGTTAGCCTCCAAACGAAGGGGATCTCCATCAAGAAAGAAGCCCCAAGCAAGAAAGGAGGTCATAACTTCTAAATGAATGCATGTAGTGATCTTAACAGCATATCCCATCCTATCACAAGTGACAGACAAAGAAAGAGATAGAGAGAGAGAGAGAAGGGGAAAAAGGAAAGAAAGAAAGAAAGAGAGAAGTAGGAAGGGAAAGAGATCAATGGCCCACGGCCTTCCATCATGCACTAAGGTAGGATCAGTGGCCTACGGCCTTCCCCATGCACGTACGTGCTCCTCCATCGCACGCCAAAGCTAGATCAGTAGACCATGGTCTCTCTGTTGCTCATCCCACCTCCATCATGCCTCAAGGCCAAATCGGTGGTAGGACTGAGCAAAAAATCGAAATCCAAAGAAACTCACCCAATCCAACCCGATAAACATTAGTTTCAGTCTGTTAAAAAAACTTGAACAAGTTATGACCCATAAAAAATTTGGTTAATTATGGTCGAGTTCAATTTCTACATTTTTAACCCATATGAAACCGAACCCAATTGATCGATATAGTATTTTTAATACTTAAATATTTAAAAATTAAAAATTAACAATTATAACATATTATGTATTGATTTATAGATATTATGAAATTATTATATTCTAGTTTCTATATGAATTTAATGGTGTATTAGTTTATAATGCTTAAAATAAATATTAGATCAATATTGAAGTCCAAACCGACATAACCTACCTAAATCCGCTACAAATCGTTAACTTTAGTTTCAAACAGTTTATATATGATAAACGGTTGGTAGTGGATTGGATTTTTTTCAACTACATTAGATTCGGTTAGGTCAAATTTTTCTCTTAACCCAATCCAACCTGACCCATGCTCAGCCCTAATCGATGGCCCCAAAGCTCTTCAATGCCCCTCCACATGCACGTGCACTCTTCTACCTTTTCTAGCACCCAGATCAATGGCCCTATGCCTCCCACACATCCCCACGCGCTAGGCTCCGCCAGATCAACAGCCTCAGGGCTCTCCAGTGCCCGTCCTTTGGTCGATGCTTCCTCGACGTGTGCCTCCCTCAGTCGACGATGCCTCCATGTGACCCTTCTTCAGCTGATGCCTCCTCAGCATGCGCCTCCCTCTATCGGTGCCACCTCCATGTGACCCTCCTTCAACTGATGCCTCCTCGACATGCACCCCTCCCTCGGCCAGCACTGCCTCCGTGCATGCCCCTCCTTCAGTCGACTCCACCTCTGTGCGCCCCTCTCTTGGACAATGCCTCCAGCATGCTCCTCCTGCAGCATCAAGGTGGCCCTCTCAAACTGCTTCATGCCCCTCCATGCGCATGTGCACTTTTGCTAGCATCGAGGCCAAATCAATGGCAAGTCATGCCTCCCACCGGCTTTGCACTCCTATATTGTGCACCGAGGCTAGATTGATGGCAAGTCGCACCTTCCATGCACTTCACACTCCTCCGTCGTGCGCTGAGGCTGGATCGGCAACACCGAAAGCTCCCATGCACCCTTCTGCTAGCACTGAGGCTAGATCGGCAACCCCACAAATGGCTTCATGCTCCCTGCACATCGATGCCTCTTCTAACGGGATCGAGGCTAAGCTGATCCAAAGTTAACAAAGAAAAGAAAAGAAAAAGAAGAAGAAGAACAAAGAGTCTGATATAAAATCGAAACCAAAGTAATCTAAGGTAAAATCTGATGGAAAATATATCCTAAAGTCAATTATCAGCCTGTTAATGATTGTGCTAATCTTATAAATATAAATAATTTATTAATGAGTAAAATATTTATTCTAGCATTTTTCATCACAAAATTTACATCTTCTAATGAACTTTTGTATTATGATGAAGTCCTTAGGACTATTTAGATTCAATAAAGAAAGGATTTATCGATTAGTTCTTACACTGTTCGAGATCAAATGATACATTATTAATCAGGATGACAACTTTTATCGAGTATAGATCATTGTATGCCATATAGGTTGGCTATCTTCTTGACCAAGAAGTGTGAAGATACTGGTATGGCATACAAGTGAGATGTAGGGGTACAATATTACTGAACGTGACTAACTTCGGAACATTCTGCTATCAAAAATTGCTTTGATGGGATATGAGTATAAGTATTTCTTAGATCTGAGATTGCCATAATGGCTTGCAAGCAACTCATTATACTTTGGTATCGGACTATCTGAATTTTTAATTCAGTAATGAAAGATTTTTGAGCATAGTCAAGTACTTGTGAAGTCGGTAAGTGATTAAAATGGGATTGACCATTCTAAAAAGTTTGGAGATAATGTATCCCTGCATTTCAATTTTGCAAAATCTTGATCAGGATAATCCATATAATGGATTTGGTATTTTAAAATACAATGTGGATGACCTATTTTGGATTGATAGTTAAATCCTGAGTCATTTTATAAGCATTTATGATCAAGAAGATGAATTATATGAAAATTATATCCATATGAATTCTAAGAGTGTTGCTTTATACATCAACCTATTCGGCCATTAGGTATCATTACTAGATGATCATTTTGATTGATATAAAAATTATTCTTGTGCTACCAGCTTAGTTTCAAACCTATAGGATCACACAAATAAAAGATCATGATCTAATCGAATGGTTGATTAACGATTAAGAATCATTTTTGAGTCAAACAATCAATACGATTGATGTTTAACCTAGTACAAGTATTGCAGAAGAATCGATTAAAAATTAGATTGCTAATTGGCTCAATCTGATTGAGCTAAAGGACTGAGATCAAGTCTAATTGAATATGATTCAATTAGATTTGATTTAGGTTTGATTGGATCAAGTCTAATTAATTTATTGGATAAGTCAACTGCAAGAAAGAATAATTCTCAATTGAATTAGGACTTGAATACACCTAATTTTTAATTTAATTAAAAAATTTAAATTTAAATTTAATTTAATTTAATTTAATTTTTAATTAATTTAGGAACACCATTAATTAGATTGCATCAAGATCTATTTTAATTGGGTTAAAGATTTGATTTGATTAGTCAAAACATCAAGTCCTTGCTTGACTAGGACTACTCTCCTTGCGCCACCAAGCCCTCTCATCTCTCCATGAATTTTGGAATGAGATCCCACCCCTTTGCCCCTTGTCTCTCTTGGATGGTTTGTGATTTTAGATTTAATCAAAACTAACAAGTAGTTTTGAATCCAAACTCTATTTGATAGAGTTTGTTATGAACCAAAACTCTTCCTCTTTGTGGCTCCAACTCTCCTTATTTCATTCTAAAATTTTTGTAGAAAAAAGTGAAATTCATTGTGTGCCAAATACTTAGAGTGTACGCCAAAAGAGTTTGAGGAGGTGCCCAAGAGTTGGGTGCCTCAATCCTAGTCCTATTTGGATAATCCTTTCTAGGTATTTGACCTAAAAGGGACTCTTCGCTAACTCTCTATAAAAAGGCTCTTTGGGCTGAGAATTTTAGAGGTTTTACATCAGAGAAAGAGGGTCTTGGGCATGGAAGCTTTGGGCGCAAGAGAGATCTAGGCATAGGATTTTGAAAAGGCACAATTTGTTGTGCTTAGGTGAGAGGAAAGGCCTAAAGAAGAATGGTCTTCTTTAGGGTTTGTGTTTTCAATCTTCTTCCACCAATTTTCTAAGAGAAAAATATAATAAAGAAGATTCTTCCAGATCCTCCCTTCTCCTCCTTTGATCTTTGAAAAGTTCAAGTCATTTGAAAAAGAAGATTCGGTATCAACCATCATAGAAGGATCAGCACAGTGCTAGCACACTGTGTTAATTCAATATTGCTGGACTTTGAATTATAATCAAGATTTCATATAGATTTTCTGTAGAGATCAGATACATGTGTGGCTCGAAGCGACAACCTCAGCCTCAGATTAGAAAGTAAAAATCCAAATCCATGAAAAAGATATTAAGATTTGATCTCAATTGTAAACTAGATCAAATTTAGCTTTCTATTCGATGTTGATTTGATCAACATTATTGTTTCTTCTTTTATTTAATTTTTAAATTTATATGCATGCATAAATTATATCATTAGATCTGAGATCTAGAATTTATCTATATTTTTTATAGATTAATTAGATTAATCTTATGCTTTTGCTGTTAGAATTTTGAAAAAGTTTCAAAATACATACTAGAATCCTAGATTTTTCCTTCAATTGATATTAGAGCCTAGATCTTTTTGATATAATTTTTATGTATATTTTATATTATTTATTTAGATTTGATCTAAATAAGAATCTAAAATTAAATCTATAATTAAAGTTTTAGATTGTATGGATTAATTTTATAAGGTTGTCATGCTATAAGGTTTACCCCTTATAGTGTAAAGATTATCTTAGTACATCCTAATCTAAAAATCATAAATTTTTAAATTTGATCTAAGAGATTTTATGATTTAACTGAAAGTATTTCAATTTAAATTTTATAATCATAAATATATTAGATTTGATCTAAGATAATTTATGATTATTTAAAATTAAAATTATTTTAATTTAATGTTCATGATCATAAATATGTTTAGATTAGATCTAAAGTAAATTCATGTTTACATTAAATTTGTATATTGATTATGAATCAAACATGTAACTGGTTGATAGAACTATATTATAAAAATATTTTATAAATATAAAAATTATTTTTGAAATACCGAACCCTAATTCTTAGTCCAAAACTTAATTAAGAATTAAGAATTATTTATTTAGAATTTAGAATTATGAATTGAAGATCCTAAGTCACAAATTATAACATTTAGATTAATGAGTTAGAGTGAATTAGGTTCATTAATTGGGTAAGACCTAAGGATCTTAGATTAAAGAATAGACTTAATTAAAAAATTAATTAAATCTAATTAATAGTTATCTTAGATTAGGTCAAGATCTCTATAGATCAATTACAATAGTTGTAGTTGATCAAATCCATGTCTTTAACGAGAACCAAATAGACTTGATTATTGGCTAAGCGATTTAGCCCAATTTGTTAAGTGGATTCAATAAAAACTAATTAACCAGTTGGTGTCTAAGGTAAGTCTGGCAGCTTTGATCGGTGGTCTTTAATTGGGAGCTACTTGCATTGATTCGATCTTTGACGAGTTAATGGCATATCCCTCTCATCGATCTCACTTACCTGGCCTTCTCGATAAAATTATATTTTGATCAGATCACTTGACAATTCGAGCTGATTTATATTGTTGCCCAGAGGAACAACCCAAGAAGAAGGATGAATTGGATTTTTCAAAAATTTTTGGTTTACTAAATATATGTGCAGAACTTAAATATTGATATGTTGAAAATGCAGTAATTTAAATATGTAGAAAATAATAGTAATTGAATGAAAGAATTACATACACAAAAATTTAAAATTTTTATAGTGGTTCAGTGTCAAACCCAACACCTACATCCACTCCTTAAGTACTCCACTTAAGAATTCTACTATAATCTCCAAGATTACAGCAAGATTATTTTCACTGAGCTTACAATCTAAATCTAGTTGGTTTTATGGGCTAACTAACCAAAACCTAATCCTAAGCCACTCTTAGGCTTGTACAAATCTAATTCAAGACTTGGATGAGCCTATCCCCCAAGTTTTAATCCTTGTGAAACTTAAAATATAAAAATTTTGAAGTACAAAAATTTAAAGTGAAACAAACTCCTTGAAGAGCATATTTGAAGCTTTAATGCACAAGCTGAGTTGTTGGAAGGCTTTAGCAATGAATGCTCCCTTTCTTCACTTGAGAATGCCTTGATTGCATAGCTGGTTGAGTGGTTGAATAGCAATGAAGGTTCTTTAAGACGCACACTATTTGGATTGCACACAGATTTTCAAAAAGGTTGCTGATGTTTTCACTTTCTTGCTTTTATATCTTGAATTCCTAAGCCTTAATCTAATATTTGAAGTCTTCTAATCTAAGTTAAGAACTCCAAAAATAGATTTCTAGCTATTGAAACATCAGAAAAAGTCATTTAGAGCATCCAAAATAAAATCTGGACAGTTCTAAAAACTAGCCATTGGGGCTATTAGAAACTCGGGAGTCGACTTTCTAAAGTCTTGAGTCAACTCCAGCTGTAGGATGAAAAATTCTAAAGCTCAAGAGTCGACTCCCCAAAGTCTTAAGTCGACTCTAGTTGTAGGATGAAAAATTTTGACTCTCTGTATTTCTGTCCCGTGCCAGTTCTACATGTCGGAGTCGACTCTTGGACTTCGTGAGTCGACTCCAGTTGTAGGATAAAAAATTTTACATTCTGTTCTTGGACTGCTATCTTTTCTGAGACATGAGTCGGCTCCTGCTTTTCGTGAGTCAACTCCTCCATGAGTTAACTCCTGGTCAACTCCTGCGGTAGGGTTTATACTAAAGTCTTCTATTTTAAGCGTGGTGCTTGTTTGAGCCCGTGAGTCGGCTTCTGCCAATTTAGAGTCGACTCCTGATCTATGTCAAATGCTGAAACTGTTCTAAATTTATCTTTAAACTTTTTTTGAGTTAGTTCATGACTCAATACTCTTTAAAAATATTTGGCTTGATCTCTTTTTGTTCATTTTTCTTAGTTCTTTCAATCAAACATGGAGTATCATTAAAATGAGTTTTTGTTCTTCCTGAACTTTATCTTAAACATTTCAATCAAGTTGTTAGTATCAAAAATTGATTTAAATATTTTATTATTCATCAAAATTATACCTAGGATCAACATTCTTCCACTTTTTGATGATGACAAAATCTTTGAGTTCATGCATAACATTTGCAAATTCAAAAAGCATTCAGAGTGAAGAAAATAACATTCCATATCTATAACAAATGCAAATTCAAATTATATAGAAGTTCATTCATTTTAAAGTGATTTATTATTTTAATTTTAAGGATCCTCTCCCTTTCTATTCATTGAAAGTAAAATGTACCATCAATTTAGAAGTTTTAGAATTTTATGATACGTGCCATTAATGTGCCACGAGTATGCCATTGGTGTGCCATGCCATTAGTGTGCCATAATTTCAAAATGTCAAAGTATATATCAATTATAAATTTTCAAAATGTGCCATATTTTCAGAATATTAATATATATGTGTCATATTTTCAGAATTTTAAAATTTATCATTTGTTGCACTAGTTTTATGTCCTCTCTCTTTCTTTATGCTTATCTTTTTCTTCTTCATTTTGTGTGTACTCTTCCTTTCTTTATGCTTATCTTTTTCTCCCTCTTTTTGTCATCATCAAGAAATTAAGGACAAAGATTAGATATATAAAAGCAGACATGCATAGATAGATGGAAAGGAATACAATGTCTATAGGAGCATGTACTGCATACAAAATGGGACTCAAGCAGTACATCACTTTCATAAAGCATAAATAAGATAAAGTATCATCAACTAACATCAAGATGATACATACATCATGGTTAAGTCCTAATAACATCACATATATATAAACTAAGACCTACATAAGGTAACCTAGGTCCTAGTAGATCGGTCAGATGGAACATCCAGTGTCGTGGAGGAGTTGGCTCTAGTCACTCTCCTACTCCTAGTGCGAGTGGATGATCCTCCAGCTTGGATATATGTCCTAAGGGGTCTAGGAGGAGGCTGTGTGGTAGGTGGTAGATCGGATGCACCAAAAGAAGGCTCAAAAATTGAAGGTTGAACAAAGAAAATATCTAGATCTACCTCAACTATGTCAGCAACTGTTGTAGATGCTGCTGCCTCAACCGCTGCTTCTGCTTCTGCTGCTGCTGTAGTGGTTGCTATTGCCACCAATCCTGGTGGAGCATGGGTCCTTAGAAGATCTACCAACTATCCCATGGAAGCTAGAAGTGATGTGATCAAATCTGGGGATATGCTGGATCTCTCCCTCTGCTGAGCTGAGTCAAACGCCTAACCTCAGATGCTAGTGATAAGTGGTAAAAATATACTAATAAAAGTATTAAATTATAAAATAAATTAATCTATTTTATTAAAAATTGATATTTTTATTAATTTTATATAGGAAAGAAGGCTACCAATGTGAAGATCTTATTTTTCTGATTCTGATAAAAAAAATTTCAGATAAAACAGACTTCAAACGAGCCCAGAATCGAATTTAAAAAAAAAAAAAAAATGCAGACGCAATGCTAATGTCAGGATGACGTCGGCATTTTTCGCGGCGCACGGTGGACCTTATGAAGGGTAATTTGGGAATTTCACAGCATAAAGAGCGCACTGATTGGTTAAAAAATACGGCGGTCCATGCAATACCGGGCTCGCGCACGGTCTATGGAGGGTAATTTGGGAATTCTGGCTGATCCAACGGATGGTTTTCACTGAAGCTTGATCGGATGGCCGAAAAAAAGGCGCTGATGGACGGCATCCGCAACTCTCGATCGAGATCCAACGGTCGAGATTCATCCCGATGTAAAACTAAAGGTCTGAAGGCTTATTTTAACGCGATCGGACAGTCCAAATTTGATCCAATGGTTGATCCAACGGCTGATATTAAATCCAACTTGATCTAGGTTATTTTAAGGGGTTTCTGAGTGATTTTTGGACCGTTTGATCACCATCCAATGGCCAGAATTACCCAGATCTTAATTTGAGTTATTTTGAGAGTTTTAAACCTAGTTTTTGATGGACTTTGGGGGAAAATCAAATTTTTTATCTATAAAAACCTATGGTTGTCGTGAAAAAAAAAGGAATTAGAGAGAGAGACAAAGAGAGAGATGGGGAGAAAGAGAGAAAGAGGGAGAAAAGGAGAGAGAGAAAAAAAGAGGAGAGAGATAAAAAAAAGAAAAGTGATTTGTAAGAAAATCAAAAAGAATTTTTGATTTTTCTTCGACGATCAAGATATCGATCAAGGAGTCTCTTCTTCTTCGCCAAATTCTCCACATCAAGAGCAGCAGACAATCAATTTCAACAATCAAACAGTCTAATTTCTCTATGCTTTTTATTTTATTTGCTGTTTTTGAATTTGTTATCATGAACTAAATTTTATTTTACTAAGGCTAAGGTGTAGCCACTCTTTTGATGCAATATTCAATATGACTTATTTTTAAATTTTATTCATGAGGAGTATATAAATCTGATCTTAATGCATTTAGATTACTGACCATCTTCTAATTGATCTGATGAACATAGATGTTATGGACCAAGTACATCTATGTTAATGCTTCTTGATTATATACCTTGTATTATGAATCAAATTAGAATTCATATGCATGCAGGAATTTTAGTGTGCTTTGGATGCAGCGTATTTTAATTAGAGGATTTCACAAAATCTAATACATTAATATTTATTTAAATTACACCTAGACCAAAGGATAATTAATAAATATTAATAGTTTTGCTATGCCTGGACCAAAGGATAGTGAATAAATTAGGAGACTCCACCGTCACATGAAATAATATTAATCTAAAAATCTAAATATTGTATTGACTGAGTTGGTAAACCAATTGCCTTAGTAATCCATTGTTCTTGAATTTAAAATCCTAATAATTTACACTCTCTCTATTTAATTAAAAACTTTTAATTATTTTTTATTTTTTTTAATTTTTTATTCTCATAAATCGATCTTCTAAATAAAGCATAGGAAAGAGCTTTTCAGTACTTATTTTCCAATCCTCTAGGGATTATACTCTACTCATTCACTTTATTACTTGATCGATTGGTGCACTTGCCATAGCTATAAATTAGCACGCATCAAGTTTTTGGCATCATTGCCGGGAATTGTGTCTAAAATAATATTAAAATTTTGATCCTAGATTTATTTTTAGAAATTTATTTTTAATTTTTATTATTAAAAAAAAAAATTGTGTATGACACATACTGGACATAGTAACTTACTACCTTTAGATCCAGAAATTGAAAGAACCATTAGAAGACAACAACAAGAGAGAAACATGGCAGCTGAAGATCCTAACGACATCAATCTAGGATTGGATATGGCGACTGAAGGATAGCATGAAGCTATTCGACCAGTACATCATTCATTAAATTATTACATCACACCATCTATAGCCGATGCAGCTTTGAGCATCAGGAGACCGCCTGTACGAGCAAACAACTTCGAAATAAAGCCGACAATGATCCAGATGATTCAATCAACTGTCCAATTCAGTGGACACGTGCATGATGATCCGAATGCCCATATTTCTAATTTTCTTGAACTTTGTGATACTTTTAAAATTAATGGGGTGTCGGATGATGCTATTAGATTAAGGTTATTTCCTTTATCTTTACGGGATAAAGCTAAAAATTGGCTTCATTCTCTTCCTGTAGGTTCTATCATAACTTGGGATGTTCTAGCCTAAAAATTCTTAGCCAAGTACTTTCCACCTTCCAAAATTGCTAAGATGCACAACGATATCACTTCTTTTATGCAGATGAACATATAGACACTATATGAGGCTTGGGAGCATTTCAAGGAACTACTGAGGAGATGTCCATATCATCAACTACCCATATGGCTTCAGGTACAAACTTTCTATAATGGTTTATCTCCTACTAATTGATCTATGATTGATGCAGCAGTAGGAGGAACCATTAACCGAAAAATGGAGGAAGAAGCCTTCGATCTGATTGATGAGATGGCATCAAATAGCTATCAATGGCAGATAGAGCGCATGATGCCAAAAAGACTAGCAGCTGTGCAGGGAGTAGATTGCGTGCCAACCTTACTAGCTGAAATTGCAGCCCTTAAAGCCGAAGTCAACAACTTGAAGGAAATAGCTATGCATATTCAGAGCATTACTTGTAACCTATGTGGAGGAGGACATGATACGAGCAATTGTCAGACAGATAATCCTTTTGCTAAAACAACTGATACAGCTAATTATATTGGTAATTTTTTTAGGCCGCAACATAATACCTACTCCAACACATATAATCAAGGGTGGAGGCAGCACCTAAATTTCTCATGGAGCAATCAAAATGCAGCACAACAGCCACCCCCAGGATTCTAAGTACCTGAAAAGAAGTCTAACATGGAAGAGCTGATGGTCAAATTTATGCAAAACCAAGAAGCAACTATAAAAAATTTGGAAGCCAAACTTAGGCAGGACCAAACAGCAGCAATTCAAAACTTGGAGATGCAAATAGGACAAATGGCTAAAATAATCTCCGAGAGACCTCAGGGATCCTTGCCAAGCAATACGGAGACAAATCCAAGGGAGCAAGTCAATGCTATCACCCTATGAAGTGGTACAAAGCTGGAGGAGTCACATCAGAAGAATGAGACTGAAGAGCCAACTACAAATAAGGAACCATCAACTCAAATTCGTCAGTCACCAAAACAACCAGTAGATGGATGGTCTCAGGTATACGATTTGCTGATCCAAATGTGAAGCCCTACGTGCTGCCACTACCATTCTCAGAGAGACAAATACAGCATCCAGATAAGGAATTTTTTAATTTTTTCAAAATTTTAAAGAATTTATATATTAATATTCCTTTTGTAGATGCTATTACTCAAATGCCCAGGTACGCCAAGTTTCTCAAAAAAATCTTAACAAATAAGAAAATGCTGAAGGAGTATGAGAGAATAAATTTGAATGAAGAATGCTCAGCAATATTTCAAAATAAATTACCACAGAAGCTAAAAGATCCAGGGAGTTTTACTATCCCTTGCATTATTGATGATTATAGTTTTGATAAAATTTTATGTGATTTAGGAGCAAGTATTAATCTCATGCCTTTTTCTATTTTCAGGAAGCTGGGTCTAGGAGAATCAAAGCCTACCACTATTACTCTTTAATTAGCCGACAGATCCATTAAATATCTAAGAGGTATAGTGGAGGATGTCTTGGTAAAGGTAAACAAGTTTATTTTTTCTGTTGATTTTATTGTTCTTGATATGGAAGAAGATTATGATGTACCCCTTATTTTAGAAAGACCCTTTTTAGCTACTGGAGGAGCTTTAATAGATGTTCAACAAAAAAATTAATTTTTAGAGTCCAAGATGAACAAGTTACTTTTAATGTTTTTAAAGATACTAAACATCCTGATGATAATCAAACTTATTTTTTAATTGACATTATTGACAATCCATTATATGAGAATTCTGTAGAAAATAGATTTGAGACTATAAAAGCGAGCAATGTCAAATTGAAAGAAGACTCGATCAAACATGAAAGTATTCCAATTGAAGTGGTATCGGATTGATCCACTTTAGAACTTAAAGAAAGTCAAGCTGAAGACTATAAATCAGAACTACTAGATAGGTTGTTTCTTCTTTTTTTAGTTTTGATCATTTTTTTTTTTCTTTTATTTTTTTAGTAATTTATTGTTGCTCTTTTACTGCTCTGATGTGTATTTTCAATTTTGCAGAAAAATCAATGAGAACTCAAGCAAAATTTCAAAGCTCCAAAGAACCAGACTGAATAAAATCAGGTGTATTCCTTCCTGTCCTTTATTACATCATTTATTTTTCTTTCTCTTTTAAGACAATGTAGAATAATAATTAATAAAAAAAATATATATATGTAAAGAAGAAAATCTTGAGCAAGATAAACTAGATAAGTGATAAAAGATAGAATTATTTGCTAATGATTGTAAAGAGTTAAAGAAGTAGATTATTTGGTCAACTTTTAGCAAGCCTACTTAGGTCATTAAAAGATTATTAGCACTTTTTATTGCACATGCACACTAATAAGGCAAAGTAGGTATTAATTATAAGGTCAACTGAGGATTCAATTATCACTGAAAATTGATAATTAATATACATTCTAATAAAAGAAACTTGAATTTAAGGAAAGAGCTACCTGCCTATAAATAAAGTGCAAAAGACAGAGTATATGTGGATTGCCCAAAGCCTAGTAACTGGATCTCTGCACCTAGGTCAAGTGTGAAAATTCACATAAAACGGTGAAGGAAAGTCCAGGATGCTCAGCACAGTAAAAAAAAAAAAAAAAAAAAAGAAAAGAAAAGGCAGTGTGAAAGCTACCTTAATTCATGAGTATAAAATTGAGAATGTATAGAAAATTGACCAAAATAGGTGATAAGAGAGAATACTTTTGTTCTTTTAATTTAATACTGAAATGCTAAAGTTAGTCATCATGAACATAAGTGCTATAGATCTTTGATGTACTCTAAGAAAGTTTTTAATTGTATTGATTGAAAAATTTACTTCTGAAGCTCAATGCTTAGTTAGCAGTATTTTCTAAACTTTTTGACCTTTAATCCTAGATTTTATCTTTGTAATGGATAATTTTATTGAAATATGGTATTAAATAAAACATTGCTAAGGGACTAGCAATGACTAAGTTGGAGGGTGTGATAAGTGGTAAAAATATACAAATAAAAGTATTAAATTATAAAATAAATTAATCTATTTTATTAGAAATTAATACTTTTATTAATTTTATATAGGAAAGAAGGCCACCAATGTGAAGATCTTATTTTTTTGATTCTGATGAAAAAAATTTCAGACAAAACGGACTTCAAACGAGCCCAGAATCGAATTTCAAAAAAAAAAAAAAAAAAACTGCAGACGCAATGCTGACGTCAGGATGATGTCAGCATTTTTCTCGGCGCACGGTGGACCTTCTGAAGGATAATTCGGGAATTTCACAGCATAAAGAGCGCGCTGATTGGTTCAAGAATGCGGTGGTTTATGCAACACCGGGCTCGCGCACGGTCCACGGAGGGCAATTTGGGAATTCTGGCTGATCTAACGGGCGGTTTTCACTGAAGCTTGATCGGATGGCATAAAAGAAGGCGCTGATGGACGACATCCACAGCTCCCGATCGAGATCTAACGGTCGAGATTTATCCCGACGTAAAACTAAAAGTCTGAAGGCTTATTTCAACGCGATCGGACGGTCCAGATTTGATCCAACGGCTGATATTAAATCCAACTTGATCTGAGTTATTTTAAGGAGTTTCTGAGTGATTTTTGGACCGTTTGATCACCATCCAACAGTCAGAATTATCCAGATCTTAATTTGAGTTGTTTTGAGTCTTAAACCTAGTTTTTGATGGACTTTGGGGGAAAATCAAATTCTTTATCTATAAAAACCTATGGTTGTCGTGAAAAAAAAAGGAATTAGAGAGAGACAAAGAGAGAGATGGGGAGAAAGAGAGAGGGAGAAAAAAGAGAGAGAGAAAGAAAGAGGAGAGAGATAAAAAAAAAAGAAAAATGATTTGTGAGAAAATCAAAAAGGATTTTTGATTTTTCTTCGACGATCAAGACATCGATCAAGGAGCCTCTTCTTCTTCGCCAAATTCTCCACATCAAAAGCAGCAGACAATCAATTTCAACAATCAAACAGTCTAATTTCTCTGTGCCTTTTATTTTATTTGCTGTTTTTGAATTTGTTATCATGAACTAAATTTTATTTTACTAAGGCTAAGGTGTAGCCACTCTTTTGATGCAATATTCAGTATGACTTATTTTTAAATTTTATTCATGAGGAGTATATAAATCTGATCTTAATGCTTTTAGATTACTGGCCATCTTCTAATTGATCTGATGAACATAGATGTTACGGACCAAGTACATCTATGTTAATGCTTCTTGATTATATACCTTGTATTATAAATCAAATTAGAATTCATATGCATGCAAAAATTTTAGTGCGCTTTGGACGCAGCGTATTTTAATTAGAGGGTTTTACTAAATCTAATGCATTAATATTTATTTAAATTACACCTGAACCAAAGGATAATTAATAAATATTAATAGTTTTGCTATGCCTGGATCAAAGGATAGTGAATAAATTAGGAGACTCCACCGTCACATGAAATAATATTAATCTAAAAATCTGAATATTTTATTGACTGAGTTGGTGAACCGATTGCCTTAGTAATCCATTGCTCTTGAATTTAAAATCCTAATAATTTACACTCTCTCTATTTAATTAAAAACTTTTAATTATTTTTTATTTTTTTTAATTTCTTATTCTCATAAATTGATCTTCTAAATAAAGCATAGAAAAGAGCTTTTCAGTACTTATTTTCCAATCCTCTAGGGACGATACTCTACTCATTTACTTTATTACTTGATCGACTGGTGCACTTGCCATAGCTATAAATTAGCATGCATCAGCTAGCCTAGCTATCTTAATCTACATCTCCTCCATATGAGATCTCAATCCATCTAAAATAGTGTGGATGATCCGGATGACCTGATCATCGATAGTCTGATCTGGTGGAGGATGAGTAGTGACAGATGGACTTAGGGGAGTGGTGAATAGGTCTACGGCTGGCTTAGTCAGAGGGTATATCAGAGGAACATCTGCAGTCTAACTAGGTCCGACTCCATCTTGGGTTTGTGGTTGCTTCTGTCTAGAAGCTCTCTTGATCCAATTGTCATTCAGCTTTCGATAGCCTATCCTAGTGAGTGTTTTCTCCCCATATATATCAGTATGTCTCAAATGTAAAGATAGCTCTCCCTCAAAATCAATTCCAACCTCTCTAAAGACTGAGGTCAGTGCTATACCATAAGAGAGACATGTTCTAGCCCTGCCTACTTCATCCCTCATCTATCTAAAAATCAGCAATAGGAGGTTGAGCTGCATACCTCGGACAATGTAATTCATAATCCCAATCACCTTATCTAAAACTAGATTGAATCCACTGATTTTAGGAAAGACAATCCGAGAAACAATGTGATTAAGAACTCTCATTTCTATGGACAAACTATTAGCTTCCAGTTTTGTGATTCCCTCAACATATTTCAACCCAGTGATCAATCTAAGGGCAAAATTTCTATCAAATGGCCACTGTGGTGCTACTCCCTCTGTGGGCAAATCCTAAATCTATCCAAGTCTTTTAGGTGTGAGGCGAAAGGCGACTCTCTTTATCGTACTCTTCAAATCATCCTCGCCCCTAGTCATACATCTATAGAACTCTCTGACTAAATGAGGATAGGTGGGTTGATTGATGGAGAAGAAACATTTCCACTACTGGTTTTGGATCTAAGTGCTGATTATCAAACCTTTTCGATCAAAAAATCAAAAGTCAACATTCCTACCGGTGGTTACTTGTCGATCCAAAAGTGATGGAGAAGGAGGAGCAAGTGACTGAGGAACTATGTCACCTTCATTGTAGTCGGAATCCTCCTCACTTGAAGATTCTTGCTGCTCAGTCGACTGTAGTCTTCTTCGGATGACTTGGATTTTTCTCTTTGGCCCCATTCTGCATGGGTGGAGGATGAATCCAAGAGAGATCATGAAGGAGACAGGTGGAGGTATCGATGGAGGGTCTCTCATGATCTTAGAATAGTTCTAGGGTTGAACAGTGAAGGGGTGAGGTGAAATGAGGAGGAGAGGACTCGGGTTTAAAGACTAGGTTTTCGATCATGAGTCGATCCAGGTTTCCATGACTGGAGTCAACCATGAGTCGATCATGAGTCGACTCCAGGTTAAGTAGTGCGAAATTTTGATTTTTCACAAAAGGAGGATAGATGCATCTGATTGAGAGATAGTTAAGAATTGAGTCTGATAAATCAATAGTCTTATAAAATATGAGATTTTTATGAGAGTTTAGAGAGAGGACATGATTTTAAATCAATCAACAAATTCACTAGATAAAATCCTTAGAGAACTATAGAGAGATCTCTAATTCATATGAGAGCTATTGGATCAAGAGAATCTAGTTTTGGTCTTAATCTAAGTGATAGCACATTCCTAGTTCTCTCCTAATTATGCTAAACCTCTCTTTATTAAGGGGTTTAGTAAAGATATTTGCTAATTACTTATTTGTACTAACAAATTCAAGTACACATCATTATTTTGCACATGATTTCTTATGAAATAGTATCTTATTTCAATATATTTGGATCTATAGTATTGAATTGGATTTTTAGTTAGATTAATCGCACTAGTGTTATCATATCTTATTGAAATTTTATTAAGTTTTATGTCAAAGTCTTTAAGTTATTATTTTATCTATAAAATTTGAGCAGAACAACTTCCAGCAGTAATATATTTAGCTTCAGCTATAGATAATGCTATTGAGTATTATTTCTTGCTAAACCATGAAATTAGATTAACTCCTAAAAATTGACAAATGCCACTAGTACTCTTCCTATCTAATTTACATCTAGCAAAATCAGAATCGATATATTTAATTAATTCTAAAGATGACAATTTATCATACCAAAGTTCAGCATTCAGTGTTCCAGATAAGTATTTAAATATTCTTTTAACAGCTAAGGCATGAGATTCTTTAGGATTATATTGATATCTAGCACATATATACACACTAAACATAATATCAGATCTATTTGTAGTAAGATAGAGCAATGATCCTATCATACCTCTATATAATTTTGTATCAATTTTCTTATCATTTTCATCTTTATCAAGCTTGCAAGAGGGGCTCATTGGTGTGCCAATTAGTTTTGAGTTATCCATTCCAAACTTCTTCAAGATTTTTCTTGTGTACTTTGTTTGGTTGATGAAGATTTTCTCTTCACTTTGCTTGATCTGGAGTCTAAGAAAGAAGTTCAGTTTATCCATCATGCTCATCTCAAACTCTTTCTACATAAGCTTGGCAAACTCTTGGCAAAGACTTTCATTAGTAGCACCAAAAATAATATTATCTACATAGATTTGTACTACCAATAAGTCCTTATTTTTATTCTTTAAAAATAGTCTTATCTACATTTTCTTTAGAGAATTTATTATCAATTAAAAATTTACTTAGTCTTTCATATCATGCTCTAGGTGCTTATTTCAAACCATAGAATGCCTTATGTAGTTTATAAACATGATTAAGATATTCATGACTTTCAAATTTGAATGGTTGTTCTACATAAACTTCTTCGACTATGTATCCATTTAAAAATATACTTTTAACATCCATTTGGTTTAATTTGAAGTTTATGAAACATGCAAATGCAAGTAGTAACCTAATTGCCTCTAATCTAGCAATAAGAGCAAAGGTTTTATCAAAATTAATATCTTCCTCTTGATTATATACTTTGACCACTAATCTAACTTTATTTCTAGTGATTATTTTATTTTTATTTAATTTATTTCTAAATACCTATTTAGTTCTAATAACTAGATAATCACTTGGTCTATTAACTAAGGTACAAATTTTATTTCTTTCAAATTAATTTAATTATTCATGCATTGCATTTATCCAATTTGGATCATTTTCGACTTATTCTATAGTTTTAGGTTCAATTTGAGATATAAAGGCTAGATAGTTATTGATATTTCTCAAAGATGCATGAGTTCTTACCCCTTATGATGGATTACCGATAATTTGATTTTTGGGGTGGCCAAGGATATACCTTTATTTCTTTGATAGACTTTAAGTTTGAGTATCATTAGGATTTTCATCTTTAGGTTCAGCTTCCTTCTCTTCTTTGTTATCCTGAGTAGTTGATTTCTTGAGTGTAATTTCTTTCACTCCTTTCTCAATTATTCCTGCATCATCATTAGCTATATCCTCTTTTTTAGAAGATAAATTATTAGTTTCATCAAATACCATATGTATAGATTCTTCAACAACTAGTGTATGTTTGTTAAAGATCCTATATGCTTTACTAGAGATGAAATATTCTAAGAAAATGCCTTCATTAGATTTTGCATCAAATTTACCGAAGTTATCTTTGCCATTATTTAGAACAAAGCATTTGCAACTAAAAATATGAAAGTAACTAATACTTGATTTTCTATTTTTTCATAGTTCATAAGGGATTTTTTTTAATATCGATCTTATTAATGCTCTATTGAGAACATAACATGCTGTATTGATAGCTTCAGTCCAAAAATATCTTTGGAGATGGTTTTTACACAACATGATTCCGGCCATTTTCTCTACGGTTCTATTTTTTGTTTCAATAATTTCATTTTGTTGGAGTGTTCTAGGAGCGGAAAAATTATGTTCAATCCTCATTTTATTACAAAAAGTTTCAAAATGTTAGTTTTCAAACTTTGTTTCATGATCACTTCTAATACAAACAATAGAAAGGTTCTTTTCATTTGAAATTTTCTTGAAAAATTTAATAAATGCAGAAAGTGCTTTATCCTTTTGTACTAAAAATAAAATTCAAGTGAATCTCGAAAAATCATCTGCAATTACAAGTCCATATTTCTTACCACCTAGGCTTGTGGTTCTAGTTGGTCCAAATAAATCCATGTGAAGTAGTTCAAAGGATCTAAAAGTTAAAATAATATTTTTTGATTTAAAAGAGCTTCTAATTTATTTTTCTAATTGACATACATCACATATTTTATTTTTCTTAAAATTAAGTTTCGGCAAATATTTTATAGGATCCCTTTTGATTAGCTTAGAAATTAAATCTATGCTAGCATGTCCTAGTCTACAATGCTATAGCCAACTATCTTCATTGATTTTAGCATTCATTGCAATTAAGCATTGACTTCTTTTGGTGGAAGAGTCATCTAAATCTACGAAGTATACATTTTCATATCTATGTCCAATAAAAATTATACTATTATCAATAGGACTAGTGACAATGCACATGAGTGATTCAAAAACAACTTTAAATCTTTTATCGTAAAGTTGACTTATACTTAATAAGTTATGCTTTAATCCATCTACTAAGAGTACATTATCTATAAAGGTAGAAGGAGTGATACATATTTTACCACTATCAATAATGTATCCTTTGGCATTATCACCAAAGATCACAACTCCTCCTTCCTTAGCTTCAAGAGTGATAAAATGCTTCTTCTTATCCATCATATGTCTTGAGCAGCCATTATCTAGATACCATTTTTTTTTCTTCCTATCGACTACAAGACACACCTGTAATCAAAAATCAAGTGGAGATTTTAGGTATCTAAGTCATCTTGGATTCTTTAGGGTTAGTAACCATGGTTCCTTTGGAAATCCATACCTTTTTAATGTTTAGACTATTTCTCATTTTTCTAAAATTGCGAACATAGGATTTTTATCCAGTTTTTTCATGGCAAAAATAGATTGATTTTTGTGAGGTTGAAGATGGATCATTTACAAAAAAATTCTTTAGAAATTTCTATTTCTTTTGAGTTCTAAAATCAAATTCTGCTTTATTAAAGACAGCTTTTTGATTATTAAGTAATAATTATAGTTTTTTAGAACTTAATATAAATTTATCAACTATAGGTTTATATTTTCTTTCTTTAGATTCTGATTTTTTATAGAAATAACATCTTTTTCTCTTAATATTTTTTTCTTTTTCTTGATTAGATTTTGATTGATTGATTTCAAATTTTTATTTTTCAAGGTTAACGTTTTTAGATCATTATACAATTCATAAAATGCTTCTTGCAACTCATCAAATAAAAATTTTGATTGAGTGTTAAGTGTTACCTCATTCTCTTGAGCCATGAGACATAAATTGACTATTTCTTGTCCCTTTTCATTTGAACTTGAATCTTCATTATCACTCTATGTTGCAATCATTATTTTTTTCTTTATTTTCTTAAAAGATTTCTTCAGTAGGGGACAGTTTGCCTTGAAATGACTCGATTTCTTGCATTCAAAACATGTAAGCTACTCCTTATCTTTATCTCGATCTTTACTAGCTTCACCTTTGGAGAAGGATTTTCTCTTGAAGTTTGGTCTTTTCTTTCTTTTGAATCTTCTAAATTTTCTGGTTAGAAGAGCCATCTCTTTATCTTCACCTTCTTCCTCGAAATCTTCACTTTCTTCATCTTCTTCCTTCGCTACTGACTTGAGGGCCATAGTCTTCTTTTTCTTGACTTCATCTTTCAAGTTTTATTTTATGGTTGACTCATATGTCATGAGAGAATCAAGAAGCTCCTCGAGGGGTAAGATGTTAAGATCCTAAGCTTCTTGTATAGTCATCACCTTCGCCTTCCAAGTTTAAAGAAGAGACCTAAGGATTTTTTTCACAAGTTCACTATTAGTGTATAATTTTTCTAAGCTTTTGAGTCCATTTATAATATCAATAAATCATATAAATATTTTGATAATTCTTTTGGTTGATTCTATTTTAAAAAATTCATACTTATGCACTAACATATTTATTTTAGATTTTTTTAGTTGATTGGTACCCTCATGAGTAACCTTAAGTCTATCCCATTTTTCTTTAGCTGAAAGATAATTTGAAATTTGATTAAATTCATTGGCATCAAATGAGCAATAAAGCACATTCATTGCTTTAGCATTCAATTGAGCCAATTTCTTATCATTTTCATCCCAATCTCTTTCAAAATTGAAAATTATGTTACCATCAATGCTAATTATAGGTGTGTATGGTCCATTAATTATGGCACTCTATAGATCATAATCAAGTGCTTGAATAAATATGCGCATGTATATCTTCCAATATGTGTAGTTAGAATCATTAAATAAGGGTGGCATATTTGTGGACTATCCTACCATTAGGGAGACATTCAATTGAAATATCATTTTGATTGATTACTCTAAATTAAATGAATAATAAATAATATGAGAGCACATGCTTTGATACCACTTGTTGCCCAAAGGAACAACCCAAGAAGGGGGTGAATTAGGTTTTTCAAAAATTTTTGATTTATTAAATGTATGTGCAGAACTTAAATATTGATATGCTGAAAATATAGTAATTTAAATATGTAAAAAATAATAGTAACTGAAGAAAAGAATCACATAAAAATTCAAGATTTTTATAGTGATTCGGTGTCAAATCCAACACCAATGTCCACTCCTCAAGCTCTTCACTTGAGAATTCAATTATAATCTTCAAGATTATAGTAAGATTGTTTTCACCAGACTCACAATCTAAATCCAATTGATTTTACAGGCTAACCAACCAAAATCTAACCCCAAGCCATTCCTAGGCTTGTACAAATCTAATTCAAGGCTTGAATGAGCCTATCTCCCAAATTTCAATCCTTTTAAAACTTGAAATATAGAAATTTTGAAGTATAGAAATTTAAAGTGAAACAAACTCCTTAAAGAGCATATTTGAAGCTTTAATGCACAAGCTGAGTTATTAAAGGACTTTAGCAATGAATGCTCCCTTCTTTTACTTAAGAATATCTTGATTGCACAGTCGGTTGAGTGGTTGAACAACAATAAAGACTTTTTAAGGCTCACTATTTGGACTGCACACAGATTTTCAAAAGGTTACTGATATTTTCTACTTTTTTGCTTTTATATCTTGAGTTTCCAAGCCTTAATCTGATCTTAGAAGTTTTCTAATCTAAGTTAGAAACTCCAAAAATAGATTTGTAGCCATTAGAATATTAGAAAAATCATTTAGAGCATCGAAAATAAAATTTGGATAGTTTTGAAAACTAGTCGTTGGGGCTATCAGAAACTCAAGAGTTAACTCACCAAAATCTTGAGTCAACTCCAGCTGCAGGATGAAAAATTCTAAAGCTCGAGAGTCTACTTTTCAAAGTCTTGAGTAGACTCCAGTTGCAGGATGAAAAATTATGATTATCTGTATTTTTTATCCCATGCTAGTTCTGCATGCCAGAGTCAACTTCTGAACTTCGTAAGTCGACTCCAGTCGTAAGATAAAAAATTCTATATTCTAATCTTGGACTGATATCTTTTTTAAGATATGAGTTGGCTCCTACTTTTCGTGTATCGACTCCTCTATGAGTCGACTCCTGGTCGACTCCCATGTAGAGTTCATACTAAAGTCTTCTGTTTTGAGCCTAGTGCCTATCTGAGCTCGTAAGTCGGCTCCTGCCAATTTGGAGTTGACTCTTGATCTATGCCAAATATTGAAATCATGCTAAATTTATCTTTAAACTTTCTTTGAGTTGGTTCATGACTCAATACTCTTTAAAAATATTTGGCTTGATCTCTTTTTGCTCTTTTCTCTTGGTTCTTTCAATCAAACATGGAGCATCATTGAAATGAGTTCCTATTCTTTCTGAACTTTGTCTTAAACATTTCAACCAAGTTGTTAGTACCAAAAATTGATTCAAATATTTTGTTATTCATCAAAATAATATCTAGGGTCAACATATGTCAGCTAGATAAATCGGTATGATTGATTTAGGTACTCTTAGACTAGCCTATTTATGGTTTTCCTTAATCTGACTTAGTAAAGTCAGTGGAAGGATCATGATTAGCTGATTCATCTAACTCTCTTCTCATAAATCAAATTAACCAAATTCTCTAAAATTATTAGATTCTTAAAATAAAATTATGATGATGATTACTAGATCATTGTCTCCCATTAAGTGAGTAATAATGGGTCCACTAGCTTAATGATCATTAAAGGTCCAAAGGCCCAGTGCTTATTGACTATTGGAATTATCATTCATAATATGATTTCTTAGCCGCATCTCTCTAAATAATAGTTAGGTTGATCAATCAAAGTTGGGCTTAATTATTCATTAGTTAGATGAATCAAGTATGGTCATATTAATGGTTAGATCTAACTGGACCTTTTCAATGGAGGCCAAAGCCTACTGATTAGGGACTGGGGCAAAATTAAATTACTAAAAATTATTTAAAAAAATAATTGGTTATAAACCTACGTACCTATAGATGTACATGGGTTGATCAGCTAAAGTCGGACTTGTGTGTAGTCTATATGGATTCTAGTATCCACTAAAAAATTAGAATAATTTCTCAGATTGGAGGTAGAGGCTACCAATTTGAATAAAATAGTGGAAGAATCTTTTAATTAAAGTCTAAATAGTTAGAATTAATAAATCATTTACTAATTAGATTTTAATTTTTTTTATGTCGTTATGGCCACTATCCTGTTGCTCTAATCATTATTAGCAATAACAACCTGGTGGGATCCAACTTCGATAGTTGATACTGAAAGTTGAAGATTATCCTTGAGCATGAATAGATATTGTATATTCTGACAAATTCGACACCGAGAAGCCAGTCCCGAATGCACGTGGCATGGTTAGAGATACTTATTAGAAGTAGCTCAATAATCGAACTACGATGCATTACATCATGCTGGCAGCTATGGGCAATGAGTTCGGTCGTAGGTTTGAGTCAGCTCAGACAGAAGACATGCTTCAAGTATTGAATGAGTCTTTTAGCATACCAGACAATGTTGAGAGGCACAAGACTAGTTGTGCCATCTTCAATGTTAGGATGAGGGATGGAGCTTCAGTCACTGATTATGTATTATATATGATCAAGTTGATTGAGCGTTTGAGTAAGCTTGGCTTTTTCTTGCATGAGCAACTAGAAAAAAATGCTATTCTGAACTCACTGCCCAAGTCATACCCCCCTTCCTTACTCATCATAGAATGACAAAGCCTAAAGTCAATTATCATGGGTTGCTAGGATTGCTTCATAACTTTGAAAAGGATTACCAGCTCCATAAGGAGTCTGTGAACCTGATCGGAGGGTCTTCTTTTGGTTCTTGATCCTTTAAGAAAGAAAAGAAAAACAAGAATAAGAAATCCAAGAAGATGTAACTTTAGGTTGGGACATCAGTACTGGGCTAGACCAAGAAGCCCAAGTCTGATAAGAGTCAAGCAGAGTGCTTCTTCTACAAGAAGTAGGAGCATTAGAAGAAAAACTATCCTCAGTACATTGCCTTCCTAGATCCGAACAGACTAAGAAAGAAGCAAATTATTACTGGACAAGGTGGTTATATGATAACTTCTTGCAATTTCTTTATTTATGATATTACTGACTGGGTATTGGGTATCGAAAGCCCTTATCATATTTGCAATTTATTGCAGCGGTTGCAGGTGTTAAATGTGTGCCTTAGAAGTCAGATTAGCTGATACTTATAATACACTTCTAAGAATAATTTTATAATTTTGACTATAAATTAATAAATAAATTATTTTCTATCATAGTGTGTATTTAAAGTGTCTGTGATACATCCTTTGAGTTAATGATAATGACATTCATAGTTTAAAGAGTTAAAAATTTAAGACATGAATTTTTATAATTAACTTATAAACTACTCCTGATCATTGGATCATCACGAAGATGGTGATCGATCTGAAAGGTTGATGTACGTTCGCTTTCTTAGGATAGATGTGTCTTGAGTCTACGGTGTAGAGACACTGAAGCAAGAGTATAGATACTCATTAGAGAACGAGGATACTGAGCATGACCACCTCGAGCAGTCATGAGGAAGTCTACCTTCTCGTCGATGACTGACTCATTACTGTAGTGGTGTGTCTGATTCTTTGACTTGAGGTGCATCAGTAGTTCACCTTGAGGGTATTATAGTTTGACTATACCATAACTCGATCTCCTAGCCATTCGAAATCCTGAGGTGTATGTTGGCTATAGCATGTTCATTATAGGAATTGGATTGCACCAATAGAAAATCTATCTACCTCGATGGATAAGGAGTAGCCCTATGATAATCATGAGATTGAGTTCTTAAGTCGATAGCCATGGTAGAGTGAAGATGATAAAAAAAGTTTTCATTAGAGTTTCACATTGGACTCGAATTGAATGATTAATTCATATGATGGATATTTGATTTGATAAGTTTACCATAATCCTAATTCAGTCGGGGCTCAAGATAGAAGAATCCAATCACATAAGTAGCTGCACTGAGAGGTTCGCTTTCAGTTCTGATGGATTGCCACCATATACTACTAGGTATCACTAGTGGATTTTGGAAGCAATTAGAATGATTTAGATGATCGATCATTCTAATTGTATGAATCAAAAAAGTTTTGGTCCATCGAAAGATGTTTCAATGATGTTGATGATAGAGATCATGAGATATCTCATTATCATATAAAACTAAACCTAACTGGATCATACAAATAAGGGTTTGGATCTGGATGTCATCAATTGGACTAACTCAGTTTAATTGATTTGGATTATATTCAATTAGGTTCAAGAAAATCGTACTAGCACACGATTGAGCCTAACATTCTTCTTTTGTGATTATTTTAGTTTATCTCGACTAAGCCAAATTTATTTGGGCTCACTTAAAAATCTTATCTTAGTCTGATTGAAGCTTGTCTAGATTAGAAAAGGATTGTCTTAATTCATTAGATGGATTTAAGATAGCACCTGCCAATTCTTATCACCTGCTAATTTCTATTTTGGACATTGGTCAATAGTTGACCCTGGACACCTGGACATGGGGCCACGTGTCATGCACCTATAGGAGAGCACTTGGAGCTCTTGTCCCCCTACTAAAAGAGGTAAGAGAGAGGGTGCATGCAACCCTAGGCATGTGCCCCATGTGGATAAGGGATGGAATCCCATACAGATGGGACTCTAGGATGTTTTGATATGATCAAACACTAAAGACTTTAGCTTTATCCTGTCTTGGTGCCACCTATGTGGATTTTTTAGGAACTCTCATCTGATTGGATCAGATAACATCATCCTACCAATCAAATTTAGATATGATTGAATGGAGGCCTCTGATTGGCTGGAATGATGTGGCACTGCTTGGCGCAGCAGGATCTATTTAAATCCTATCTGCGCCTAGAGTTAGAGAGCTTTTTCTTTTCACCATGTCGCAAGACTGCCCTCCTCTATTCCATGCCTTCCTCTAATCCTCTCTCTCCTCTCCACGCCCAAAGAAGTTGGGCATGGGTTCAAGTGCAATCCAAGGAAGAAAGGCATCCAGATCAGGAAGAAGGCAGTATTGCTGAAAGAGACGACCGCTGCTTCTTCAAAGTAGTTTTATAGAACTTCAAGATCAGATCCAGATCTAATTTTTGAAGAGATGATTTAGAAGGAGAAGACCTTCAGATCTTGTTCGAGTGGACACTAGTAGAGGCCAGGCACATGCGTGGCTCCTTCTAGAACCTCAAGATCATTATAAGATAATCTGATTACCCAAAACAAAGATATGAAATTAAATTAGATTTAATTTTATTTTTAATTCTTAATATCAGATTTTTAGGATCAAATCTGAGATGTCTCAAATTTTATTAGGATTGTAGAAATTTTTTTAAAAATATTTCTTCAGATCCAATCAGATCTGAACGATCCTATGCAAGAAAAATATGATTTTTTCTTCAACTAGTATTAGAGCTAGGTTGATAGTTCATCAGATCTATTTTAGATCTGATTTAATTCTTATGTATAATCTGATATTAAAAAATTTTAGATGTCACATTAGATATGATTAGATCTAAAATTAGAAAATTAAAAATTTTATGATTTAGATCTATAGTGTATGAGATGCATGACTAGACTAGGAATAGAATAGTTTTATGTATAGTCTAATATAATTATATTATTAAATTAATTAAATATAAATTTAGATCTAATTTATTTTTTTTGATATTATAATTATTATAATCAAATCTAAAAATTAAAAAATAAAATTTTTAATTTTTATTTTATTCATATGAGATATGAAAGATGCATGCTTGGACTAGGTATAGAATAGTTCTATAAAATATCTAGAATAGTTTTATTTTTGATATGATCAAATTTAAAATTTTATTTTTTAGATTTAATATGTGATATTTTAGATCTGAAAGTATGCAAGTTTAATTTAGTTATGATGCTTGAGATGTATGCAAAATATATATAAGTTAGATCATTAATTATATATATGATATATGATTTAGATCTAACTAGTTTTATAGTAAAAATTATATTTTTGATTAAGATGTTCTCCTTGGCCGTCCGATCATCAAAATAAAGTTGGATTTAAAGGCCCTCTCCTCCCATTCAATGGGATGTTCTTATGATGTGTAGGGATGCTGTGCGTTCGTTCTTAATCAGAAATCAAAACTTATTTTTCTATGAAATTCTAGATCCTAAAACTCTAAAATTTTATTACATGTTTTATTCATGAATCCAAAACTTAGTTAAGAATTAAGATTATGAAATTAATTAGATCTAAAAATTATAAATTTTTAGATCTAAGACATATTCATAAAATTGGGTTCGGGCTTGGGTAGCTCAATTAGGTCTAGCGGTTGATCAAACTGAATCAAGAGTTGGTTATGTGGGATCAAAAAAAGCTTAGATTTGACTAGCCTAATAGGATTAAGTCTAGATCAAGATTAAATCATATTGAGATGTGACTCAATTAAGTCAAGACCTAATTTGGCTCCACGGTTCGAGCCTGAAGGCTAATCCAATTGATTTCGATTCGATAATTTTATGTTTAAGGTAAGTTTGGCAGATATGATCGATTGGTTTTTAATTAGAAGCTACTCGATCTGAATGCGTTCTTGTACGAGTTAATGACATATCCCTTCCATCCGATCTTACTTACTTGGCCATATTTATGTCGATCACAGTCTGATTAGAGGTGGCTAACAATTTGAGCCAACCCATGCCACTAGGTTAGTCATAATTGTTATGACTAAGTCAAGTCAAGTTTAAAGAGATCTAAATTAAATCTTCCTAAGAAAATATTAAGTCTAAGGTCTTCCACCATTATAGATGTATGGGCTCTTTTCGGAGTTGATTGTTCTCGACTGGATACAGTGGTTCAGTTGCATCGAAAAGATGCAACTATATCTATTAGGCATTGGATGCTACGGGTTGGAGGATGGGTTGGGCTTAATATTTTGGATATGATGAGGAACCTAATCAGAAATTTAATTTGTATAAATGGTGGATCTGACTTAACTAAGAAGTGGATTAATATTTCAGACATGGTGAGATTCATGAATTAGAGATCAGGTTTGCGTGCATTATGATTAGAGAATCATTGAACAAGAGTTGTTCACTCATCGATTGATCAATCACCAATAATCGTTAGATGAGGTGATGAGCTAGTCGGTGGGACCGCACCATCCACTAGAAATCAATAATCATAAAGATTTTTGCATCTATGTCAAGAAAGTGTAGGAATCTAAGAAAATAGTGGAAGTCTAATTTATTTAAAAATGAAACTTCTAAACATATTGATTAAGTCTAATTATAAAATCTAATTAGAAACTTTGACTCTTTATAGGAAGATGTTTGCATCCAATCCACTAATCCATATTCTAGACATCCATAGATTGACCAAAACCAACTACAAAGATTGGCTCTAAAACTTTAAAATTATTTTGGATTTTGATAAATTAACTCATGTGTTAGAATAGGATCCTCCGACCTTACTAGCCTATCCATCTATTGATCAGAGAGCGTCTCTCGAGAAGTGGATGGATGAAGATAACAAAGTCAGGTATTACATATTGGGCTCGATGTCTGATGAGCTCCAGCATCAACATGAAGATATTAAGACTAGCTATCAAATGTTGGCTCATCTTCAAGAGTTGTTTGGTGAACAGAGTCGTACAGCTAAATATCAAATCACTAAAAGACTATTTAAGACTCAGATACGTGATGGACAGTCGGTTCAAGATCATTATCTGATAATGATCAAGGACTTAGAAGAGCTTAAGAAGCTCAATATAAAGTTAGATCAGGATCTGTAGATTGATATAATTCTGCAGTCCTTGACTGATGCGTATGGGCAGTTCATCATGAACTATCATATGCATAAACTTTAGAATATCTTGACTGAGCTCATGAACATGCTGGTTACTATTGAGATTTCTATAAAAGATTCTAAAGGCTCAGTACTTATTGTGGAGCAGACTTTCTCCAAGAAAAAATCTTTTAAAAAGAAGAAGAAGTCCGTGAAGAAGTAGAAGGTGGATGGTGGAAAGAAGAAGGCAAAGCCAAAGAAGAAGGCTGGTGATAAAGAAAAATATTTTTATTATAATACTGACGATCATTAGAAGCAGAACTATCCTTTGTACCTGACCAGCCTGAAGAACAAGAATAAGACAGGTCCTTTTGGACGTATGCTCATTATAGAATCTAATCTTATAGTTTTTTTTGCATCCAGTTGGATGCTTGACTCTGGTTCTAGTGCTCACTTGTATACTTCTATGCAGCATCTTGTAGATAGTAGGAGGCTGAGGGATAGTGAGATGGTCCTATGCATTGAGAATGGAGCAAGAGTTGCTACTATAGTCGTGAAAATCTACCCTCTATGATTATCGTTAGGATTAAATTTAGTTCTTAAAAACTATTTTTATGTGCCTGCAGCAAGCAAAAATTTAATTTCTGTTTCATTTTTAGCATAAAAAGGCTATGTAATTAATTTTTTTAAGGACCATTGTAATATGCTTTATGAAAAAAATAAAATTGCAAGTAGTTTTTTCATAAATGGTCTCTATCAGTTACATATTGATGTTTCTATTTTTAATATCGAGTAAAATTTGAATGCTATAGGATTAAAATGATCTATGGATAGTTTAAATGATAGGTATCTTTGGCACCTTAGGCTAGTTCATATAGCTGAAGATAGGATTAACAAATTGAAGAAATTTGGGCTATTGAGTTCGTTGACTTTTGAGTCATATCCAATTTATGAATCATGCCTTCATGGCAAAATGATCAAGCTCTCTTTTATAGGATATGAAAAAAGGATCACAGACCTGCTTGCCCTAGTAAATACTAATGTATGCGGCCCATTTGATGTGCCGGTCAGGGGCAATTATGTATATTTCATCATCTTTATCGATGATTTATCTTGGTACGGATATGTATATTTGATGCGATATGAGTTTGAAGCTTTTGAAAAATTCAAAAAATTCAGATTCGAAGTAGAAAAATAAATAAAAAATCTATTAAGGTTCTTCGATCAGATCGAGGAGGCGAATATCTTAGTCAAAAATTTTTAGACTATCTTAAAGACAATGGTATAGTCTCTCAATGGACATTACCTGGAATGCCTCAACTCAACGAGATTTCAGAACAGAGAAATCAGACTCTATTAGATATGGTCCGATCCATGATGAGCTTTACCGATCTTCTTGAGTTTCTTTAGGGACATAGTCTGATGACTGTTATATATTTATTGAATAGAATTTTCTCTAAGATCATTCCTACCACACCGTATGAGATATGGCATGGTAAGAAACCAAGTCTGAGTCATCTCAGAATTTAGGGGTTGTCCGGCTCATGTCAAAAGACAACAAGCAGACAAGTTAGAGTCTTAGGTACCTTTAGAGCTTTGATTTATAGGATATCCTAAAGAGTCATTCGGATATTATTTCTATCTTCCGAAAGATTACAATGTAATTATGAGTTGACATACCATCTTTCTTGAAAAATAGTTTATTCAAGATGGTGGCATTGGAAAGGTAGATTAAGCTCGAGGAGAAAGTCTCACAAGTTCGATGAGCTAAGGACCTAATTGGAACCCAAATCAGATTGAGCCAACCATAGAACACTACTTTCTCCACCTCATAGATCAAGTAAAATTTTCGTCCTCCTAAAAGATACTTAGGTACTATATCAGAAGATGTAGAGGAAATATTATTCACAAAAAATAGGGCTCATGGTGATGATCCCAAAACTTATGACGAGACAATATCAGATATCAACTTCGAGAAATGGTTAGAGGCAATGAGGTCAAAAATTGACTTAATGCGTTTGAATCAAGTCTGAATTTTGGTAGATCCACCTAAAGGTATAGTACCTATTGGATGTAAATAGATCTTCAAGAAAAAGATAAGTATCGATAGAAATGTAGAGACATTCAAAGCAAGGCTCGTAGCAAAAGGGTATACTCAATGCGAAGGCATTGACTATCAGGATACTTTTTTGCTAGTAACCATGCTCAAATCCATCCATACATTGCTTGCTGTTGCAGTCTATTTTGATTATGAAATATGGCAGATGGATGTGAAAATGATATTTTTAAATAGATATCTTGAGGAAGATATCTATATGAAACAACCGTTAGGTTTTACATCCACTGATAATGATCATAAGGTATGCAAGCTGCAAAGATCCATATATGGACTTAAGCAAGCATCTCGAAGCTGGAATGCTCATTTCAATAATGTAATCAAATCATTTGGATTCATCAAAAATGAGGAGGAGCCCTGTATTTTCAAAAAGATTAGTGGGAGCACTATTGTCTTTCTCTTACTATACGTGGATGACATCCTCCTAATTAGAAATGATATTTTCATGTTGACTACAGTCAAAATATGGTTGTCTAAGGAGTTCTCTATGAAAGATTTAGGAGAGGCATCCTTTATTCTGAGGATTAAGGTCTATAGGGATAGATCGAATAGGATGTTGGGTCTCTCACAGAAAATGTACATAGAGGAGGTGCTAAAGAGGTTTAGCATAGAAAACTCTAAGAGAGATTTAGTACCCTTCAGACATGGCATTCATCTCTCCAAGAAGATGTGCCCTAGCACACCTGAGGAGATTGAACACATGAGCAAGATCCCTTATGCTTCAATAATAGAGAGCCTTATGTATGCCATGCTATGTATACGACCTGATATTGCCCATGTTGTGAGTGTCATGAGCAGGTATCAATCGAATCCAGGTGAAGAGCACTGGACTTCTATGAAATATATCCTTAAGTACTTGAGAAAGACTAAGAATATATTCCTAGTCTTTGGTAATGGAGAAATCTAGGTCCAGGGGTATACATACTCGAATTTCATATCTGACATAGATGATCAAAAGTTGACATTTGAAAGTCTATTTATTTGTAATGGTGGAGCTATCAGCTGCAAGAGTTCTAAGCAGACGGTGATAGCAGACTCCACCATGGAAGAAGAAGACATTGCTGCATTGGAGGCTACAAAGAAGGCATTCTGATACAAGAAGTTCACCGTAGAGCTTGGAGTGATGCCATTAGATACCATCCCTCTATACTACGATAATAATAGTGCCATAGCCCTAGCTAAGGAGTCGAGGTTTCATCATAAATCCAAGCACATCGAGCGGCGATACCACCTCATCCGCGATTACCTCGAGAAGGGATATGTCGAGGTCAAGAGAGTCGACATTGCAGATAATGCGGCTGACCCACTGACAAAGCCATTGAGCCAGCAGAAGATCAAAGCCCACCTTAAGAAGATGGGACTTAAATTTGTAGTCAATTGGCTTTAGGTCAAATGGGAGTTTGTTAGATGTATACCCTAAAAGCCAAATTGACTGATAATTATAATACACTTCTAATGGCAATTTTATAATTTTGATTATAAATTAATAAATAAATTATTTTCTATCACATTGTGTATTTAAAGTATCTGTGATAAATTCTTTGAGTTAATGGTAATGATAATTCATATTTTCAAGAGTTGAAAATTTAAGACATGAATTTTCATAATTAACTCATAAATTGCTTCCGACCGTAGGATTATCATGAGGATGGTGATCAATTTGGAAGGATGATGTACATTCACTTTTTTTAGAATAGATGTGTCTTGAGTCTATGGTGTGGAGACACCGAAATAAGAGTACAGGTACTCGTTAGAGAATGAGAGTACTGAGTGTGACCACCTCGAGGAGTCATAAGAAAATCTACCTTCTCATCGATGACTGACTCGATTGCTGCAGTGGTGTGTCTAGGTTCTTTGACCTGAGGTATATCGATAGTTCATCTTGAAGGTGTTATAGTTTGACTATACCATTAGTTCGATCTCCTAGCCACTATGAAATTCCCTGAGGTGTATGTTGGCTATAACATGTTCATTGTAGGAATTGGATTATACTAATAGGAGATCTATTTATCTCGATAGATAAGAACTAGCCCTATGATAATCATGAGATTGAGTCCTTAAGCCCATGGCCATGGCAGAGTGAAGATGATAGAAAGAGTTTTTATTAGAGAATTTCACATTGGACTCGAATCGAATGATTACATTTATATGACAGAGACTATTGGGTTTGACGAGTTTACCTTAACCCTAATCTGAGTCGGAGCTCAAGATAAAAAAATCCAATCACACAGGTAGTTGCATCGAGAGGTTTGCTTTTGATTTTGATGGGTTGTCACCATATACTGCTAGGTGTCACTAGTAGATTTTGGGAGCAATTAGAATGATTTAGATGATCAATTATTCTAATTGTATGAATCAGAAAAATTTTGGTCCATCGAAATGTGTTTCGATGATGTCGATGATAGAGATCACAATATGTCTCATTATCATAAGAAACTGAACCTAACTGGATCACACAAATAAGAATTTGGGTCTAGATATGATTAATTGGACTAATCCAGTTCAATTGATTTGGATTAGATCCAATTAGGTTTAAGAAAATCGTGCTAGCATACGATTGAACCTAACATTCTCCTTTTGTAATCATTTTAGTTCATCTCGACTGAGCCAAATTTATTTGGACTCACTCAGTAACCTTATCTTAGTCTGATTGGAGCTTGTCTAGATCAAAAAAAGGATTATGTTAATTCATTAGATGGATTTAAGATAGCACCTACCAATTTCTATCACCTACTAATTCTTGTTTTGGACATTGGTCAACAGTTGACCCTAGATACCTGGAGATGGGGCCATGTGTCATACGCCTATAGGAGAGCACTTGGGGCTCTTGTCCCCTTGCTAAAAGAGGTAAGAGAGAGGGTGCTCACCTATATGTGGATAAGGGATGGAGTCCCATATACATGGGACTCCTTGGTATTTTGATATGATCAAACACTAGGGGCTCTAAAGACTTCATCTTTATCCAGTCTTGGCGCCACCTATGTGAATTTTTTAGGGACTGTCATCTGATTGGATCAGATGATATCATCCCACCAATTAGATTTAGATCTGATTGAATGAAAGCCTCTGATTATCGGGATGATGTAGCACTACATGGCGCAGGAGGATCTATTTAAACCCTGTTTGCGCCTAGAGTTAGAGAGCTTTTTCTTTTCACCATGATGCAAGGCTGCCCTCCTCTATTCTATGCCTCCCTCTGATCCTCTCTCTCTCCTCTCCACATCCAAAGGAGTTGGGCATGAGTTCAAGTGCAATCCAAGGAAGAAAGGCGTCCAGATTAGGAAGAAGGCAGCACTACTGAAAGAGACGACCGCTGCTTCTTCAAAGTAGTTTTGAAGAACTTCAAGATCAGATCCAGATCTAATTTTTGAAGAGATAATTTATAAGGAGAAGATCTTTAGATTCTGTCTGAGTGGACATTGGTAGAGGCCAGGCACGTGCGTGGCTCCTTCCAGAATTTTAGGATCAATCAAGATCATCGTAGGATAATCTGATTACCCAAAATAAAAGTATGAAATTAAATTAGATTTAGTTTTATTTTTAATTCTTAATATCATATCTTTAGGATCAGATCTGAGATATCTCAGATCTAATTAGGATTGTAGAAATTTTTTTTAAAATATTCCTTCAAATCTAATCAGATCTGAATGATCCTATGCAAAAATAATAGGATTTTTTTTTCAGTAGATCAGTAGGAGATTTGAGTAAGACAAAATATTCTTAAATATTGGAGATAGAAGAAAAGTTTCAGTTCTAGCATTAGGGATCATGAAACTTATATTTGAGTCTCATTTTATTATTCTTAATGATTATTATTTTTGTCCTAGTTTCTTATTGAATATCATTTTTATAGGTCTTTTGGCCAAAAATAATTATAAAATTTTAATAAAAAAAGAATTTTGCGATGTTATTTTAAATAATGTTACAATCTTTTCTGAACATTTGAACAATGATATCTATAAAATATCACAACCTATTAATGTAGTCTACTTCATAGGCAAACATCCAATATTAGATGATGTGTCTGATATCTACTTATGGCACTGTGAGCTAGGTCACATTAATAAGAACAGAATAAATAGATTGACTCAAGAGAAAATTCTCAAAGTCAGTGATTGTGAATCACTTCCAACCTATAAATCTTATTTTCTTAGAAAAATAATAAAATCATCTTTTACTGAAAAAGGTGAGAGAGCCACTAATCTCTTAGGTCTAGTACATTCTGATATATGTAGACCTATGAGCATAAGTGCTAGAGATGGATATTTCTATTTTATTATTTTTATAGACAACCTATCCAGGTATGGGTATATCTATCTGATGAAATATAAGTCAGATTCATATGAAATATTCAAATGATTCTAAGGTGAAGTAGAAAAATAAACTAGGAAGAGTATTAAAACTCTTTGATCTGATCGAGGAGAATATCTTTCTAATGAGTTTCTCATAAATCTAGGAGAGAATGAGATTCTCTTCCAATGGATTCCTCCAAGAATACCACAGCATAATGGTATGTCTAAAAGGAGAAATCGAACTCCATTAGATATGGTCTGATCCATAATGAATTTTGCCAACTTATCGATATCCTTTTAGGGATATGCACTCGAATCAGCTTGCTATCTTCTAAATAGGATTCTCAGTAAGTTTATAGATAAAACTCCATATAAGATATAGATAGGATGTAAGCCAATACTCTCACATCTTAGGATCTAGGAATGCCCAGCTTACATTGAATGTTTAATGATAAACATACTTGAACCTAGGTCTGACAAGTACACTTTCATAGGATACCCCAAAGAAAGTAAAGAATATTACTTCTATCATGCTGATGAATATAAGATGTTCATCAGTTTTAAGACAATCAATTTAGAAAAAAAATTTCTTGGTGAAAGAACTGTTGCCTCCAAAGTTGAACTTAAGGAAGTTCAACGAGTAGAAAAGCCGACACCGATAGCCAAACCTGAACCGGATTTGATTAGATCAAATCCAGAGCCCCCTACACCATTAAGATGATCTGGTAGAATACTGTGTCAGTTAGATAGATACTATGATTTTTTGATTCGAGATGATGATCCTATCAAATTCGATGAGAACGATGAGGATCCGATCACCTATATGGATACAGTGCAGATATCTGATTCTGAGAAATGGCTTAAGATCATGAAATTCAAGATGAAGTTTATGAAGGTCAATGATGTGTGGACATTGGTTAATCCACCGGAAGGGACTAAATCCATTAGGTGTAAATGAGTCTTCAAAAGGAAGAGGGATGCAGATGAAAAGATAGAGACCTATAAAACATGTCTGGTTGCCAGGAAAAATTGTCAATGTTATTGTATTGACTATGATGAGATATTCTTTCCTATGGCAATGCTCAAGTTTATTTGGATTATGCTTGCAATAGCTATCCATGTAGACTATGATATCTAGCAAATCAATGTGAAAACAGCTTTTCTGAATGGAGAGCTAATTGAAGAGGTATATATGATATAATCTGAAGGCATATCTATAGATGAGTCTAAGGTATGCAAGCTTCAGAGATCCATTTATAGATTGAAACAAGTATCTCGGAGTTGGAACATGCATTTTGATAAGGTGATCAAAATGTATGGCTTCATTAAGAATGGAGAAGAGTCCTGCACATAAAAGTAGGCAAATGGTCCAATAATTGTATTTCTTATCTTTTACGTGGATGACATTCTTTTAATAAAAAATGACATCCCCAAACTATAGAAAATAAAAAAATTATAGTTCAAATTTATTATTCTTTTAATCAAGAATGTCATCTCAATTTTTCATGAAGGACTTGGGTGAAGCATCCTACATCCTAGAGATGAAAATCTATAGGGATAAATCTAAGTGTTGCCCAGGTATAGCCATTCAAGAGGGGGGTGAATTGGGTATTTAAGCTTAAGATGTGAGTAAATTGATCTATTTAAGTGCCAAATTAAATAAGCTATGTAATGTGCAGTGAATAAAAGTAATGAAACAAAAGCACACAATCACAAACACAATTATTTTATAATGGTTCGGTGCCAAACTTAGTACCTACATCCACTCCTCAATTATATCCCTTGAAAATTTAACTATAATTCTCAACAAGAATTACAATCCAATTTTTTTAGGGTTCACAATCAAATTTAGTTGATTTTTTCTTGCTCACCAACCAAAATCGTACACGATTATTTTCTGAGCTCACAATCAATCTAGTTGATTTTTTTTGGATCACCAACTAAAATCTCACAAGTGATTATTTTTCTTTGGGCTAACAATCAACCTTAATTAATTTTTACCTTGGCTTATCAATCAAACCACTACAATCATCCAACTCAAGGCTTGGACCAACCCAAGTTTCTCACCCCAAGAAATTTAAAATAAAATATAAAATTATAATAAATAAAATAAAAATAAACTCTTTGAAGCTTAAGAGAAGAAATTCTAGGAGCTTGGCTTGTTGGCTTGATTTCTTCTCTTTGAATGCTTGAGGAAAGTAGTAGATGATCTTCTATAGCAATGGCCTAGCTTCTCTCAAAGTGAGGATGTTAGAAGGACAAACGAATATCTGAGAATCACTCTTCTTTTCTTTTTTGCTCACTTCTTTAGGTTTCTCAAAGAATGCATAATAATCTCTTTAAAAACTATTTTTTAATGCTCCAAGTATTTTCTTATATATTTCAGAGATTTTCCATTATTACAAGTCACTAACATAGACTTCTGAAAGTAATCTAACCATTGGAGAAGAAAAAAATAGCTATTGAAAAGCTTATGGAATGAAAAGCTGCAATTCTAAAAAGTAGCCATTACAGGCACTAGGCTAGCTCAGTTTCAGACTGAGTCGGCTCAGTTTATAGCTGAAATAGCTCAGTCTCTGGGTCTTAAAAATTTTACTTTCTATGCTCTTTGTCTTCTATTTTCACTGAGATTAGGTCGGCTCAGTTCCAGACTGGGTCAGCCCAGTTTGCATACCATGCGTGCCAAAGATAGTTTGTGATCCTTTCTTTTCTAAATAATTTATAGGCTAGACTTATCTTTTTGACTTGATTTTATCTTCATTAAGATGTCAAGTTTGAAGTTTCAAAACTATACATTCTCATAAACATAGTTAGACTTTATAACTTATACTCAAAACTCTTTATCATCATTAAAATCAATCTTTGGATCAACAATCTCTTTTTTTTTTATGATGACAAAATTTTTGAGTATATGTAAATAATATGTAATGAATTTTTAAAAGATTACATATTTAAAAAGCATAAAACCATGAAACAATAAGAACATGCTTCGTTCTAATTAAGCTCAAGCATATACTCAATAATAACTATCCCTCTTTTTGACAACATCAAAAAGAACAACTCAAAAGAAAGTGATTAATAAAATCAATAGAGTAAATTCTTCTTTAATAGTCCAAAATTATTAAACTCCTTCTTTAATATTATAGTCAATTGAGTTCAATTTTTATTCAAAATTTGCTCTCCCTTACTATATGCCATATTTCTTAATTTCATTTCTTGCTTACTCTTGATCAATTTTGTATCTCATAATCAAATTAAAATCATGTTATGAAAAAAAAAATGTCACAAGATTTTGAGTAATTTAATATCTTAAATTCACTTTATTCATTTACCAAATTCACTCCCTCCTTTTGTCATTATAATTATTTGCTATAATTCAAGGTACCAATCGAGTTTGAAAGTATTTCTTTAAGAAGTTCAGCTTATCGAACAAATATGTTAATATTTTAAATTATTCTTAAACTTTAATAATGAAAGTTCATAAATTAATTTTATTCAATATATCTTCAATCATAATCAATTATAATAATATCATCAAAATCAACAAGATAAACATTAAGTCATTTGACATCCAATTGGTGGTATGATAATCAATCAAATCAACTAAGATCAAATTATAAGATTATTGCAAGCTTTGAGAGATCATCAAAATTTATCAATTTACTAAATTTTTGACAATACATGAAAACTATTCAAATTGAGGAATCATAATATACATACATGTTAATGGATCATCAAAATAAATTTAACAATAATTGGTGGTGTGATATCAAAATAAGTTTAGTTTTTACCAAGTATCATCACCTATCCATTTTTATTTTTGAAGCATCCATAGAAATTTACTTTTTTCACTTCATTGGATGCTTTGAGAACCTGCAAAATCATTTGCTAATCTTTGGTATCCAAATCATCTTGGGTCCATTGAGGTTAGAGCACATGGTTACTTTTGGAATCCAAATTTATTTAATTAAAGTATAGTCAATACTTTTAATATTACATTCTAAAATTTTGTGGCCTACTTTATCATATTTGAAATATGTAATTGAATGATTTTTAGTTGAAGCTTTGTTGAGCATATTTTTGTCAAATTTTTATTTTCTTATTGAATCATAACTAATTCTATGTTTGTCAAAAGTAGCTCTTTGATCATTTAAAATGGCTTGAAGCTTTTGAGATTCAATTATAAACTTTTCAATTATGGACTTTAAGCTTTCAATCTCTTTCTTTAGTTTGATATTTTCTTTTAAAAGAGATTTTTCAAATTTACTCTTTTTTTTAGCAAAAAATCTTAGTTTATTAAGTTCTTCTTTCAACTTAAGATTTTCTTCAATCATAGATTTTTTAGATTTTAAAAATCTTTCTTTTTTTAACTAAGAAATTTTTAGATTTAACTATATTATCATTTTTCTTAGTTAGAGTTTTAATTTATTTTAAGAAATTTTCTTTTTCTTTGGCCATGTTTTCCATATTTTTCAAAAAATCTTCTTTTTCATTTAAAATCTTGTCTTTTTGTTCAGCCAAAGAAAGATTAAATTTTTTAAGTTCTTTATTTTATAGCCTTACCTTCTTATATTCATCCATTAACTCATTGAAGGCTTCATATAATTTATTAGAAATAAATTCAAAAAAGTGTTCATGATATACCTCGTCATTTTGAGCCATGAGGCAATAACTTGCTATACCTTCCTCCTCTATCTCATTCTTCTCTTCTTTGCTTTGCTCCCCTTTAATTAATGCTTTTTTTTTGTTTCTTCTTTTTCTTTTTTTTCATCCTCATGAGCTATGAGGCATATGTTGGGATGAGCTTGATTATCCTTTTGGAAGCTTGGTTCTTCTTTTTGATCGGCTTCCTTAAAAGTCATTTTCAATTTCTCCAAAACTTGTTTTGCTAAAATACAAGAAAAAATTAGATTGAACTCATTTATATCTAATAAACAATAAAGTATATTTAAGATCTTAGCATTTAATTGTATTATTTCTTTGTCATGCTCTTTTAATACTTTAGGGATGTATGAGCCATCACCTATGATCCTCCATAGACTATAGTCATATGCTTGTATAAAAATTTTTATCCTAATTTTTCAATAGGTATAATTTGAGCCATTAAAAAGTGAAGGTTTATCTATAAAGTAGCCTTCATTAAAAAAATATTTTATTTTGAATTGTTAAGGTCTTTAGCTCTTGATGGTTAGGTCAACAATTAATAATAGAGCACCTGCTCTGATATCACTTATTGCCCAGGTATGACCATCCAAGAGGGGGGTGAATTAGGTATTTCAAATTTCAAGCTTAAGATATGAGTAAATTAATCTATTTAAGTACCAAATCAAATAAGCTGTGTAATGTACAGTGAATAAAAATAATAAAATAAAAGCATACAATCATAAATATAATCATTTTATAGTGGTTCGGTGTCAAACTCAGCACCTACATCTACTTCCCAAGTATACTCCTTGGGAATTCAACTATAATTCTCAATAAGAATTATAATCCAATTTTTTTCAGACTCACAATCAAATCTAGTTGATTTTTTTTGGCTCACCAACCAAAATCATATATGATTATTTTTCGGACTCACAATCAATCTAATTAGTTTCTCTGGATCACTAACCAAAATCTCATAAGTGATTATTTTTCTGCAGGCTAACAATCAACCCCGATTGATTTTCATTTTGGCTTACCAATCAAATCACTACAATCATCCAACTCAAGACTTGGACCAACCCAAGTTTCTCACCCCAAGAAACTTGAAATAAAATATAAAATTATAATAAACAAAATAAAAACAAACTCTTTGAAACTTAAGAGAAGAAATTCTTGGAACTTGGCTTGTTGGCTTAATTTCTTCTCTTTGAATGCTTGAGAAAAGTCGTAGATGATCTTCTATAGCAATGACCTAGCTTCTCTCAAAGTGAAGATGTTAGAAGGATAAAGGAATATCTGAGAATCACTTCTCTATTATAAGTTACTAACATAGACTTCTAGAAGTGATCTAGTCATTGAATAAAAGAAAATAGCCATCGAAAAGCTTATGAGATGAAACAGCTGCAGTTCTGATAACTAACCGTTACAGGCATTGAGTCGACTCAGTCCTCTGAATCTTGAAAATTTTATTTTCTATGCTCTCCATCTTCTATTTTCACTGAGGCTAGGTCGGCTCAGTTCTAGATTGGATCGGCCCAATTTGCATGCCATGCATGTCAAAGATAGTTTGTAATTCTTTCTTCTTCAAATAATTTATAGGCTAGACTTGCCTTTTTGACTTATTTTTATCTTCATTAAGATGTCGGGTTTGAAGTTTCGAAACTATACATTCTTATAAACATAGTTAGATTTTATAACTTATACCCAAAACTCTTTGTCATCATCAAGATCAATCTTTGGATCAACACTAAGCGAATGCTTGGATTATCCCTGTCCACGTACAAGAAAATTATGCTAAAATGATTTAGCATGAAGAATTTCAAGAGGGGCTATCTTTCGATGGGCCATAAAATTTTTGTCTCTAAGAAAGATTATCCGATAACTCCTAAAGAGAGAGAAAGTATATGAGTAAAATTTCATATACTTCGATAGTGGGATCTATCATATATACTGTTGATGCAGAAATCCGTCGCCGCCGGAGGTCGCCGCAATCGAGGCCGCTGGGCGCCGCCGGGGACCTGCAAAACGAAGTCCCGTCCGGAACCGGTGGGGTGGTGGCTCCGGCAGGACCCTCCGACGGTCAAGTTAGTTTCCGACCAACAGTAATGGAGTGCTCGGAATGAGTTCCGGAGCTTAGAGATGTGGAGGGGAGCTTAGAGAGTCGAGAGTTCAGAGAGCTTAGCCTTAGTATGTCGGGAGGGGTCCTTTTATAGCGGAGCTTAGTTGATGTGACGGCTGTGCCGTCTGCAGAGAGTCGTCGGGCAGCATGGAGTTTGGTACGGAGAGGAAGGCGTCGTCCGGTAGATCGTGGAGCCATACCGGTGAGTCATCCGTGGGAGCCATACCGGCGAGGCGTGGGCCGCATGGAGTCCGTACGGAAGAGGAAGCGTCGTCCGGTGGATCGTGGGAGCCATACCGACGAGGCGTGGGCCGCATGGAGTCCGGTACGGAGAGGAAGCGTCGTCCGGTGGATCGTGGGAGCCATACGCGGTGAGTTCATCGGTGGAGCCATACCGGCGAGGCATGGGCCGCACGGAGTCCGGTACGGAGAGGAAGGCGTCGTCCGGTCCTTGCGCGGCGACAGTTCGTCCAATGGAGTTCGACTTGTAACAGAGTTCGGCCGAGGGGGAAGCTGAGGGAGTTCGTCTGGCTGAAGGGTCGGCCATCTGTAGAGTTCGGCCGCGGGACGGTTGTTGAGGAGTTCGACCGTCGAGAGGCCCGAAGAAGGCTCGGTTGGCCAGTTGAAGGACTTGGGTTGCTAGTTGGTTCGGCCAGGCTTGCTGAGGAGTTCGGTCGCCTAGGGTCGGTCCGAAGGGGTTCGGCCACTTGGGCTCGCCTGAAGTCGGTCCGAAGGAGTTCGGCTGCACGGGCTCTCCTGGGGTCGGTCCGAAGGAGTTCGGTCGTGGGAAGTCCGAAGGAGTTCGGCTTGCATAGGCCTGCCTAGGGTCGGTCCGAAGGAGTTCGGCCGTGGGAAGTCCGAAGGAGTTCGGCTGCATGGGCTCGCCTGGGGTCGGTCTGAAGGAGTTCGGCCGTGGGGGGTTCGAAGGAGTTCGGCTGAAGGAAAACCCGGGAGGAGCTCGGATGGCCGAACGGGCGTCTGGGAGGAGTCCGTCTCCCGAAGAGGTCCAGCCGCTTGGAGTCCGAGAGTCGGCCGTCAGGAATTTGGCTGGCGGTGGGAGTTCGTCCTCTAGGCAGTTCGGCCCGGACCTTGGCGCAGGAGAGTTTGGCCTCTAGCGTTCGCCGTGGTAGGGCTCGGCCTGGCGCTGGCGCTAAAAAGCTCTTCAGCGGCTACTGGTTTACATTTGGCTGAGCGTCGGGCCGGGCTTCGCAGGAGCGGGATTTATCCCCAACAGTAGCCCCCCCACTCCTGAGTTCAAAAATTGAAGAAGGGAGTACCGAAACAGGCGACTGTCGAAGTCTCCTTCCAGGCTCCGCATTTGTTGCAGCTGAAGCTCGGGGGAGGTCTCATCTCCAGCCAATATTGACGCTGAAGTTGAAGCTGAGGCTTGGGGGAGGCCTCATCCCCAGTCGTGTTTGGAGTTGAAGTGGGACTCGTTTCCAGCGAAAATTGGTGAAGCCGACGTTGAGGCCGGAGTCAGTGTCGCCCCCGTGGCCAGGGTCGGAGTTGACATTGCTTCATCAACCGAAGTCGATTCGGGGAGACCTCCTCTTTTGCAGTCAAGGTTATGATCGCTTGGGGGAGATCTCGTCTCCCGCTGATGCTGATACGAAGTTGAAGCTGAGGTCTGAAGAGAGACCTCGTCTTCTGCAGTGAAGCTTGCCGTAAGACTCTGGGGCTCGGCCTTGGACCTCGCTCGCGTCAGGACGAGGTTCTCCTCTTGTTCCCAACGGGCTGTGGGGGCACATGGGGACTGTCGTCCTCGCCTCTCCCCCCCATCCCGTCCTTGGTGGACGGGGGCCTTTCGACTTTTGCTCACCGCTAGGACGAGGTTCTCCTCCGTTCCTAGCCGGCTGTGGGGCACGGTGAGGACCATCATCCTCGCTTCTCCCCCCATCCCGTCCTTCGTGGACGGGGCCTTCGACTTTGCTCACGCTAGACGAGGTTCTCCTCCTGTTCCTAGCCGCTGTGGGGGCACATGAGGACCGTCGTCCTCGCTTCTCCCCCCATCCCGTCTTTGTGAACGGGCCTTTGACTTGCTCGTGCTGGAACGAGGTTCTCCTCCTGTTCCTAGCCGACTGTGGGGGCACATGAGGACCGTCGTCCTCGCGTCTCCCCCATCCCGTCCTTTGTGAAACGGGGCCTTTGACTTTCCTCGTGCTAGGACGAGGTTCTCCTCCTGTTCCTAGCCGGCTGTGGGGGCACATGAGGACCGTCGTCCTCGCTTCTCCCTCCCGTCCTTTGTGAACGGGCCTTTGACTTTGCTCGTGCTAGGACGAGGTTCTCCTCCTGTCCTAGCCGGCTGTGGGGGCACATGAGGACCGTCGTCCTCGCTTCTCCCCCCATCCCGTCCTTTGTGAACGGGGCCTTTGACTTTGCTCGTGCTAGGAAGGTTTCTCCTCCTGTTCCTAGCCGGCTGTGGGGGCAATGGGACCGTCGTCATCGCTTCTCCCCCATCCCGTCCTCTGCGAACGGGGCTTTGACTTTGCTCACGTCAGGACGAGGTTCTCCTCCCGTTCCTAGCGGGACATTTCCGCTTGCTTCTTCTCTTCTCTTTTTCTTCTTTTTTTTTTTTTTTTTTTTTTCTTTTTTTTAGCGACCCTGAAACGATGTGTCGAGCAAAAGGTTTTTATTGAGGGAAACTATTGTGGTACATTCTCAGGTTTCCGAGTTCCAAGGTCGGGGAAGCGTTAGTCCTCCGAGCTCCTTTAGGCGATAGGTTCCAGGTCGGACGACCTCTACCACTTCGTACGGACCTTCCCAATTTGGGACGAGCTTCCTTGACTCTGGGGCTGAGAGACGAGCTGCTCGTCGGAGCACCAAATCCCCAACTCTGAATGCCTTAGTTTTTGACTCTAGAATTGTAATAACCGAGCCACCTTCCGTTGGTAGGTGGCCATCCGGATGCGGGCCGCTTCCCTCTTTTCTTCTAGAAGGTCGAGGTTGGCTCTGAGGTCCTGGGGGTTGATTGCTCGTTGAAGCCCACGAATTCGAGCAGATGGAAGTTTGAGCTCGATCGGGATGACTGCCTCGGTGCCGAAGGCCAAGGCGAAGGGCGTCTCGCCGGTCGGTATCCTCTGCGTTGTTCGGTATGCCCAGAGGACGTGGTAGAGTTCATCTGCCCAGGCCCCCTTTGCCCTGTCGAGCCTCGTTTTGAGGCCTTGCAGCAGGGTCCGATTGGTCACTTCGTTCCTTCCCCATTGGCTTGCGGATGACCACCGACGTGAAGTGGTGGAGACGTTTAGTCCTTCGCAGAACTCGGCAAACCGGGCTCCAGTGAACTGTCGCCCATTATCGGTTATGAGGGCTCGGGGCAGGCCAAATCGGCAGATCAGCGTCTTCCAGACGAAGTTCTGCACCTTGGCCTCGGTGATCTTCGCTAGTGGTTCCGCCTCGACCCACTTGGTAAAGTAGTCAATCGCGACCAGGAGGAACTTCCGTTGCCTGGATGCGTTGGAAAGGGGCCGAGGATGTCCATCCCCCACTGCGCGAAGGGCCAGGGTGCAGTGAGCGGAGTGAGTTCGGATGCCGCTGCTTTGCACGCTGCGTTCTTCCTGGCAGCGGTCACATCTCTTCACGTATTCCGTGGATCACGAAGTAGGGTTGGCCAGTAGTACCCTTGCCGAAGTAGTCTTTGCGATAGGGATCTGGCTCCCGCATGACTTCCGCAGAGTCCTTCGTGGACATCCTGTAGCGCGATGCAGGCCTCAGAGGGTCGGAGCACCTCAGCAGCGGGAGGGAGTACGACCTTTTATATAACCTGCCCTCGTACATGACGTAGCGGAGGCTTGACTCCTGAGCTTCCGAGCTCTCTCCGGTCGTGAGGGAGGACCCTTCTTCGAGGTAGGCGATCAGCGGATCGATCCAGCTGGGCTCGAAGAGTCCGTCCACAGGACGGCCTGAGGTTCCTCGGTGGTCGGGCACTTCAGAGTTTCCAGAAACACCTCTTTTGGTAGTTCGGCCGGGCCAGAGGTGGCCAACTTGGAAGAGGAGGTCAGCCCTTGTATTCCCAGTCCTTGGGATGTGCCGAATGTCGAAGCTGTCGAAGGCTGGTATTAAGTTCTTCACTTCCCGGAGGTACATCACCATGCTTTCCCCCGCGCCTCGTAGCTGCCGCGACCTGACGACCACCAACTGGGAATCGCTATAGACTTGAAGCCGACCACCTTCAATCCCTGGCTATCTGCAGCCCGGCTATCAGCGCTTCATACTCGGCCCCATTATTGATTGTGGGAAACTCGAAGCGCAATGCATACTCGGTGACGATCCCCTCGGGGCTGACCAGGACCAGCCCTGCGCCGGCCCGCTAGAGTTGGACCGAGCCATCCACATGCAGAACCCAGGCGCCTTCAAGAAGGTCGGCCCTCTCTTTCAGGGAAGTCGACCGCCACAGCTCGGCTTCGTTGGGGCCTGGTCTCCCTCCGATGATAGCCTCGCTTGATTCAAGCTCGGCTTCAACTGGTCGGTGCATTCCAGCACGAAGTCCGCCAGTATCTGAGCCTTGATCGATGGCCTGGGTCGGTAATTGAATGTCGAACTCCCGTGAGTTCGATCGCACCATTTGGCGATTCTTCCCTGAAGCGTCTGCTCGGTGGATGAACGGCCCTTATTGGTTGGTCCGTGAGGACCGTGATGGTATGCTCCTGAAAGTAAGGTCGGAGCCTCCTGGCTGCGTCAGAAGACAGTAAATTAGTTTTTTCTAACTTGAGTACCTGGTCTCCGCGTCCCTCAAGGCTCGGCTCACGTAGTAGACTGGTTGTTGCGCCTTCGCATCTTCCTGACCAGGACAGCCGCCAGGGCCATTGGAGAGACAGCTAGGTATAGGACAGCCCTTCTCCAGGTTCGGGCTCGCCAGCAGTGGGGGTGCGCCGAGGTAATTTTTAAGCTCCTCGAATGCCTGTTGCACTCCGTTGTCCAGCAAAAAATCTTTCGGTCGCCTGAGGACCTGGAAAAAGGCAGCACCCGCTCGAGCCGACTCGAGAACAAAGCGGTTCAGGATGCCACCTTCCCAGCCAGGCGCTGAACTTCCTTAATTATTTTTTGGGGCAGTCATCTCTGGATGGCTCGGATCTTCTCGGGATTCGCCCTCGATTCCGCGTCTGACACCAATGAATCCCAGGACTTTCCGGAGGTCAACGCCAAAGGCGCAATTTGGTCGGGTTCAACTTCATCTTGTGCTCCTAAGCGCATCGAAGGTTTCTTCAAGGTCGGCGAGGTGGTCCGTCGAGGCTTCGGCTTTTTGACCAGCATGTCGTCCCACGTACACCTCCATGTTGCGATCGATCTGCCCCTTTGAAGACCTTATTGACCAAGCGCTGGTAGGTGGCTCTCTGCATTCTGAGTCCGAAAGGCATGACCCTGTAACAGTAGAGACCTCGGTCAGTAATAAAGGTGGCTTTTCTTCATCTTCGGGCGCCATGCGGTATCTGGCTGTAACCAGAAAAGCGTCCATAAAAAGTGAGGAGCTCGTGGCCCGAGGTGGCGTCCACCAGCTGGTCGATCCTCGCAGGGGGTAGGCTGTCCTTTTGGGCAGGCTTTGTTCAGCTTCTTGAAGTCGACGCACATTCCTCCATTTGTTGTTTGCTTTTTGACGGAGGACCACGTTCGAGACCCCAGGTCGGATAGTTGACCTCCCGGATGAAGTCGCGGCCTCGGGAGCTTAATCCACAATTCTTCGGCTACCGCCTTCTGTCTCTCTGGGGCTTGGTGGCGCAACTTTTCCTGATGGTCGGTGCCTTGGGTCCGATGGCCAGCCGATGCTCTATAACATCGGCGTCGATCCGTGGTACATTCCGCTGGGGCCCCAGGCGAAGACGTCCGCATTTCTTCTGAGGAAAGCGACGAGCTGTCTCCTAACCTCGGCTGCCGAAGTGGAGCCAGATCCACACCTCATGCCCCGGGTCTCCGGTCGTGGTAATGACACAGGACGAGGTCTTCCGCAGGTTCGCCCGTCTTCTAGAGTGAGGTCGTCGCGGACGTCCAGCGCCATCAACAAGGCAAGGGTCGGAGCCGGTCTCCCCCGCGTAGGGCAACTGAGTAGCAAGTACTTCGCCAGGGCCTGGTCTCCTTTGACCTCGCCGACAACCTAGTGGCTCGTCGGGAATTTCATCTTTAAGTAGTAGGTTGACACAACCGCCCGTAATGCGTTTAGGCCGGGTCGCCCAAGATTGCCATTATAGGCGACGGGGTCTTCACGACCAGAAAGTCGATCCGCGCCCTGGCCAATTTTGGGGATTGGCCCGCCCGTCACCGCGCAAAGTCACCATGCCTTCGACCCGGAGACGGCGTGTCTCGCAAATCCTCACCAGGGGGAATTCATAGGCCCTAAGCGGGTGTCAGGTAGGCGACATTTTTAAGAAGGCATCATAAAAACAATATTGTCCGCCGAACTTCCATTAATCCACCAAAACGCGGCGTACATCATAATCAGCTGACGTTTAAAGAGATTACAACCGCGTCGTTATGTGGAAATCGGATCCCTTGGCGTCTGCCTCGGTGAAGGTTATGGGCTCCGAGGTCCCTCTGCCTCTCGCCGGTCCCTCAGATTCGTCGGTCTTTCCCCGCTGCGGTCCTCCCGAGACGGTGTTTAATGACGCCGAGAGAACGGCGAGATCCTCCTGCGATCCTCCTCATCCGGCGGCAACATTCTCGGCCGATCTTCGCCTGTTAGGTTGTCTTTGCAGGAATCGGCCAAGCCTGCCCCGCCGGACCCAGCTCCTCGTTTCATCCTGGAGCTGGATGCACTCCTCGGTGTCGTGACCGTGGTCACGGTGGTAAGGCAGAACTTGTTGGGGTTGCGTTTTTTGGATGGGAACGCATTCTCTCCGGCTCCGGAAGTCTTCCCTTGATCCCAGCAGCACTTGAGCCTTCGAGGCGTTGAGGGGGCGTAGTGTGAAAATGCCGCCGGGAGGGAGAACCTTGGCGCGGAGAATGACCTCTGTCGCGGGGGAAAACCTCGCGCGCGGGGAACTTCGGCGCCCGGAGGGGACTTCGGCGTCGGGGGGACTTCGGTGTGCCCTTCCGTCGTGGCTTCCCGCCCCGAGCTGAGGTGGAGTTCGAGCTCGCCCGCGACCAGGCGGAGTTCGGGAGCAGCGGCAAGCTTCGTGCGCTTTCTTTCTTCAGCGGGCCTTCCCGCTCTGGCCTACTCGTCGCTGTCCGCGAGCTTTCATTATCCTTGGCCTCAAAAGCCTCCGTCTGCCCGGGCATAGCTTTCCGCCCGGAGCTGCATGTAGCGAAATCCATGGATATTTCTTTTCCAGGGAGAAACAACCAGGTCGTATCTTCTACTGAAGGCCGCCCTTGAGCGCGACCATAGCAACTGATTGGTCCCAGGTTCCGGACTTCCAGCGCGGGCAGCGTTGAACCGGGTGACGTAAGCCCGGATGGGCTCCACCCTCTTTTTGGCCTGATGGCCAGCAAAGAATCCGAGCCTCTGCGCGCGTCCTGCTGCTGACAAAAAGTGGGCCGCGAATTGTTGACTCATTTGGTCAAATGACAGGATGGTGCCGGCTTAAGCGCCGAGTACTAATTCCTGGCCGCTCCTTTGAGGTAGAAGGGAAAGCCCGACCAAAATGGCATCAAGGCGCGCCATGGAGTAGCATCGTTGTCCTGAAGGCCTCCAAATGGTCGAACCGGGGTCGGTGGTCCCATCGTAGCTTTCAAATGCGAGAGCTTGAAGTTCGGCGGTACCTGTTCCTGATAATTTTCCTGTGAGAAGGAGGATCAGTGCAAAGTATCGTTACCAATGCGGGAGGAAGGAGTATGACGAAGTTTCTTCTATGCGTCGCCCATCTCCAAGAGCCTTTGATCCAGGAAGTCTTCGCGATCCTTAATCCGCCAAGGTCTTCTCACAGTGAATAGGTTGTGAAGCTTCTCCCTGGGTCGAGCCGCGGTCCCGAGCAGGTGCTCCTTTACCGACTGCCCTTCTCTCCCGAGGCCCGGAGGTCGGGTAGTCCCACATCGGTCGTTCATGACTCGGGTTCCCGGGCTCCGAGGAACCCCGCGCCGGTCGAGTGAGAAGCGCTCGGAACTCGCGAATGCTGGCTGCACTGCCCGCACCGCCTCCGAAGATCCGGGACCTGCTGGGCAAGCAGGTCGAACCGCTCCGCATCTACCGCAGGTACGGAGGCGGGTCCGTGTCGCCGGGGTCGGAGTGGGAGCGGACGGACCCGAACGGGTCGGGCCGCGGAGGCTGCCGACCTCCGGGTCGAGGTCTCCTGGGGGGCATTTTTCTTTCCAGAAAAGGGATACTGAGAGAGGGAGAAGAGAGATTCCGGATGAGGGAAGGAGAATCGTCGCCGAGCAGACTCTTTAAGAACAAGGAAACCTCGAAGGTTCAGGCCCTATCCTCTAAGCGCCAATCTGGTTGATGCAGAAATCCATCGCACGACGCGAAGGTCGCCGCAATCGAGGCCGCTGGCGCGCGCCGAGTTAAAACCTGCAAAAACGAGTCGCGTACCGGAACCGGTGGGGTGGTGAGACATCCGGCAGACCCTCCGTACGGCTCAAGTTAAGTTCACGACCACAGCTAATGGGAGTCTGAGATGGTTTCACGAGCTTAGATGATGCTGAGGGAGAGACTCTCAAGGAGAGTCGAGAGTTCCAGAGAGCTTAGCCCCTTCAGTATAGTCCGGAGGGGGGTCCTTTTATAGGGGAGGCCCTTAGTTGATGTGACGGCTTGTGCCGTCTGGCAGAGAGTCGTCGGATCAGCAATGGGAGTTGTGTGCAGCAGGAAGGCGTCGTTCCGGAATAAGATTCGTGGGGCCATACGGTGAGTCATCGTGGGAGCCTAACCGGCGAGGCGTGGGCTGTCATGGAGTCCGGTACGCCCACGAGGAGGAAGGCAATCGTCCGTGGATCGTGGGAGCCATACCGGCGAAGGCGTGGCCGCCATGAGTCCGCGGATACGGGAGAGGAAGTCGCATCGTCCCCGGTGGATCGTGGGAGCCATAAGCCGGCGAGTCCACTGTGAGCATCATCCCGAAGGGTCGAGGCGGGGCACGCACTGGAGTCCGGTACGTGAGAGGAAGCGTCGTCGTCGGTCTTGCCGCAGGCGACAGTTGTAGCCGTCCAATGGAGTTCGGACTTGTAACAGACGTTCGCCTCGCGATGGAGGGAAGCCTGAGGGGTTCCGCTGTTTGAAGTGGTCTGTGCACCAGATCACAATGTCAGAGTCTCGTAGCACATTACACGACAGGAGGACGCAATCACCACATAGGCCCCATTGTATGTGAAGGAGTTCGACGCCACGAGAGGCCCGATAGAGGCTCGGCGTGCGCCAGTGAAGACTCTGGGTGCTAGTTGGTTATCGGCCAGGGCTTGCTGAGGGAGTCGGTCGCCTAGGGTCGGTCGAAGGGGTTTGCACTTGGGCCTCGCCTGAAGTCGTGTCCGAAGGAAGTTCGGCTGGCACGGGTCTCCTGGGTCGGCTCCGAAGGAGTTCCGTGAATCGTGGGAAGTCCGAAGGAGTTCGGTGCATAGGCTCGCCTGGGGTCGAGTCCGAAGGAGTTTTCGGACCGTGGAAAGTCCGAAGGAGTTTGGCTGATGGGCCGCCTGGGGTCGGTCTGAAGGAGTTTCGGCCGTTGGGTGGTCCGAGGAGTTTCGGCTGAAGGTGAATAACCGGGATGGAGCTCGGATGGCCGAACGGAGCGTCTGGCCGAGACAGTCCGTCCCCGCATAAGGTCCAGCCTTGAAGTACTCGAGGAGCTCGGGTCCGCAGGAAGTTGTGGCCTGGCGGTGGGAGTTTTTACGTCTCTAGGCAGTTCGGCCTGGACCTTGTTTCATTTCGCAGAACGGCCGTGAGATTGCAGGGGTACTTCAAATGTGCGCCACCCCTTGCTAGTGCCGGAGTCTATTGGCAGTCGACCGTGGTAGGAGGTGCTCGGCCTGGCGGCTAAACGCTCACTATTGAGCAGCGGCACATTACTGTTACTCTTGGGACTTAGGCTGGGTACGGCAGCCGGGCGCTAGCGGCTCGAGACAGAGGCGGGTAATTGTATTCCACCAACATATACGATCATCACATAGTAGAGAGACATCACTATATAGGCATACTTTACAGAGGTAGTGTTATAAGCCAACTTCATAATCAATTGCACAAAAATACTGGAATAGTACAAACGCACTCCTAATCAATAGGTACTAGCGACATCGATTGACTTATGATTATCTAGGAGAGTCCAATTGTCGAATACTGTATGGAGAGTGCTTATGAGAACCGGTTATGTAACTCAGCACTATGTAGAGACGAGACCATCGAATGATAGCAAGAGTGTCAGGCGATTTAATAGCTTTAACCTGAATGGTGGAGTCCGTTTATTGGAACATCGTTTCAGAAGCAGCACAGTAGTGTCAGCTTAGTTTGGCGAGATGGAGTATCGTCACAGCATTCCGATGCTATGAATGAAACTATGTGCTAAATAGAGAGAGCATGCGCATTCCCAACGACCGTGCGGTGGAGCTTGGAGTAGCATGCTTCTTTGGATGGTTCGATCCTGCTCACTAATGATAGCACTAAGAGTAATTTACTTCAGATAAGAAACTGCGAGAAGCACCCCGCAAGAAAAGCACATATTGCATTCGTTACTATACTGTGATCAGAAGATTATAGATTGAGGTGACGTCGACTTTCAAAAGATCAATGAAAAGGAGACCTGGCCGACCTTCTTACTACCAAATCTTCAGACGATAAAAGGAGTTTGGACGATCACAAAGTCAAAGATGATATTAAAGTATTGTCATGAGATGACTTTCATGATAAGTAAAAATTATTGAAAAAATATTTAAGCCAAGTCATAAGCCTATTGATCATATTATGCTAACATGATAAGAGTATAATAATTTATTAATAAATAAAAATATTTAATTTGGTATTTTTTTATTATACAATTTATATTTCTAATAGAACTTCTGTGATCTGTAATAAAGTATCTTAGAAACTATTTAGATTCGATAAAGAGAGGATTTATTCGATAGTTTAGAAACTATTGCGTGAGTCAAAGAATTGATACGTGTTAATCAGTGATGTACAATGTTTATCGAGATATAGTCCCGTTATGTACCATATGTGGGTTGGTTGTCCTCTTGAACCAAGAGTGTGGATGTACAACTAGTATATTCATACAGGTGAGATATAAAGATACATCTCACTAAGCATTACCAACTCTGAAGGATGTCTGCTATCGAGAATTGCTCCTGATGGGGAGTAATAGATATAAGTGGTACCTTAGATGCTGAGATCGCCATGTGGCTTACAAGCACTTACTAATACTTTTGGTATCAAAAAATCTAAATTTTAATTTAGTGATGGAGATTTTTGAATAGCAGATCAAGTACTTATAAAATTGATGATGATTCAAGATATGATGTACCACGTCTAAATGAGTTTGTGAGATAATGCATTACCGATACGATTCATTTAGCAAACCTTCTCTAAAATAATATCTGATAGATTTGGTATTTTGAAA